>OX637574.1:7556529-8037662 GCA_951800085.1 Comarum palustre
GATTTACCGATTTATCATTTTCTCATAAATGGAAACATTCCAAAAAGGGAAAGTTTCCCAAAATAGAAAGTTTCCTAAATTGGTAAGTCTTCTTTAGAATGGCAAGTTTCCTAAAATGGAAACTTCCTACTTACGTCCAATTAACCGTAATTAATCCAATTCCTTAATTTACGGAAACTTTACGACAATTAGGTTATTGAAAGAATCAACTCCTACCTCTTCGGCATTCAGCCGGTTTTACCGTATCACCGGAATCTTCGTCGGATTCCGGTGACTTGCCGGAATTTCGCCAGAGTTTCCCCGTTTCCACCAATTCACCAAGTTATCGACATCATGTAACAAACACACAACAAAACATGATCAACAACAATTCAACATATCTACTACACCAACCATAACACAGCAGCCCTAGGGAACAGTAATTTACCTCTAAAATCAATCCGAGGCAGAAACACCGGAACTCTGCCTTTACCTCCACTCCTTCTCCTTCATCCCTGCTCATCACTGCCTCGAGTGCATGGACTCCATTAACACTGCAGAGCAGTACACACACTGCCCCAATTCCACAAATACATTCTCCTTCGAATTCTCAACTCATCTTCTCTCCCATCCAAAACAGCAACTACATTCTGAACCTATGAATTACAAGCTATCGTCGTCACGTCCGCCGCCGAGCAAAGTGCCACAGACGGTGGTCAACACAGCCTAACACCCAAACTATCATCTCTCAACCACAATCGAATTTGAGCATCCCTAAACCCTCCAATAAATCCATATGCTAAATATATGCCAGAACTACCACAAGCACCCATCACCGCCGCCATGCACAGCAGCACGCACGGCGGTCCTCCCCTGCCAAAATCCCAATCAATCAAACTTAGACCAAAAATGAAATTCAATCACACAGAAAGGAAGAACTTGATGAGTAGACGTGTTTGATACCTGATGCGAATCAACAACCCCATGAACCCGATTTGGGGAATTTAGATGTTAGGTTTCGATCTTGAGAGGGAACGGATATATGTCGAAATAGAGGCCAGAGGTAGAGAGAAGAGACAGAGGCGAGTCTGGCGGTGGTCTTAGATCAGCCACCGACGGCCTGACGCGCCGGCGATGGTGGTGGCGAAGCAAAGGGCCGAGAGGAGAGGGAGAGAGAGAGAGTTGGTCAACTTTCCATTTCGGTTTTTGACCGAAGTCAACCTTCCTCCAACCTTTATATACTTGAATCAACGGTTAAGATCAAAACCCTAATCGATCTAACGGTTCAGATTAAAGAAGGTGAAAAGTGAAAAGGTTAAACGGTAAAAACTATTTACCAGAATAGTAATTGGAAATTACTATAAACTTCAAAAATTCACAGAAATTAGCCGGAAGCTCCGAAAAATATTCCGAAAATACCGGAAGACTCGTGTCGACATGTACTACAACATCGAGTCACCAATTCAGGTATTTGGAGTACTTTTAAAAACTCGAAAATTAACTCGAGCGATAACTTTAAGAATTACCGATCACAATTAAAAGTCCTCGGTAACTCGTGAATCTCTGTGAAAGGTAACTTTTAGTAACTTCAAAAGATTCGGGGTGTGACAGGCGGCCTCTCTCTCGGCAGTATATGCTGCTTGGGCGGCTTGTTGTTCCCGTAACATCTGAACTTCCGCCTCAAGCTGAGTCGTTCTGCTGCTGGTCGAGGCTCCTTTTTTCTGAAACCCAGGAGTGGTTTTCAGTACCCCCTCGCCCTTCTTTCCCAGGCCCCGACAGTAGAAGTTATTTCCTCGCGGTGGGAAGACTGTGCCCATGATCCTGGCCCCAACGCTGAGATCCGAACTGTCAATCCGGGACATGGCTTCGGACATGTCTTCCTCTTGCGTGTCAGGCCATGTCTCCCTGACTATAGCAGCCATCACCTCGTCACTAGCCTGCCTCACCCTCGCCTAATTTGATAGGAAAAAAAATTAATTAACATTTTAAAATATATATATATATACATATAATTTACTAAATTTTAAAACATAAAACGACTTACAATATCCTCCTGGGAGTCAGGATATGCCTTCTCGTACGTATAGACGTACTGGTTGACCTCTGGATGTTCCCTGGCCGCCTCCTCCATCAACGATGCGAACGGTCTAGAACCGGCATGATGGTTCCTCATGTTGCGTTGCCGGTTTTGAGCGTTCACCCGGGAAACGGCCTACAAAGGAATCGAATTAGTAAAATATTTTAAAACGTATTAAATATAATTCAATATAATAAATAATTATTTTTAATTACCTGTTTATGTGGGTTGTTGAATTCCGATATCAGAAGCCAACGCCACTCGTACTCCCTGAACTGGAACTCAAGGGGGGTGCCGGAACGTTCGTTCTCATGTGTAGTCCAGTGGGTCCGTAACTCGTTCTTCCACTCCTTGTACCTGTAATACGCCAAAAAAAATATAAATATTATAAATTAAACATAGTTTTTTTTTGTCCTTAACTTTGCAACGTACCTTCCCCCGTGCACAACGTCCGCCCAGATGTTCCTCAGGTACTCAGGAACGTCAAACCACACCTGCATTTAAACATTTATTACTTTAGACGTTCATAAATCTACAATGTAATAAATAATGTTAAATATGAATTTTGTTATACTTACCGACATGGCGTTGTGGACCATGTCCTTAACCTCCTGTGGGACCTCGCCCCAGTCTGACCACAACATAGAGACTCTATCCCTAATAAGCGCTTCCACGCAGCCAGAGTACATCCTCGTCTTGCCGCCCGATACTACGTTCCCATCCTCGTCAGTATCAATGACGATCCTTCCCGATGTACTCACTGTCTTCTCGAGAGCTTTCCCCGTGACCGGACCTCTCTTCTTCCTTGTCGGCTTGGCTCCGACGGTACCTATCATAAATTGATGATTAGTAAATTAATTTTATTATAACATTATAACATAACAAATTACTTATATAATCATTACCTGAGGGCGTTGGGGCGGATGCGACGGACTCCGACTCTGTCGCCGACGATGATACCCTCGCAGAAATTAACTCTGTAGCAAACGGCACGAACAGATACACCGCTGATGGGGTCACCTGGGGGGGGTAGTGGATAAATCGGCGCCCCTGAGTCATCGACTGCAGGTATTGCCGGTATGAAGCGCGGAAGGAAGAGAAGAGGCGGCGGCATCTGTACCCCGGAAGACCCACCCTCCGATGCACTAGGGCCCGGTGCCCTACGTATCTCAGGCATACGTGGTGCAGACACCTCCGCCTGAGTCGGAGGCCACAGCTGCCTCGAGGAGTGAGGGCCGCTGGGCTGCCTGGAGGAGCGAGGGGCGTCCTGCTGGCCAGAGGAGCGAGGGGCGCTAGGCTGCCTGGAGGAGCGAGAGGCGTCCGGCTGGCCGGAAGAGCGAGGGGCGCTAGGCGGCCTGGAGGCGGGAGGGCCATCTGGCTGCTTGGAGGAATGTGTCGGCTCCAGAAGAGACGCCCGTCGGGCCGTCATTGGGCCTTGAAACGAACCGCGAGGGTTGCTAGACGTTCCCTCTGACGATTCACCCCGGCCCTTCGAACTCTTTGATCTGCTGAATAATCCTTTCATCCTAAATAAAATAATTAATATTTTGTTAAATTAAAAATGAACAATATACCAAATAAAATAATTAATATACGCAAATATATTAAATATACTAAATACACCCAAATATATTAAATATACTAAATACACCCAAATACACCCAAAATCAGTAAATACACCCAAATACACCCAAATTCAGTAAATACACCCAAATACACCGATATATATTAAATATACTAAATACACCCAAAATACATCCAAATATACTAAATACACCCAAATACACCCAAATACAACCAAATATACACCCAAATTCAGTAAATACACCCAATATAATTCAACATTATCACAACATAATATAATTCAACATTATCACAATATAATTCAACACAATTCAATATAATGCAATATATTGAAAAAACAACCCAAATTTGTTCTATAATACAATATAAACATGAAATTGCATACCTAATTGGTTTGGGAGATGAGGGAGGCAGAGTGGAGGCCGGAAACCGTCGAAAATGGCGAAAGAAAATCGAGAGGAGAGGGAGAAATTCGCCGGCGGAGTGGAGAAAGTGGAGAAGTGGGCTTCTGTTTCGCTGCTTTCGAATTTATAGGAAGAACTATAGCTGACGAAATAAAAAATTCGTCGGCTATAGTCCCACTTTAGCCGACGAAATAAAAAATTCGTCGGCTATAGTTGGACTTTAGCCGACGACAAAACCCTAATTTCGTCGTCAGGGTATCTTCGCCTTGTAATTCCCTATCAGCGTGCCATCTCATAGATTTGGCCGTGTGTGATGACATGTACAACCGTTCCAGCCTATCCCTCAACGGGAAATACCGAAGTACCTTCATAGGTTTCCTATTGCCTGCAGGAGTCAACTTATACCTGTCACTCTGACATACTGGACATGTGTCAAGGTCACCAAGGTCATTCCCTTCTGGATCTTTACCCCAGAAGAGAACACAATCATATCTGCATGCATGGATCTTGATGTAGGAAAGCCCAAGATCTTTCAGTATACATCGGACCTTATGATGAGTGGTAGGAAGATGATGACCGTGGGGCAGCATCGAAGCAGTGTACTGTAGATACTCATCAACAGCCTTCACAGTCGATTTTGTCTCAACTTTAATCTTCATAACGTCCATCACACTTTCAAGAACCGTTTTCTGACAACCGGGGTACACAGGGGTCTGTTGGAAAGCAAGTAGTTTGTTGTACCTGTCAATACCAGCAGTGTTGACAACTCTAGGGAAGGGCTGCACCGGGTCAGACATATACGGTCCTTCAGAGCATACACCCCTCTCATAAGAAAACATATCGTTGATGAAGGCCGTTGTTGGATCGTTGGATGTACTGCCCGTCTCAGAAAACTGCCCATGATCATGCGGACCCCTTGATGATGTTTCACCGTGATATATCCAACATGTGTACTTCTCCCAAAACCCATTACTTTGAAGGTGCTGCCAAACCTTGTCAATTGGAAATTGATACATATCGCTGCGACACTGACATTTAGTGCACGGACAATAGAAAATTTTATTCCCTTTAGCATTATTGATCACATATTCAATAAAACTAACAACTCCTTTAGCATATCTTTTGTCCCATTTTGGAAGCGAAATCCAACTCTTATCCATATCCTGAGAAAATAACATAATATATATGTATAAACGCTAATTAATTAAATTTACGAATCATTCAATTTATATTATATCTGAGTTAACGTACAATTAATATATATAATAATTACTAATTAATATAATCAAATTAATATATATATATATATATATATCAACAACTTCATATATATTATCAAACCCAAATCGATCAACTCAATCACACTCAAAACACAATATAATCAACTCTAATTAAAACACAATATAATCAACTCTAATTAAAACTCAAAATCAATGTGCATAACGAAAATAAAACTCTTAAATCAACTCAAAAACAAGATATATACATATACGTACCTATATATAGCGCCACAAACTAATTTCGGACAGATTTCGACAACACCCAACAATTTCGCCAACCCCAAAATTTTTTCTCCCGTTTTTTCTTTCAAATCAGCTACTGTCTAGATCTGGAAATATAAAGAATTTTAGCCGACGAAATTATATATATCGTCGGCCAAAGTTTTAAAATTTCGTCGGCTATAGTTCACAGACTATAGTCGACGAAAAAAACTATTTTAGCCGACGAAAAACATTTCGTCGGCTAAAGTAGACTTTTAGCCGACGAAAATTTCACTTAGGCGACGAAAGTTTTTTTCGTCGGCTAAAAGTCCACTTTAGCCGACGAAAATTTCACTTAGGCGACGAAATTATTTTTCGTTGGCTAAAATGGACTTTAGCCGACGAAAAAAAATTTCGTCGGCCTGCTAATTTTTTTTTCGTCGGCTATGATACTTATTCTGGTAGTGGTAGGTTGTCTTCTGCTGTGGGTTTTTTTATTATCTCAAGCTTTACATATAATAGACAAACACTTAGAAATAGTCTCAGCGCTTTGATATTAAAACCATTAGATATGTCAGGTTTGCTAATAAAATGTAGGAATGTAATAGACAATGATATATAAGTTTGGAACTAATTATGAGAAAGATATTTATTTTTAATTTATTTATAGGGATAGACATTCGACAAACTTTTTGATTACATTTTTCAATCTTAACCGTTTAATTCTTAGGTCCTAATATATAAATCACCTCTACAAAATTTCATCCAAAATAATGATAGTTAAGGTGTTCAAAAATGCTAATTAAAATTACAAGCATTAACAGTTCAAGTTTGACAGATTTGATCAGTCATTTGATTTCAGTTATTTCGAAACTTTAACGATCATTAATTTTGATGAAATTTTGCAGAAATGATCTGCATATATGCATCTAAGTATTGAACGGTGAAGATGTTGATATATGATCGAAAAATTTACCGAATGCTTATCCCTATAAATAAACTAAAAATAGAGATCAATGACCCTGTAGAACTAACAATAGTATATTCAAGCTAGGGGTGGGAATGGTTTGAAACGGTCCGGTTTAGGGCCCAAACCGGAGTTAAAATTCGGTCTGGTCCGGTCCAGTTTTTCACTTTTAGTCGCACCAAACCGTGAACCAAACCGCATCTACGGTTCGGTCCGGTTTCAGTTTTTTTTTTTATTTTTTCATTTTGTTTTTCAAATATAGTTTTGACAATGCCTTAACTCTAATAAAAAATGTTAATAAATTAATTGACTTTATTTTTTTAGTTACGTAAAGGTGGTAAAGCCACAAACGTACCAAATGTCTTACAAAAAAACACAAACCAAATACCAACTGTGTTAAAAGTAAAAACACAATAAAAAAACTAAAAATAGTTTAAAGTCTATACTTAAAGTCCATACATATTAAACACAATATAAAGTTTATACATCAAACCTCATAATCCAATAGTCCATATTTTCAAGGTCTCACATAATTCGGGTAACGTCTGAGTGCCGATAGTTGCGGTTACATCTTATTTCATGATGTTTTTGAGGTTTTCAGTTCTATGTATAGTTGGTTTTCAAAGTTGTGCATTTACTTAAAACTTAGTAAACAATTTATACAACATTAGTAGGCATGTTGTGATTCCGATGATCAAAATTTACAAAAGAAAATCCGACCGTCGAATATGATTATTATGTCGAAAGATGTACATGGTCAAAAATTCAACTCGACCCGACAATGTTAAGTGTTCGATCGGGATGGACCACTCTAATCTTATAACCACTTAACACACAAAAATGTCAATATATACCTGCATCTATATGAGGTATTTTAGCCAAACATTCAACACAACAAACTCTCACCATGATGAGAAGCAACCACCCATATAAAAATTTTGAGGCATTTACCCTTCAAAGATAGGGCTCTCCATAGAGATAAATAATAGTAAATAGAGTTGGCCGCTACTATCGGCACTGAGACGTTACCCGAATTACATGCATCCCAAGTGAATCTCCTCAGCAGAACTACATACAAAGCAATATACAGTGCCCTTCAAAGATAGGGCTCTCCATAGAGATAAATAATAGTAAATAGAGTTGGCCGCTACTATCGGCACTGAGACGTTATCCGAATTACATACATCCCAAGTGAATCTCCTCAACAGAACTACATACAAGCAATATACAGTGTGTGTGTATATATATATATACAAGTGAATCTCCTCAACAGAACTACATACAAGCAATATACGGGGTGTGTGTGTGTATATATATATATATATAATGACTTCGGCAACAAAAATTTAGAATTGTAAAACAACATATTTCATCAATTCATGTTATAAAAGAATTGATTGAATTTGATGAAATAAAAGAAAAGAATTGATTGCAATCAACAAACCAAAAACTAAATGAGATCAAGATAAAAGAGAAATGGATAATCCATAATACTTAAGGGCATTGCAATAGGGTTTTAATAAGGTCTAAGATTTATGACCTTAATCTTATGTGGCATGCTATGTCATATAGACACATTATTGATTTTAAAAATCATGTCATATCATCCATATGTAAAAATACAATCGTATCCTTTTCAAATTCGAATTAGGCAATAATTATATCAAATTATTGTTTCATATACATGATTTAGTTACCTTGCATGAATTAAAGTGCGGACGGTCACCATCTCCGTGTAGCGGGAAGAGAAAGCGAGAGGAAGCAGACGACGCAAATGACGACACGCGGACCTTACACACTTGAACAAAGTACGGACGTGTGTTTCAAATCCGACTTATATATATATTTCACCGATAATGCAGAGAGACAAGTTTACCCTTAAAATGTGCAAGCAATATCTACTAACAGAGTTATGGACGACGTGTACAAGAAGTATGTCAGGTTTATAAGATCAAGTACTGATGTGTTATTTATTTAATTTGAGAAATCTTAATTAAAAACTCGTGTATTGTTGGTAAAATTTTCACTAATTATAGTGATACCGGTAGCATGATACAGACATGCAAGCCTCTGGTAAAACTGTGGCTGAAGACTCCGTACAAGGCTCACGCGTTCAAAGTCTTCGTAAGGAAAAAGACATGAATAATAGAGAAGCGTGACTAACTACAAGCCAGATGGATCGTACTCTTCCCAGTTCTTGTCCCCCATCGCAATCTCATGCCAATTTGTTTGATCGAGCTTATCAGTTTTCTTCAAGAGCCTTTCTCTCTAGTCACTACTGTTGGGCTTCTATTGGACCCCCACTCCCTCTGCATGAAGAGCATAATATGACGTATCTATGGCGGACCGATCATACTTTGACTGACACTGGACGGCTCTTTCTTGAGAGCTAGTCTTGATCATGATCAGGTTGTCCCACAGTGAAAAAAGACATGTTCTAACCCTCGAAACCCTAGCTATAGCCTTCCTCTCTCGTCTTTCTCTTCATTTATTTATACCCCTCTTCCATCTTCTTCTTCATCCCCTCAGATTCTTGTTTCATTTCTTAGCTCTATACCTCATTCGCCTATCTGCTTCTTCCCTGCTCATTACCATAGCTTCTTCTTATTATACTTCCCACATCAAGTCATCAACATGGAGGTTGCGAAGATGATCAGTAGCGACGCGGCAGCCACAGCGGAGGAGGAGGCGAGTTCTCGGCGTTATGAGATGGTGCGGCAGCTGGGATCATGCGACAGGGTGGTAGTGTTCAGCGAGAGCGGGTGCCCCATGTGCACCGTGGCGGAGCATCTCCTCTTCAGCCTCGGAGTTGGACCCACCATTGTGGTGCTGGACCGCCATGTGGACGGACCGGCCATTAGGGAGGTGCTGAGCGAGCTGGCGGATGAGCAGCAGCCAGCGGTTCCGGCCGTGTTCGTAGGAGGCAAGTTCTTGGGAGGCGTGGAGACGCTCATGGCTTGCCACATCAACGGCAACCTTGTTCCTCTACTCAAGCACTCCGGCGCTCTCTGGCTCTGATCCCATCAGTGATTCTAAGTCGCTTTTAGTTTATCATTTTCTCTTTTACGTACGTTTCAGTGAAATTCTATCCATACAGGGGAAGTACTGTAGCCTTCTCACCTCGCCTTTAGTTATTGCTGAAATTTTACCAGTCCTATATGATATTTCTAGTATTTGCTTATATTGGTATTTCAAAATAAACATGACAACGATTAATAAGGAAGTATTCGAGGTTAAGTCACAAGGAATAGGCACCAAGATGTGAGGCAGATACGAAGGAAGAACACCACTTGTAGTTTGAACTGTGACTTGTGATATGAACTCCTAATAGCTAGAGATATGAAAGTTTTAGATCCAAGTTATATTTCTCAATGGGGTTGCAATGGTGAGGAGACCTAAGAGAGAAAGAGAGAGAGGTCTGGGAGGATAGGTAAATCAAAAAACTGACTCACAACACACCCATACAAATTTGAGTTACTGTAAAAACTAATCGATCGATCTGATAAGAGTTCAATCTAAAACACACTTTGGTTGAAATATATGCCTAGTATTCCAATATATATGGCTTGGAGGAGATCGAGGGTGCGTATTATGAATTCGAATACTATTGGTCCCTCAGTATAGAATTGTTTGGTTTGGGCATACTGGCTATCCTAGTATATATATATATATATATATATATATATATAGGTTCACTCCGGCTAAAGTGCAGACTTCGTCGTTTCACGTCGGCCACGGCTTCTTTCATTACCGGACGACTGCACAGCCTCCTAATACCGCTTCTCTCATCTCAGGAGTCGCCGATGACGAGTTTTCCAACCAACATTGATCAAATATGATGTTTTTCATCCAGAGCTTCATTTTGTCAGAAAAACTCATCGCCAATGAGTCCTGAAAGGAGGGAAGTAGTCCTGGAAGACTGTGCAGTCGTTCAGAAATGAGAAAAGTCGTCACCAGCGTGAAAGCTGAGAAACGACCGACATCCGTCTATATATATATATGGTTTTGAAGTCTTAGGCGCCCTAATGTAAACCCTAAACCATGCCACAATCAAAATCAAATGAATGTGTAAATGCAAAGGCTAGGGGTTTAGGCTAGGGTTTTAATTGAGTCAAGTCTTAGGCAACGGGCTTTGGATTTTTTTTTATTATTATTTTATTTAGAAGCCATAGCAGATAATTGGAGGACTGGATCGGAGAAAGTACATCTATTTGAGTTCTTTGGCCTCGTGATAATCGACATCTTGACGTCTAAGGGATGATGCTGTAGAAGTCGTAGAAGCCTTCTACCTGGTGCACTGGGATTCTTTTTCCGTATACGTTTCGTCCATCTTGGTTGACTAAAAGCCATGATATGTTGAACCTAGCTTGTCAATTAAGACTGTGAAGTAACTGCGCATATATTAGCATGTTTTCCTAAATAAACTTGAAGCATATATATATATATACACACTTTGATCTACGTACCCTTTAGTGGCTTAGTAGCAGTGTATGGAGAGTCCTACCTAATTACATTTATAAGTTGCATGCATATTACAATATTAAGAGATCACAACGTACACCTAAAGAATCAACATCAAGTTCTTCTTCAGGTGATCGATCATACACATTATTAGAATCAGCAATTTGTGTGATTGGAAAGGAAATTGATACACATCATAGGTAATTAACAAGACCACAATAATTAATATCTGTGCAGACACGTATGTGTATATCGATAGTAATTAAAGTAAAACAAGAGCAGAAGACTCCATATATATTTGAAGTCACTGTTTCTTTTATCTTTCTTTGCAAGTATTCAATATGATTATGACAATCAATTATCAATCAAATTAAATTGATTGTCGGAATTAAAGTCAGATATTTAATCAGATCAATCATGTCTTAACGAGAATAATTAAATCAATTAATTTAAGATGATTTGATTTAATTATGATAATTATCAATCAATCAAAATTGATTGATTTAATCATTACCGATAATGAATGAAATTCATTCGGCGCCTTCATTACATGCCATATACGGAGGAGTGTCGACAATATAAATACTCTCTCTCATATCAAGAGGAGGGACTTCCGGGAAGGGAGAAAAAAATCACTCATGAGAATTCAAAAGTCTTGAAAACAATTGTGAAGAATTATCAAGCTTCCAAATAGCCAATTCCTCACAAGCTTCAAGCCTAGAAGTCATCAAATCCTGAAGAGTCATCAAGCTGTCAAATAGCCGTTCTCTTCACCATCTTTCAAGTCTAGAAGTCGTCAAATCCCGAAGAGTCACCAAGCTGCCAAATAGCCGATATCTTCACCAACTTCAAGACGAAAGACAAACCACCACGTGAAACCGCTTGTGGATCAAACCCGATCAACATCAAGCCTCCACGGCCCTTGATCAACCTTCGTCTTCAAGTCTTCAATAAATCAGTACTCCAACCAAGTTCTTCAACAAGCTCGTGGAGAATCAACAAGCACCAAACACACGTGCCACGATTATGGGAAGAGGAAAGAATATAAGGAGAAATGAGTGGATAAGAGAAGAGATAGGAGGATAAGATGAGATAGAGTTTTTAAAAAAGAAACCAACGACCACGATTTGACGATCGAATCAACGACCACGATTTAATCTCACTTTCAAAATAATTTACCAAACCAAATTCTTTTTCGAAAACTATTTAAAAACAACCAAACGTCAAATTAAATCGTAAAAGTTGTACGAAAAATACGTGAAGTGCCGGAAAATATTCCGTAAATACTTTCACGTATATGGCGACGTGTGTCCTAACGTGAAGACGTTAGACAAAAATTTACGACGTACTGAAAAGTAATCGGAATTAAACCCTAAATGTGTCGGAAAATTAAATAAAACTATCGTGGTCTCACATACATTCTATCAGATTGGTGTTGCTAATTTCTTCAAAAATGGGTTCTGGGGATTGTGTAAATGGGTTATGGGGATAGAAGTTGTTAGCTTCATGGAATGCTCATGATCGAGTGCTACCACTACCACACTAACCACCGAACATGGGTCAAAGCTTGCTGTAAAATAAGCTGAGTTAAGGTAGTCTATGTTTCTAGTAGAAATTAGGCTAGTGTATGACAGTCATGGGTACCAAACGGCCCCTAAGTGGACATTGGTGCGTAGAATAAATCAGTGACTTAAATATTGATACTGTAAATGGACATCGGTGCGTAGATAATGTAAGTGTATAACCAAAAAACTTATCCATATTCTTGAATTTCTTAAATTTAGAGAATTTTTGTGTGTTTTGTTGTTCAACAGCTTCCCAATCTCATTCCTTAAAATGGGGATGAAAAAGAAAAATGAACATTCTTTCCTCAAATTTACAGCAAAGACAATTTTCCTCAAAATTTAATTCTTCACAAATTTCAATAAGAATCAAACATATTTAGAATACTTGTTGCTTATAGATAAAATACAATTTCAATTATTTTTTGTTATAATTAATATTGTAATAACATATTCTATTGTTCCATTAAATGTTGAATTTTCTAAAATAAAGAAAGAGTCCGGCTATTGGGACCTTCATATTTGCTTATTGTACCTCTATCTGTTTTGACTTATTAGATTACTGTTTTAACCTTATACAAAATTACAGTAATAGACATTAAATTTCACACAAAAAAAAGAAAAGAATTATAATCATACTAGTATTCTTACAATGAAAATAATAATAATCTTGATATACAGATGCAAAACCCTAAACGTGTAGATATCACTTTCTCGATCAAAGAGCTACAACACCTAATGGATGAATCTCCATTGACGAAGACAAAATCCTTTGCTCCAAAATCTTACAAGGTATTATTTGTTCTTCTTCCAGATTTGTATTTAGTTTATAAAAGTCTTCTTCACGGTCATCTTCTTCTTCACCGTCATCTTATTTTTTTAAGAGGAAGACGTCTTCTTATTCTACTTTTCTTCTTATTCTTCTTCTCCCTTCCCTTGCGTTTTTTTTGCGTTCCTTCTCCTTTTTCTTCTTCCCTTCCTGTGTGTTCCCTTCCTTTGCCTTCCTTCTCCTTTGTTCTTTTTCTTCTTCTTCTTCTTCTTCTTCTTCTTCTTCTTCTTCTTCTTCTCTCTTCCTGTGTTTTCCCTTCCTTTGCCTTTTTTTTTGCGTTCCTTCTCCTTTCTTCTTCTTCTTCTTCTTCTTCTTCTTCTTCTTCTTCTCCTTCTTCGTCTTCTCCCTTCATGTGCATTCCCTTCCTTTGCGTTCTACACTTCTTCCATCTTCTTCTTCTCCCTTCTTGTGCGTTCCCTTCCTTTGTGTTCTACTCTTCTTCCATCTTATTCTTCTTTCTTCTTCTTCTTCTTCTTCTTCTCCCTTCATGTGTGTTCCCTTCCTTTACTTTTTTTGTCGTTCCCCTCCCCTTTGCTTATTCTTCTTCCCTTCTTGGGGTTTTTTGTGTCGTTCACCTCCATTGTGTTAACTTGTATATTTTTTTTCTTTTTTATACCTATCTAATCTGAAATGTGTGGAGTTTGTATTCTTCATTACTTGATACATGTATTGGTTTTACTTTGATACATATAGGATGGAGAAAATGGTTAAAGCTCAAACATCAAAGTTGAAGTTGACGATGTACTGGATCATACCAGTCAATTTACAACTAATAAGGTATACCATTTTCTTAATTTTTATTAAATATTGTAACTATATTAGCTAGTATATTTTATTTCTGCTTAGTTTTTGTTTTTGTAGGTGTTCAAAAGAGGAGATGAGATGTTAGAATGGACTCGTTTAGAAGGAATGCGAAACAATTTTGTGATTGTTATTCGAAGGTCTGGACAAATTGACAATAAGAAGAAGAGACCTAAAATATTGATTTGTTGTGAGAGGAATGGTCAGTATAAATCATACAAGTCTTTGAAGTGTGATACAATTATGGAAGAGTCTAGTGCAAAGAGTAAAAAACAGAAGCGACCGAGGCTCCTAAGATTGACAGTACCACTCATCGTCTGTCGTCTGCTTTTGAGATTGTTGAAGCTAGTTTCATTCATGGTACGTAGTCAATCACAAGTACATCCAGAAAAGGTTAACGCTTCTGGTACTGTTGTGTTGTCTTCTGCAAAATCTGACAAGATTCTAGAGACAAATTTAGTACGTCTTTCATCTTTGATAAATCCTATATTGGTTAAAGTTTTAATTGCAATTGAAAGAGATAGCTAATTTATATTGATTTTTGTGCAGCCTATCTCCTTGAGTCAAAACACTTCACGATTTGAGTTAACACAAAAGTATGCATCTCAATTCATTTTTGGCATAAGGTCTTATATTTTAGGTTCATTTAATGTTGAAGATGATGGTAATTGTGGTTATAGAGTTGTAGCATCCGTTATGGGATTTGGTAGGCGTTATTGGCGAAAGGTGCGACAAGACCTGATGAATGAGCTAAATAGTACACCTCACTTGTATAGGGAACTATATGGCAGCGAAGATGGTGTCGAGAATATCAAACAGAGAATTCACCATTCTGGATCAGGTGCACCACGTAAGAAATGGATGTGTATAACTGATATGGGGCATCTGTTTGCTACTTGTTATGGAGTAGTTGTTATAAACTTATCTGATGGACAATGCCTTACATTTCTTCCTTTGATGGAACATGTCATTGGGCGATTTCAAAATCAAGAACTATCCGAATTTGGAATTGGTTTTGTTAACGGAAATCACTTTGTGCAAGTAAGTGCTATCAGTACATATTTATGCATTTGCAAAGTCTAAACTAATTAGATGTTTTTATTTTTTTCAGGTATCATTGGTAGCAGGGTGCCCATTACCGCCAGTTCCATCAGATTGGCACTGCCATGCTGATGACAAAGCAAGATCATTATACAGCAGATATAGTAATCGTAACACCGCGTCCAGAAATTTACCTTTTTACCAGAATTTGGCGGGTTACAGAGGGTTGTACCTGCGGTATTAGTTTCCCCGAAGTTTTAACGAGTGTAAAGTTAAGAAATTTTAGTGGTATTGGTGCGTATTTGTACCTTCGAGAAGGGTGCCAAAGTATTCGGAGTCAAGAGACGCTCGAAAATAACCTATTTAAAGGGTCAAAGGTTGACTTTTTGCCATGTCGAGTTTCTTGGAAAACTTCATTCATGAGAGTTGTAGTGCTCGACGATATGAGTTCGTGGACATGCGAAAAGTGTAAGTCGGATACTGTATAGAAAAGTTACGATCATAGGAAGTTGCAGGTTTTATTATAAATAGGAGAGTGTGTTTCCATTTTTGGAAACTGTTTTTTTTCTTCTCTCCCTTCTCTTTCCTCTCGCGCGCGCTCTCCTTCAGTATCAAATACGCACCAGACCCGATTGATCCGACCCAGACCCGGTTGACCCGACCCGGCTTTTTCGGCCAACTCCGGTTGACCCAGGCGGCAGGGCCAGTCAGGTTCTTTCCGTCTCGGAGGTGCGAACCTCCCTGTGGTGGCGGTTTGTGACGATTCATCCTAGTTCGACGGGATCGAACCAAAAACCAAACCTATTCGGGTTTGACCAAGATCCGACTTTGTTTCCGGCAAGCGACGGTGGGAGGGACTGAAACCGATCGGGTTTTGTTCGCCTCTTGATGCTGGTTCGATCCATGGAGGTGGTGAAGCTCAATTCAAAGTGTGGAGTGGCAGATCAGAGTTTTTACCTTGCAGCGGCGTGTTGCAGCGGTTTCGGTCTGAATTAGACTTAACCTCCAGGTATAAAAGTGTTTCTATTGCCTTGATCTACAAGTTTCTTGTTGGAAGTTTGCTGTAATTTGGTGTTTTGAGGGGTGACGCGTGAGACCCACGTGCAGCCGCCTGTGGCGGTGCGTCCGGTGCATTCAGGGGCAATAGTTTGTCTCATTATCATGTACTCGTCGATACGAGCGCGTTGATATGTAGTTTGTAGAGTTTGGGTATCATTGTGACATGCTCGGGTTTAATCTGGTTTACGTTTACGTACATTATGATTTTAGATTGAAATCTAGACTTAGGGGTAAAGTTGTAAATTGGTGAGTGTCTGATGACCTCGGGAGGTCTTGCAGGAAGATTGTCCTCTGATGGGCAATCTTCGACTTGAGAATGAACTTCAGATTTAAATTATTATATTATTTTCCGAATTAAGTTTTAAGTTGGTGATAGAATGTGATTTTGTTGTGGAGCGTGGCATTCAGCTTGTTTTGGTGTTGAGAAGCCGCAGCTGGAGTTGAGGTGAGTAATTTTCCACTGAGGGTGCAATCTTAGAAATACCCCTGGCGGCTTTGTTTATTTACAAGGCTGCCACTGAGTTGGAAATTCCATAAATATCTCTGATTGTTTTATATAATTACAGGGATGTCATTGAGGCTAAAATCCCAGAAATGCCCTTGGTAGATTTTGTATATATTTACAAGACTGCCATTGAGGATGAATTGACTATACTGCCCTTGATAGTTTAAGATAATTACAAGGGTACCCTTCAGTTGACAATATTATCCCTAGAGGATTTGTTATTTACGTGGATGCTTTTATGTTATATTTTATGTATGAATGTTGTTTATAATTGTGGTGGAAGGTTTGAGATATTCCCGATAGTTAATTGGTCGGCAAATAGCTCAGCGGAGAGGTTAAACTCCGGATAGGTAATATGCGTTACTATCCATATTAGTAGATCGACCGATTTATAGAAAAACGGGATTTACCCGGTTAGGGCGTTAATTAAAATAAGAGCTACGAGTGGCTTGATCCCTGAGTACAGGGTATGTAGGCAGCCTGACCAGGATTCGGGTGCAATCAAAAATATTATTAGAACCCTAGGTCCTCTAAATGTTTGGTTTGAGATCCAAATGCGTAAATCGGGATAACCTTCGGCTGTGAGGTCTATTCCGATATCGTTTGGACTATTTGAATTTGGTTTGGAAAGAGGGTTATCCTTTCTCAAGAGGGATTTCAAGTAAATCTCTCTTGGGATTGGTCTCACACGTCCTAACCCAGGTTTAGGAAGGTAAACTTGGGTCGGAGCGTGACAGTAATCGTTTCCATCTCTATACTCAAATACCGCATCCAGAAATAGTTACTACAATTTCTGAAACTATCACACTTAAAGATTATTAGATTTTTTCTTATAAGAACGAAGATGATTAGATTTTGTTTTGCGTTATGTTGATTTTTCTTTATTGAAGATGCTTAGAATAATGTTTACTCTGAGTTGATATATTTTATTGTTTACAATTTATTGTAAAAATGATTCATAATTTGAATAAATTATTCAGAAATGAAATTATTTTCATTGAAAAGCGTTCTTTACAGCTTCCTCAAATAATAAAAGTTTACTGACATTCTATACAAAAAAAAAAGGAATTGAGGTTGCCGAAGAGGTTTGTATAAAAGAAAATCAAGAACGGATCTTCGAATGCAAAAAGAAAAGAAAAATGAAAGGGTGAGAGGTCTAGAAAGTGAATTAGAGTTATAATAAGTAAATTATTGAAATATATATGAATAATAAATCAAAGTTATTTTAGGAATTTACAAAAAGGTCTAGTGAGTAAATACTTAAAACTAAATGAAAATAGGAAGTATAAAAAAAATAAGAGATACAATCAGCAAATATAGACGTTTCTATAACCGGACTCGTAAAAAATTGGCTGAAGTTGGAGTAAGCGTTTTTAGAGATTTTGTTATGTACTTTCTCCACAAATTTTGAGAATTATGTTGAAGACTATATTGGCATCTTTACTATATTTGGGCATTACTAAACGGTTTTGTTATTGTTCGTTAATAATTATTTATTCAAGTTGCGTCGGTAGCATTCGCATTTTGTCTCATTGTTTTTGGAAGTCAGTCGGTCAACGGGAGAAAGATTCACAACCACTTCCATCGATCTTTTGAGTAGAACTGCGGCTTTTGCAATATTCGTTTCAACACCATTGAGATCTTCTTGGAAGCCGCTGCTTCAACTTGTTCAAGTCCTTGTTGAACTTCGGAGCATCTTCACGAAGGAGACTAGTCCTTGTTTGGTTCAGAAGGCTCAGCTGTTCTGCTCCTCATCTTGTTCATCATCTCAAGCTGTGTTGCTGTTCACTAAGCTCAAAAGTCAAAAGGGTGTGTCTTAATCTCTATTCTCTACGCAGTCTTTATCCTCTTTGAGCTTTTGTCGTTATTTTTGAGGGTTTGAAGGGTGGTTTCTGAGTTTGAGTGGTGCAAGGTTTGGTTTTGATGGGGATTATGGCTTATGAAGATCCAAGTCATATGTGTATTGGGAAGTTGAGGATTTACTACCTCAAGTTGTGTAGCTAGAAATTGTTCTTCTGTAGCTAATATGGGGATTCTGCTTTTGGATGAATTCTCAAACTGGGTCTGCTTAGTATGCTTTTATCTGTTACATTAATTATGCTGGCTTTGCATCAGAAATGATGATATGGTGTTCTTATTAAGTTGGTTCTTGATCCTTTTTTATCAGTACAAAGCTCAAATAGAACTTCATACCTTTTGGCCATGGATCATTTGAATGACCTTTCGTCATCTTTGAGCTTTGCCTCTTCTTATATATCAAATGGATCAAGTGGTAACCATGTGTCTGCCTCGGCCAATTCTCAAAGTACGGAACATTTGAGTCTAAGCAAACTCAGTGACAACCTTGAGAGGCTGTTGCTTGATTCTCAATATGACTATAGTGATGCGGACATTGTTGTTGAGGGTGTAAAGGTTGGTGTCAATCGGTGTATATTGGCTGCGCGCAGTCAGTTTTTTCATGAGCTTTTTAAGAAGGGGAATGATGATTCCAAGACAGAAGGCAAACCACAGTATATGATGTCTGAATTGATTCCTTATGGTGTAGTTGGCTGTGAAGCTTTCAAGGTAGTTTTGAACTATATGTATACTGGAAAACTTATTCCACCGCCTCCTCAAGTATCAACTGTATCAACATGTGTTGATGATGGTTGTGCTCATGATTCATGCGGACCTACAATTAATTACGCTGTGGAATTGATGTATGCTGCTGCCACTTTCCAGATGAAGGAACTTGTTCAAGTTTTTCAGGTATTTTGCGCTTCCCATTCTCTTTTTTATACAATTTGTGCCACTTAATTATTTGTGATTTTGTATTCTTAAAGAAAGTGCATGAACGGATTTCTTTGATACATTATAAAGCTGAAATGACTTAATTAGAAAGGGCTGGTTTAAACTTTTATTGATATTTACTTGCTGTAGCTCGAATTTTCACAATACCTAAGTCCAAGTTTTGTCTATAAAGAGTTTGGCTGAATGTTGCAAAGAGATGAACTTTTTCTCTAGATATGATTATGTGGTTTGCCTCTGTACTTTTTGCATCCTTATGATAACTTCTGTCAGAAAGCTTTGCAAAATAAAACTTCTAAATTCACCTTTCCCTAGACTGGATGAAATTCTGAATAATATTGATGAAATAGACTTGTATGTTTTAAGACTCCCTCTGCATGCTTTAGAGTTTAGATTATACTTTGGCTAGATACTAGCTTGTTTTCCTTTTGTGCTTGTTGCTACATGTATTTCTTACTGCAAGAACCATGGTAAAGAAACTTTTCTTGTTTTGTTGATATGGTTTTTTGGAAGCATATTGATGTCGAAATTATTTACAGAAGGATCATGGTTCTTGACATTGGCACGTTTTAATCCTTCTTTTATTGATTATGTTTCAACTCTCGATAAGTCTTGGCTTTGGCTGAATTGCTTTGTCAATACTTTCATATATTGGGATTGCAATTTTATATCATATCATTATAGTGTAAAAATAAGTGGCTTATTTATGCAAGTAAACAGAAAAGTTGTCTTGTTTATTTTGTGTGTTTGCCAACTTTGAGGCTTTTGAAAAGTTGGATACTGACTGCAAAAATTCATGTAGCGCCGTCTTACCAACTTTGTCGAGAAAGCTCTTGTTGAAGATGTGATCCCAATTCTTGTAGCCTCTTTCCACTGCAAACAGAAGCAGCTGTTTTTACACTGCATCCAGAGGGTAGAAAGATCAGATCTTGACAATGTGGTTCTAGAGAAAGAGCTTCCTCATGAAGTTTTTATTAATATCAAATCAATCCGTCTCGAATATCAGAAAATGGATGATTCAATTATGGCGGAAATGAAGCCAGTGGAGGATGATAAGAGGCTTAAAAGCATCAGTAGAATTCACAAGGCATTAGACTCTGATGATGTTGAACTGCTTACTCTTCTTCTAAATGAGTCTGGTTCTATTACATTAGATGATGCTTATGCTCTTCACTATGCTGTTGCATACTGTGATCCGAAGATTGTTAAAAAAGTTCTTGGTCTACATCTGGGAAATACAAACCTTCGGAATGCCCGAGGGCATACTGTACTTCATGTGGCTGCAAGGCGTAAGGAACCATCAGTCCTAGTACCTCTTCTGAACAGCGGAGCCTCTGCCTTAGAAAAAACATTAGATGGTCAAACTGCTGTTGCAATTTGCCGGAGGTTGACTAGACCAAAGGATTATTATGAAAACACAAAGCAGGGAGAGGTGTCTAACAAAGACCGAATATGCATAGATCTTCTAGAGAGAGAGATGCGAAGAAATTCTATGGCTGTGAACATGTCAAACACCTCATATGTGATGGCTGATGATTTGCATGTGAGGCTGGACTATTTTGAAAATAGAGGTGATACTTCTTAACTATTAGACTATTTCATCACTAATCACTTATAAAAGGGTTTCAGTTCTAAGTTACTAAGTAGTGCAGGTTAAATATATCTTGCTATAAAGGCTTAAATCTCTTTGATGTAAAGTTCATGATATTGCTTTTGTCTTTCAGATATGTTTTTAGTGTTTGGCTTGTAGAAATTGCACTAGTTAACTAAATTTCCACTTTGAGTTTTGTATTCGATTATCGCAATGATGTCAATAAATAATTTTCCATTATTTTGCAGTGGCATTTGCACGGTTGTTGTTTCCTGCTGAAGCCAAGCTTGCTATGGAAATGGCAGATCATCCAACAACAGGGTACACTAGATCATCAAAAGGATCTAACTTGCGAGAGGTTGATTTGAATGAAACACCTTCTGTACAATCTAAAAGAATTAAAGAAAAATTGCAAGCCCTTATTAAAACAGGTACGGTCATTTTACCACTCACATGCATCTCAAACTCTACTCTAAAGCTTTTGTGTAATGTGGATGCCTCCTTGACATGTGTTAACTTATCATGTCTCTTAACTTCTGAGTATCCGCGGATGCCTTATGTCTTTGACCATAGCACTTGCTACCCTCTGATCCTTCACTAATATACCTGTTACTGTCACCTTTGTCATCTAGTGTGGGATTGTTTTGTCGTAGTTGCCTTTGTATTCTCAACAGATGTATGGTGAAATTGTAACATTTTGTGGTTTAAGCATTATGGAATCTAACTCATCTAAGTATCCTAGTACCAAGGTGACGACATCAGTACAGATTTGAGTCTTTTAAACCATTTGATATAGCTCTGAGGCACTTAAATGCAGCTACAATTAGGGAAATAGTGTTTTACATTGATCATCCTTTGAGAAATTTCTAAGCTGTGCTTTATGGTGAATGACAGTGGAAATGGGGCGGCGCTTCTTCCCCCATTGTTCAGAAGTTCTTGATAAGTTTCTGGATGATGAGATGGATTATTTTCTTGATAAAGGCACTCCTGAAGAGCAGAAAAACAAGAAGATGCGCTTCTTGGAACTTAAAGATGATGTACAGAAGGCATTTTGCAGGGATGTGGCTGAAAAACAGCGGTCAGGTTTGACAGCCTCATCATCATCCTCATCGTCTCCGAAGGAGGCGGCAAATCGTAAGGTTAGGAAAAGGTCAAGCTGATTATATTGTAGGATGCCACATGATTTTTGATGAATTTTGTAGTTGTCTTTTGTTTTGATATATTCTTAAAAACCTTGCTTTTTGGCTTTCTCTGTATCATAGACTGAGCTAGTCAAGTGAAGATGTAATATATCACTTTTAAGTTTGGCTTGTTAATTGTTACAAGAGTTAACAATTTAAGAGAAACCCAAATGTCAGCTCTTCAGTTTTTGCAATGCCCTTTCTGTACATAAGCTTCAGATCAAACTTATCAAAGAGGCTCAGTAATGTCTGCGGCTCTTTACCATTTCAGCCAAGGGAATGAAGAGTATCACTCATATTCAGCACCAAAATCACTGAAGTAACTTGGTCTGATTCTCCAGTAATCCATTTGAGATTATAATACCTCGAGATCGAACTTGACCAATTTCAAGATTTACATTAAAACTATGATCCAAATCCTCTAGCACACCAAAAGTAAGGTTGTAAGTCGTGAATGTCAACTGTACAACCTAACTCACAGTGGTATCCTGCACCTAATTAATTAGCAGAGTGCCATTCTAATGCTAAAGCAGTTAGTAGTGATGATGGATATCGTAATCACATGGAATCATACAAGATTGATCTTGCACTTGCTTATTCCTCCAACTTCAATATATAAAAGGATTAACTACAACAAAACTTCTCTTTATTTTCATACTTAACTATCAAAAACATGCATTTACATACCTCAAATTTCATTTCATTAACATTTTGATACATTAACCACTAACGCCGTTAAATTTCAAAGGCATTTTCGTCATTTCATCAAATATATCATTTTTACATTTATTTTTAACAAAATTTGATAAAATTTCCATAGATATTCGATTTTCTCAATATATCCATGATCGTTAATATTTTAGTACTTGATTGTGAATGGTTATTTTTATTGGCTTGTAATTTATCTAATTATAATGAATTCAGATGTAATGTTTTATTTTTTATTTTTAACATGTAAGTCCAAATATATATATATACATACATATACATATATATATATATAGTTTTTCTTAGGTAAGGATGTCTTTACCTTGAGTTTGGTAAGGATTTCTTGAATTGGCAAACTTTTAGATTAAATTTTCTCATCTTAACCATTCATAATCTAGATATATATGTATAGATCATCTTTGTAAAATTTCAACTCATTTGGTGATCGTTAGGGCATTCAAAACTGTGATTTACAGAGAAGAACACGAACGGTTACGGTTGAATATATTCGGTTCATTCATAATATTTGTACGTTTTCAAGACCTTAACGATTACCAAATGAGCTGAAATTTTATATAGATAATATATATATATATATATATATATTATGAATGGTTAAGATGAGAAAATTTGATCGAAAAGTGGGTCAAATTAAGGAAATTCGCACCAAATTTATGGTAAGAACATCATTAGCCAAGAAAGACTGTATATATATACATATATATAGGAGATCTACTAACTTTTATCACTATATTGTTTCAAAAACAAATATTTAATTTTATAGTTTTTTTAATATTTTTCCTGAAGTAAATTGTTTTATTTGTATTTGATAACCACAAAAAAATAAATTATTTTGTTAAAAGTAAATGTAAAAATGATACATTTGATGAAAATGATGAAAATTCCCTTAAAATTTAACGGTGTTAGTGGTCAAGGTATCAAAATGCTAGCAGAATGAAACTTCGGGTATGAAAATGCAAGTTTTTGATAGTTAGGTATGAAAATGAAAATAGCATCATAATTCAGATGGTGTTTTATAATTAATTCTATATAAAAACAAACAAACATTTAGAAATTGCACCACTGGCCGAGCTTCTTGGTGGGATGTTAGAGTTGTCTTAGTACCTTCTATATTGTTGTCCAATATGATTTGTTTTGATGAACATATTTGTGGCCTTCGTCTGCTAATTCAAAAAGAAAATTCTAAAACCTTTTACTCATTTCATTATATTTTCTTAGGGTATTGACTATTTTATACAAATTGGAAAAAAGTGACAACTCCAACTAAAAGAGTTTTAGATTGTCCATTTCAACTTTTTATAACAAAAAGATCAAAACGTTCATCTACTTTTGACAAAAAGACAAAAATGTATCATGTACTCTCTCCCTTCTCTCTCACTCTCTATTTCTTCCCCGATATTTTTTTTTCTCTCTCTCTCTGTCGCCGCCCAGGCCTAGGTTCATCGTCGTCTAGGACGAGGCACATCACCGTCCAAGCCAAGGTTCGTCGCCGTCAAAGTAAAGGCGTGTCACCGTCCAGACCCAGCCGAGGAGTGTTGTTGTCCAAGCCTATATCCTTCACCGTCGAGGCTTTGGTGGGACGAAGAGTAGGTCGGCGGTGGAGGTTTTCTACAGCTCCGAGTCGAAGATGTTGCAACCTAGTCATTCAACATCCATCATCGTACAACGACGACCTAGATCTGGACACCTAGAGTTGATGCCGACGACAGTCGTGAAGGGTGCTAGGCTCTGGTGCCCAAAGAAAGTTTTATGGTTTTTCTTAGGCCCTTGACATCATATTGGTGCTTTGGTTACCCTCTCTCTCTCTTTCTCTCTATCACGCGCTCACCAGATCTGAATTCGAATAGTTCAGATCAATTTTACTACCTCCTAGTAAATTATGTTTCAACTTTACTGTCTCCTAGAAAACATTTTTTCAACTTTATTAGATGATAGTAAAGTTGGTTGTGACGATATGAATGCGGTTTAGGGGTTTAGTGAGAGTTTATTAGGGGGTAGTAAAGTTAGTTGTGGAGATATAATTGTGGTTTAAGGGTTCAGTAGATGTTTATTAGAGGGTAGTAAAGTTGGCTATGCAATATGAATGCGGTTTAGGGGTCCAGTGAGAGTTTATTAGGGGGTAGTAAAGTTGGTTATGCAATAGGAATGTAGTTTAGATGTTCAGTGAGAGTTTATTATGGGGTAATAAAGTTGGCTATGACGATAATAATGTGGTTTAGGGGTTCAGTAAGAGTTTATTAGGAGGTAGTAAAGTTGGTTGTGATTTCGGTGTCAGGTGACCGGAGTCCGGCAGCTGGTGACCATTTCTCTTCTCTCTTCTATTTTATCTCTCTAAATGTTTTAATGGGTGAGAGTAGCATGGGTATTGAAAAATTATATGTTGTTTAGAGTTGTTATGAGTTTTGTTAGAATTGACACAAATTAAAAAAAAGTTGAAATTGTCAATTTTTTTAAAAAACTGTTAGAACGAGAAATAGAGTCCAAAAAATTGTAGTAAATGGACATTTTCACTATTTTCTATACTTTTTTAATTAGTTTTTGTTTCTAGATGAAATGTGCGTATGGACCTATAATGGTGATTTTTTTGCTATAGTAGTAATGTGGTAACACTTTTTATCTTTTTCTGAATTTAGGAGCGGTGTGGTAGTCTTCAAGTGTTAATTAATAAAACTGAATACAAGGGGGATCATTGAGTAAAAAATCTATGATTATAAAGACCTGAGTTAATATCAAGAACGTCTACAATACACATGTACCCAACCAAATACCCACTAGCAAAAAGTACTACTCCAATGATGACTTATATGCTTTCATATAACAGTGACATACCAGAAAGATCAATAGATATGTAACACATTTACATATCTTAATGTCTAATTATTCAACTTACACGTTAACACCCACACATACGAAACTTTTTTTTTATGCTGAATCATATGTAAACTACATTGGAGCTCTTTGGGGCCGAAGGGGGCTGTGGCTCCCATAACAATTTTGAAAAATGTTAAAATGTTAGGGTAATTTGTTATTGGTCTTGCTATTTAGACTAAAATTTATGATAATTGCCCCTCAAATTTACTTCTAAATTTATCATTAGACCAAAATTAACCAAAATGATGTCTTAAAAATGAGAGATTGTAATAATTATGTTGGTTAACTACCATAATATATCTCATAACATACTATAAAATATTAATAAAGTATTTAAAGGGGAATTTTCTTAGTTTCGAACATGAAAACAATACATATTTCATTTTATATACCATATTCAATAGTTGTAGTTTGTTTTTATTGTAAAAAAAGTAAAATAAAAAACTTATTATTTTATTTTGCTATAAATAATTGTCATCAATATACGTCTTGCAATTGATATATTTTTATGAATCTTGCAATTGAATTGTGAATTGTCGTGTGAAGAAATTATGTGTTTTTATTTAAAAATAATAATAATTTTGTTTTTCATTTTCCATTTTTGTTGATGCACCACTGATATCGTGTTATTTTTGTCCCTCCAAAATTCCCACCGCTACAAAGCCTACAAGTACTTCAACCTTGAAATTGCAGCTTTCTGTTTCTGCTATTATGAAACTGACTGACTCAGTCTTTGTTTGTCTGTCGGCAATGAACATATAAGGTACTTGATTGCTCTCTCTTCCTCCTCCTCCTCTTGCTTCATCACCCAAGTCAAAGGGTCTCCCTTTCCTTCACACCTTTCTCTCTATCCAATCCCACAACTGCTTCATATTTGTTGACTCATAAAGATCCCATTTTTATATGAATCACTCTTGTTTATTTGGTTCCTGGGATTCTTCTCAATGTTTCAACTACTGGGTTATGCTTAGAATCGAGTATTGCGTTCTGGGTTTTCAGTAGTTTACAGTCTGGAGAAATTGGGTCTTGTTATTATGCTTTGTGTGTTGAGGTTTGAGATATGATATGATGTTCTTAATAGGATGGTTTATGCTTCTAGATCAATTCTATAGTGTTGCCAAGTTGGAATAGGACTGTATAAATTTTTTAAGGAATGGAGAATGTGAATGATCTGTCGGCTTCATTGAGCTTTACTTCATCATATCTGTCTAATGGGTCTAATGGAAGCCATGTATTTGCTTCTTTCAATGGTCAACCCGGGTTGAGCACCGAGCATTTGAGTCTAACCAAATTGAGTGACAGTCTTGAGAAGTTGGTTGTTGATCCTCAGTACGATTATAGTGATGCAGAGATTGTTGTTGAGGGTGTCCCGGTCAGTGTTAATCGGTGTATATTAGCTGCCCGGAGTCAGTTTTTTCATGAGGTCTTTCAGAAGGGAAGTGATAATAAGAACAAGGAAGGTAAACTGCAGTATGTGATGTCTGAATTGGTTCCGCACGGTAGGGTTGGGTGCGAGGCATTCAAGATTTTCTTAAGCTATTTGTATACTGGGAAGCTTAAGCCATCGCCTCCAGAAGTGTCCACATGTGTTGAGGATGTTTGTGCTCATGATGCGTGTGGCCCTGCTATCAACTATGCTGTGGAATTGATGTATGCTTCTTCCACTTTTCAAATGAAGGAGCTTGTTCAAGTTGTTCAGGTTCATGCTTTCCTTTGTAATTAGAAATCTCTCACTTGTGCAATTGACATTACTTAATTAGATAGTTTTCTTAAAAGTTAATATTGCATGATATCTTAAGCAGCTTGTTTACTTGGTTGTTTTAAAATTGAAATGTGTGATGGTATATCCTACAATATTGCCCTATAAATATTATAATACCCTAAAATGCTCTGACCTGACAATTTATAGCATCCGAAATTGAAGTGTGACATGTAAAGATGTGATTTGACCAAAATGAGTGAAGAAATGGGATTGGCTTCATCTCTAGAACTCCTGAATGCATGCTATCTCTGTTTATTATATTCTATCTTTTTCTAGTCTGTATTTGCAGTTAGTTGCTTAGTTTTGATACTTACAACTGAAAAATTTATTACATTCAGTTCTTTTATTTTTCCTTAGTTTTGATGAAATCATGAAAAATCTATTGACAGAATTATGTTTTTAGCCAGAAATGAAGATGGAAACTTTATTCTGATATTATATTTCCTAAATCTTTTATGCAAGTATGCAACTTTCTTTCTGATACGTGTCCAATTTTCTGCTCCGGCAGCTTAAGCAGGTTTCAGGCTGTTTCAGTTAGTAGCCTGAGCCTTGTAGTTTCTGAATCACAAATTTTTTTTGGTTGTCAGAATCTCTGAAGCATAATAAATACTACTTGAGTGAGAGCAAGTGTTATTTTGTTCTTCTCTCATAGCACACTAGCCTGTGGTCCATAACTTCTTAGTCACCACCCGTTTTGTTGTTCTCAGAGGTTCTGAAGCATAAAGGTTTCTATTTACTCTTGTTCTCCAAAATTGTGAACACTGTCCTTTGGTTTTATAATTTGTAGGGATTCTGTGATTATTGTCTTGTGTAGCAGAGGGTTAGATACTAATGTTTTCTTGTGATAGTTTTGGTTGTGCCTGTCATGTTAACTTTTTCTTTCTAATTTTGAACAGGATCATACAGTTTCTTTCTGGGTTTTTTTGACAAGTTAGTCTTTAACTGTTAGATTTATTCACAATCTTTATCTCTATGCACACATCTAGCAGATCTTTTCACTCCTTTTTCTCTGGACATTCAACTGTTTAGCTTATCATTATTACCTGTTAACTGACATGCTGACACACCAGTATATAACATATGCAAGTAAACCCTTGCTTAATATGTATATGGCAAAATTAGCCAAATTCTATTTGTATGATCGTTTGTGCATGCTGACAATTTCCACAAATTCATGTAGCGCCGTCTTTGGAACTTTGTTGACAAAGCTCTCGTTGAAGATGTGATCCCAATTCTTATTGCTGCTTTCCACTGCCAACTGAGTGAGCTACTCTCACACTGTATTCAGAGGGTCTCAAGGTCAGATCTTGACAATGTAGCTCTAGAGAAAGAGCTTCCTCCTGAAGTTTTCGATGATATAAAATCACTACGTCTCGAATCTCAGAAAAAGGACGAATCAGTTATGCTGGAGAAGGAGCCGAGGGAGGATAAGAGGCTAAAAAGCATCAGGAGAATCCACAGGGCTTTAGACTCTGATGATGTTGAACTTGTTACCCTTCTTCTGAATGAGTCTGATTCTATTACGTTAGATGATGCTCACGCTCTCCACTATGCTGCGGCATACTGTGATCCTAAGATTGTTAAGGAGGTTCTTGGTCTAGGGTTGGCAGATGTCAACCTTCGCAATGCACGAGAACATACTGTGCTTCATGTGGCAGCAAGGCGTAAGGAGCCATCAGTTATAGTTCATCTTCTGAACAAGGGAGCCTCTGCGTTAGAATCTACATCAGATGGTCAAACTGCTGTAGCAATCTGCCGGAGGTTGACTAGACCAAAGGATTATCATGAGAACACAAAGCAGGGAGAGGAATCTAACAAAGACCGAATGTGTATAGATCTTCTAGAGAGAGAAATGCGAAGAAACTCTATATGTGGGAACTTGTCAAACACATCACATATGGCAGCTGATAATTTTCACGTGAGCCTGAGCTATCTTGAAAATAGAGGTAATATTTCTTAGTTGTCTTAAAGTACATTTATACGTAAAGGCCGAGTCATCTAGAAATAGAGGTAATATCTCTTAGTTGTCTTAGAGTACATTTATACGTAAAGCTTAGTTCTCGATACTGCAGATTTGTTGTTTCCCTTGATACCAGAGGGTTCAGTCTTTGTCTTGTTTTCATTGTTTCTGATCGGTAGAGTCCAAGTATAGTCAAGGAAGATAATGCTCATGAGTGAGCATTTCCAACAGACCCACTTGTCAGCTCATAAACTCTGACACTAGCTACCACATTCTCAATCTCATCATGATATTTCCTTTTTGTTCATTTTATTATCTAGACGTGAGTGTTAAATGGTTTTTGTTTTGCAGTGGCATTTGCGCATTTGTTGTTTCCTGCCGAAGCCAAGCTTGCTATGGAAATGGCAGATGCTGATTTAACATCAGAGTACCCTGGCCTTTCAAGATCAAGAATCTCAAATGGACAATTACGTGAGGTTGATTTGAATGAAACACCCTCTGTAAGGGCCAAAAGACTCCAAGAAAAAATGCAAACCCTTATAAAAACAGGTATGCTTATCTACCTTTGACAACTGACATGTATCCAAAGCCCTTCTAGAATTCCTGTGTGATTTGCATGTTTCCTTGTCCTTGACATGTGTTAAAATCTTTAACTTCCAATCCTTTTATAATAATCCAATAATTTCTATAATGTGATCTCTTGTGAATGTAGAGGCAGTTATTCTCTGTATCGTACAGTATGGGCTAAACAATGGAGAAGAATTTTAATGATTCAGTGACCAACTTGCAGCATACTAGCATTGTTTTCCTGTTAGGGGCAAATTAGGAAATACTTTCAATATGGTTGTAACTTGTTAATAAAGTAAATCACTATAATTCAGCTACTCCGTGCACTTTCTTTTTCTGAACTAGAGATAATAATGTGTAGCTCTGTTTAATTTTACCTCTATTTTTGGTCAGTTTTATTGGGACTATACGATTGATCTCTAGATTCAACTTTTGTTTAGCTATACAATTTATGTTTCATGGCCTAATGGAGCCTATTCAGAGTATTCTCATAAGATTTCAGGTAGAAAGGTCAAAAACATTGAGACTTGGAAATTTGTTAGATATTTGGGTCTAGGATGCAATGTTGAGATTTTAGTTATCTGTTAGCGGTGAGTGAAAGAAAAAATTGAAGTCTCCTTTTCTGTCAAGTGTACATGGGATCCAACTTCTCTATAGCTGGTCGAAGTTAGTTCCCAGGACAGTCTTTGATAACCCTTTCAGTTTAAGTCTAAGAGTAGACCTTCTTAAAATAAAAAATAAAAAAAGAGGTCTAATGGTAGAAAGCTTATGTGCAACACTGCAACTGAACTTGGTTAGAAAACTGCATAATTTTTATCCTGATAATTCTGGTGAGCTTTCTGTAATTTTATGTCATATAATTATGGCAGTGGAAAAGGGTCGGCGCTTCTTCCCCCATTGCTCAGCAGTGCTTGATAAGTTCTTGGATGATCTCGGTATGGGTGATTACTTTCTCGATAAAGGCACTCCTGAAGAGCAGAAAAACAAGAAGAGGCGTTTCTTGGAACTCAAGGCCGATGTACAGAAGGCATTTTCCAAGGACATGGCTGAAAAGGCTGAAAATGACCAGTCTGTTTTGACATCCACATGATCATCCTCGTCTAATTCAGAGGGGTAACTCAGAACAAGGTTAGCAACAGTTGAAGTTAATTACTTTTTTGTAGTAAGCTGAAGACATTAGCATCCGTACATCTTTAGGAGCCTATATCTTTGGATTTCTGTATCATAGATTTGAGTCTGTAAAATATCATTTTTAGGTATTTGGCTTGTTAAGTGCTCCAAGAGTTGCCAGTTTTAGAGGAAAAAAACAAAAACAAATGTCTGTTCTTTGTATTTCCTTGTTGTGGGGTTATCAGCTTAATATTCTTCCAAAGTGCACCCCGATAATAAATGCAAAAATGCAAATTCTGATTTAATTTCGCTCATCATATTCTTGTTTTCACTTATAAATTGGGATTTGTATCAACATACGAGTTTATTTTGCTGTTCTATTTCAGTATGGACTATGAATGATGTAAAAACAATGTGTTTACCTTCCAAGTTGCCGGAAGGAGCTGATATAAACAACAGAAGCATTGTTACTTCATCATTCAAAGCTTGGATATGCACAGTTTTCTTGAACAGGAGTATAACAGAATCAGCATCACAGTTTTGTCTAGTAACCCAACCTTATCTTGGTTGCTTTGTTTTTCTCGTTGCCATGACGGATATATAACCATTAACAGATCTTGTTCAGATTACCAAACAATGAAGGGACTGATGTTACCAGAAAAAGGTCCCTCTTGGATTTATTTCAGATTACCAAATTCTGATAGTTCAGTGATCTTATCGAACATGTCAAAACAGGACAGTTATGTAAAAGACACTTTGGGCATTTTGATTTTTGAGTTTCATATTTTAGTTTAAGCCAAGAATAAACGTTATTTGAGAAAAAAAAGGTTTTTCGGTCCGGTTTGGGCGGCCAATGAAAACATGACATGAGAGAAGTAAATACAATTTTCAAAACTTTAGGGTAAAGGTAACAAATATGCGTTTCATGTGTTATGTTCGAGGTCTTCACCAACTCAGAGTGCTACTCCATATATTATTTGGGTGAGAAGAGAGTCTAATAATATTAAAATGTCAAACTGTAATTGAAAAATGACTACAATTTGCTCAATTATGAATGTGCTAGACAACTCTTCTATTTTTTTCTCTAATATTTATTTCTGAAAATTAAAGCCGAGACAAAAACCAAAGTAAATGTGAAGGAAGTGAATGAAAGAAAAGAAGAGTGGGAATATGAATTGGGTTCTGGAAGTTTCACAAATCACAAGTAGGTTGCGTGCGCAAAGATTATCTATCTGGTTGCTTCCGCCCCAAGCCTAATCTCTCCTATTCCGACCTTCCTTCCTTCCTTCCATCCTCACCTTCAGGTACCCTCTTTTCCTCTCCCTTTACAATTCCGTCACCTTTCACAACCCAAAAGCTCGTTTCTTTTTTGCTCAAGGTTCTTGCTTTCTCCCCCTATCAGAAATTTTGAGCTGTTTAGGCAAAAGGGTATGCTCTGATATTGGTGTTTCTAAATGGCAATCAAATCCTATGAGATGGTGGCTGAGGAATACTTGCTCTCTGACCATGTTGTTCCTTATACGTCTATGCTTTTTGGGATTCTGTCTTGCAAATTGGTATTGTCTCTAATACCATTGCTGCTCTATTTCAATGCAAAGCTCTTAATGATCATGAATTTGTAATACCTTTTTTGGATTTTTGGTCAGGTTTATCATGTTAACCATTTGCTTAGTGCTGCTTACTTCAAGGGCTATTCTGGCCTTTCGGGAATGAAACGTATTGAGTGGAACAATAGGTGGGTTTTTTGAGCTCTTGTTAGGTAATTTGGTTGTCCCCTTTTCCCAATTTTGATGTATTGCTTATGTGTTTGTGTTTTTGTTGAACTGTATGCAGGGCTATATCAACTCTTCATGCCATTTTTATCACAGCTATGTCATTGTACTTGGTGTTTTGGTCTAATCTCTATTCCGACTATACTGACAACCAACGCAAGCCGATTGTTACTTTCCAGAGTTCCCTATTGTCTACATTTGTATTGGGGGTACTGATGCTTTCTTTTATCATGGTCAGGGCTGTTTGATATGTTTGTATCTACTCACTATTTCCCGGTGTGATTGGTTTTTTGGAGATTGCCATGTTTAAGCAGGACCTGACAATGTAGGTTTAAAGTCAATACAGAAACTGTAGTCTTGTAGTTGTCATTTTGATGATGTTATAATACGAGTAGAAGAAGACATCAGAAAAGCCAATCCTAGGGGGCAATTTGTGTTATAGATGATTTTAAACTATGATTGGACACCTTCTGTATCAACAAAACCTGTGTGTGATTGACAGGTTTCAGTTGGGTACTTTCTGTCTGACCTTGGGATGATCATTTGGTTTTACCCTGCTCTGGGTGGATTGGAATACGTAAGTGCATTCCGTTTGAATTATTTGTAGTTGGGCTGAAACTATATATGTGCTGCGCAGTCACAAACTTGGTGAAGCTTCCAGTTTATGAAGTGAGTTCACCTTGATATTGATGTATAGTCATAATGTTGATCTTATAGGTGATTCATCATCTTCTCTCTATAACATCCCTAGCATATGCAATGTTGACTGGGGAAGGACAACTGTATACCTACATGGTTCTTATCTCTGAGACAACCACCCCTGGTATCAATTTGAGATGGTATAAATACCTTACAATATGCAGTTTCTCACAGATTTGATTTTGTTTCATTGCTGGTGCTTAGTAGTGGTGGGTTTTGAAGGTATCTTGACACTGCTGGAATGAAGAGGACTAAAACCTATATGATAAATGGTGTTGTTATATTCATTGCTTGGCTGGTGAGTCAAATCTATTCATAAAATTTGCAGACTTTCATTTTTTTCCTTTACTTTGCTGCATCAAATTTACAAGGGTCTGTTGACAAATCTTTTCCGACTCTTTCACCCTATCTTTGATCTTAGACGTGCATATATTTCATTTATGTGCAGGTTGCCAGAATCCTGCTGTTCATGTTTCTGTTCTATCATCTCTACCTGCATTATGAACAGGTGATTTCTACGCTACAACTACTTCATTTGAAAAGCTCTAGGGTTGTTACAGATCTGGTCTGCCACCTATTAGAAATTCACTTTATAAACTGATTATTCTATAAGAATGTGATAACACGACTCATGTTACCATCCTACATGCTCTTGTGCAACAGGTTAAACAAATGCACGCTGTTGGACAATTTTTAGCTTTCGGGGTGCCGCCAATGCTAGCTGTCATGAATTTGATGTGGTTTGGGAAGATTTTAAGGGGATTGAAGAAGACGTTAGCAAAGAGGCAGTGAGATTTTGATGGGGGCCGATGAATTTCACTGAAGTGTAACCGAAGATGTATCAAATCTATATTCATCTATCCCCTGATTGTCTCCATGACATGTAAATGGTAGAGTTATCGGCGTATATATGAGCAACATCATTTCTCATTCAATGCAAATCCAGTTTTAGCAGAGGTCGAATAATCGTTCAATGGATGATTCTTTGGCATTAGAGCATAAAGGAGTCCACCGATAACAATATCTCAAGAAAGCTTCAATATAAATGAATTTGTTGTTTGGCTTTTACATCAGGAAAAACAACAAAAACAGAGTGTGAAAATAGAGAAGACTTTACGCGCCAATAATAGGATCAAGATCAAATACAAAAAGGAAAAAGAAAATGGTACTAGACATTGTTCTTCATTCATGATCTACCTACGGACATGAGAATACAAAAAACACAGTGAAGGCTAACCACATTTTTTTTGGCTGTGTAAACAAACTTTCATTCATAAACGGAAGTTTACAAACACAAAGATCTGTTTTGGATCAACATAACCGATAACTTAAATCACAACAGCCAAACCAAATGATAATCAAATCAATAAGGAAGCCAAACCTGAAAGTAAACCCAACCAAAGAGGAACTCGATTGTGTCGTTGTCGTCAACGATCACGTCATTGTGTAACACAGAAACGTCGTGACAGAAGATGTCACCGGAGCTACTACCAAAGCCGAGACAACATTAACTGCATTTAGATTAGGTACATTTCCCTACACATTGGGACTACAAATAATAGATATCCAACACAAATGAGTTCATAGGACCAAAAAAAACACGCATGGTTCATAAACTTGAAAGGAATGAATAGACTGAAATGCATCGCATCACGTCTTCAAGGATGGACAAATAGAAACTTGTACGCTATACTGCTCCGATTTACACTCCTCTTGATTCTTCATGCTCTCATCTCCCTCTCTCCATAGACTCCGAAATTGACGACTGTCTGAAACAAGTCCGCATCGTTGCCAAGAACTCAGTGACCAAGGTCGCCGCCGACAACAATCTAAAGGGCTTCAACCAACAACACAGACCGGCACACTTCAGATTGAGAAACTAGCACCATGACATGTGACATATAAGAAAGTTGCAACATGATGGGGCATAAAACATTATGCTGCAGAGGCTTTTAGACAACAAATTAATGCATGGAAAAAGTTAATGGAATGCTCAAAATTCTTCTTGTGTTTATAAGACCAAGCTTACTCTTCTCCAACATGTCGCAGTATGTTAGTGAGCTGATTAGTAATTCCAAGCGTCAATGCTGCGTTGTAAATAGAATTTGTTGATGCCTTTGATTCAGGAGCGATCCCCATTACTGGAACACTCATCAGTCCAACAGTTCCCATCTGTCGAGAGCTTTACTTTAGGTGTGATATATGAAGCGTTGGGTCCGTCTACTAGTTCATCAGTCCTTCTGCACCACACTGCATAAAAGAATCCACTACTTGTTAATTGAGAATGAACTGATCTGTAAGCTTCAGACTATGCACAAACTGTCTAAAACAAAGGGTCAAGTACCTGATGTTTAAATAAAAAGTCAATCGACCGGGGCTGTCATTTGCAACTTTTAGACATCTAACTTCGTAACGGGGGCCTTTGTTTTCACAGTTTTTAATTCAAAAGATCAAAAACAAAATTCTTGTTTCAATGCAGGTATTGGTTTCTTCAACAGAGGTTTGAGGTCTCAATTGTTGCCTTGGTATTACAAGATGCAAAGATGCTTAAAGACCTGATTGACTACATAGGAATTCTAAGCACAAACTCTATCCACAAAGATATCAACGATATGGTTGTGGTGTTATGAACCACAAGAACTACGAATGGACTAAAATGCATGTTGAAGAACTGTTATACGAACCATACATTGCCCAAACTGATCGCCTCCGCTCCGGTGTCATAAGTAATGTGCCTGAAAATCACAGAAAGAAGTTGATTTAAAAAAGTGCCCAGCCAACATATAAACACCAACATCAAAGTTGAAAGCCTGAAAGTTTCATAACTTCATATTTTACTGCACTCATAGTTAGGAAACGAAAACAAATTGGAATATGAAGAAAAGACTGCTTATATGCAAAGTGGTCAAGTGGGACTAAAATAACCCAAATCCTCTCCTAGACAAATTCTTGACTAATAAAAAAGAAACCCAATCGAGTGCTTGTTCCTCTTTCTATATTCAAATTAAGTAAAACAGTATATCCAAGAATCTGACTAGACCCAAAACAAATTAAAATATACAGAAAGTTAAACACTCAAACCAGAATCAGAGCAAGAGTTGAAGAAGCAGTCTCTACTCACCCAAGTAAAAAGTCTTGGCATATCATCGGAGCTAGAAATAGTTCTCGCTACTAACCATCATCAAATAAATTATCTATTGATGACAGTGAAAGCAATGTTGAATACAACACTCATCTGTGTCGTCGGTTACAACAGATGTAATTGATACAATGGGTAGGATAGTTACAACGGTTACGGAGCATATCATTAAATACAACAATAAACCAGTCGACGTTATAAGCGGTAAATGCAGCAATCAATATGAACGTTAAGCAAAGTCATGAATGTGGTAGTCAATACATCATAAATGTCTGACTTGGCGGCCAAGCAGTAAGCCACTTTATAAAGAATGCACAACTTCGAGGTAAGGCATCAAATTCTGATTTGAGATACTTGACTCACTTTACTTGGGCGTCGGAGAGTCTTTTGTAGGTACCCCCTCACCCGGTCTTGGCTTCTCGATCAATCCTGTAACGACTTTCGTCGTAGATTACATTTGTTGGAGAGTCAACCTCAACTCGGAAGTTTTCTGCTCCAACAATTGACGCTGCCTGTGAGAAATACCTTTCTCTAAAAAGGTGATGGCGGAGTTGGATCTGAAGATATTATATTTCTAACGATAGGACTAGGTGATGGTGTGCCCTTTGCAAGCCTCGAAGATAAACAAGCCTTCAAGAAGGGCGCTACGCTAGAAAATTTGTTGCTGCAAGAAGTTAAAACACGAGCAATGCATGGCAGCATAAGTAGAAGGGTGTGTGCAGGCAGGCACAAAAAGCAACACACAACGTGAGGGTCGAATGCAATGGGAGAGTGAGAGCACGCAGTGGCGAGGGAAAATACCGTGAGAGACGAGCGCGAAGGCCGACACAAACTCCGCTAAGGAGAATGCGAGCTCGACAATAATAATAAGTTGGAGAAGATGCATGTGTCACAAATGTTAATATAGGGTAAAAGAAGAAGACCTAATTTAAGTTGGAAAACCAGTCATAGAACTAGAAGGAATTTGAAACCTGGGAGGATTAGGGAACTCCGAGCGAGTGAGGACATGTTTGTTACGTTGGAAAGAGTGAGACAAGTGGAGAAAATGCGGCAAACGCTGACGGCGCGACTACGGCGAACGTCGCAGGCCCAACAACGACAAACACGAAAAATACCGTGGTCGAAACATAGGTGATGCGGCGTAGTAACCTCCCGTGGTCAAAAAGCAGCAAATGAGGCAAATGCAGTGAATGTAGCAAACGCAACCGCAAGGTAAGTGGGCCTTGACGGCAGAGAACACAACTTGTGGTCGAGGAGGCGTGATGCAGATGTGAATCCGACACGACCTTGCGAGGTATCGAATTGAGGGATCACCCTCAAAAAATAACTTGTGGTTGAGAGATTGTCGATTCAAGGTGAAAATATTGTTTTCTCTTGCTAAAGAAACGAGGCCGATTGAGTGGGAGGTAACTTGTTCTACATCTTTAATGGACAATTAGTTGAGTCATTAATTCGACATGAATAACGACCATGAAAATGAAGTCATGCATGAAAACAAATTATGATCATAACTATGGTAGTAACCAAATGCAAATTTTGTCATTTTAATGTGCAATGACTAATCGTTTAAATACAACAATAATGAGTTATGTAAAGCGCATGAGAAAGCACAATTGTAAAGGCAAGGGTGTCCTCTTTCGCACACATGAAATGTGATTTATTTGAAGAAACAATATGTGTGAATTAGAGAGTATGTATTCTGAAGTGTTGAATTCCGCGTGAAACAATCTTTTGCTACTCACTTATTGAATAAATGTGTTGTTTTGTTCATAATTGTGATTTGTTTCGGTTCAGTTTTGTTCTTGTGCTTGCCACCAATAGGAAAAACCTGTCTGCCACCCTCGTGTGCGTTTGGCACCGTAAGTGGTGTATTTCTACCACCCTCATATACGTTCGACGCTACGAGTGGTGTATTGTTCGTCACCCTCGTGTTTACGTTCGACGCCGCTAGTGGTGTAATGTCTACCACCCTCATGTGCGTTCGGCGCCGCGAGTGATGTATTTTTTATCACCCTCATGTTTGCGTTCGACGCCATGAGTGGTGTAATGTCTGTCACCCTAGTGTTTGCGTTCAGCGTCGCAAGTGGTGTATTGCTGTCACCCTCGTGTTTGCGTTCGACGCCACGAGTGATGTATTTTTGCCACCCTCGTGTTTACGTTCGACGCCCTGAGTAGTGTCTTGTTCGCCACCCTCGCGCTTGTGTTCGGCGCCATGAGTGGTGTATTGTTCTGTTTGTACACGTGTTTTTGTGTGTGCAGGAATCTCGTATACAAAGGTTGTAGTGGTTTCTCATGTACTTATGACAGTTTGTCACATGTGCTTTCCCAATCTCAGCATGTTACACATATGTTTTTCATTTTTCTTTTGTTGGTTATTTTTGAAAAACAAAACAGGGGCATATGGGTGGTGGAAAAAAGGTGTTTACGTAGACCGAAAATTAAAAAGGGGATAAACAAAGTGTTTACGTAGATAAAGGTTAGGTGCCCAGTGATCCCCCATTAAATGCCCATGCTAAGGGGACACAAGTTCGTTTGAACCCGGTTGTTTTGCATGGATAAAATATTGTTCATGAGGTTCAGAAAGGAATTAGGCAAACTCATGGCAAAGGAAGTCAAGGGCACACTGATAGATAACAAGAGAATCGACGAAACCAAAATTTTCAACAACAAAAAGGAGCAACTAGTCGTTGAGAAGGAATCCTCGACGAAAGCAAAACTGCAATGTCATGGGAATGAGTCGTTAACAATCCTCAATAGAAGAAATACAATCAAGTTGGAGCTCTGCAAGCACTTTGGCCTCAAGAAACTTCAAAGTTGCTGAAATGGGAGGGGAGTGCTAGCATTGGATTAATGCAGGGACACCATTGAAGTTAAATGACCGAGGGGTTATGGTATCTGCATGTAGTAGTCTTGAAGTGGATCCGGATCAGGTTTTGCTTGGCCTAGTAGAAGAGCTAAGCTGAGGAATAGATGGAGAAAGGAAGTTTTGAAGAGAAGAAGAATTCTAGAGTTTTCAGACGATGGTTCGATGTTCTCCGGCGACTTCAATTTGATTCAGGTATCAAGGTCGGATCATTTGTTGAGGTTTACATGTTTGTATAATTGAAATTGATTTGGGTTTTGAAGATGGTGGATTTTGGGCAGTGTTATTCTACTACAGTGTTTGTCGGTTGAAGTGGTGGTGATGGTTTCTGATTATTGAATTCTAGATTTGGTGTATATATAGAATTTGTATGATGACATGAGGCCCTTAAATTCCAATTTTATTGAGAATTGAATAAGGGGAGCTTTTGGGCATAGTAGAACATCGTGTGTGTGGCTACTGTGAAGTTTCTAGTTTATGTAAGATTACTGATTATGAAGAAGTGATTGAGATGGCTGAAATCTAGAAGCATGGGAAGTGGTTATATATTTGAAATTGAAGGAAGCGGTTATGGAGGAGGGGATCGACAACGGGAGAGAGGTGGCGAGAGAGGAGAGGAGGAATTGTTTTACATAAAAAAAAATAAAAAATAAAAAAATGGGTTTTAACAAAAGTGAGAGGGTTAGTTTTGTCATTGTCTATTTTTTTAGTGGGTCCTTTACGTGACACATCAACAATCAGACGGTTCCGTGACGAAAATTGGCTTCAGGTACCACATTGATAGCGAAATCAAAGTTTAGATACCACATTGATAGTTTTTAAAGTATGAGCTATGACTGGGGCACATAAATTCGGGTACCGATCATATAATTTACTCTTGTTTTTAAAACTCGAATCAAGTCTTTAAATCTGAGGTCTAGCTCTAATATTAATAGAAAAACTTGTTTCAAGATTTGTGAGGCAGGGATTAATTAATGGTTTTGATCTGGAGGCTGGCATTTCTAAATCACTACACTGTACACATAACCAGAAAATACAGAGAACACAACTTATTATACACGGGCGATCCAAAAAACAGCGTTTTCATTTTAAGGGAGATTAGGCGTATTTGTCTTTGTTTCCCTCGTTTTATTTGTTCAAAATTCAAAAACGACCCAACAACTCTCCATTTCTCTCTCTTCAGCTAAAACCCCAAAAGGAAACAAATCAAGAAAGCTAGGGTTTCAATTCCCCTCTCTCTCGCCGCTTCTCCAATTCCAGTTTCTTGGAGATCGATGTTATGCTTTTCAGCCGTGAATTAGGGTTTGTGTGCAGATCGGTGTTGAGGTTTCTTGACAGATCGCTCGCCGGAGTCATGGGCTGCTTCTTCGGTTGCTTCAGAGTCAGGGACGATCGCTCCAGGCCTCACCTCGTTTCTCACTCCTCTCGCTCCGTAAGCCTTTTCAATTCAAGAACCCCCCTTTTCTTCATTTAGCTCGATTTTGGTTCTTGTTGTTGATAATCGGTTTGTATCTGACAAGATTAGAGATAAATAATTGTGATTGTGTTGGATTAGCTAAAGAATTGAGATTTTTAGGTCGTTCTGTGTTGTGAAATTTTCGATTTTTATCTTGTCGAATCGGTTTTATAGCTGCGAAATTGTTGATTTTGTGAGATATGGCGCTCATGTATTGTTGCCGGTTTCGATTGTTTTGGCCAGGGAGCTGTGGTTTCTCAGAATCGTTTGGCATCGCTGTTTTTAGACCAAGGTGTGTTGGTTTGCTCACGTATGAGCTATTTTTGTTCAATCTAAATTCACATTTGTCATTTGTGTATAACTTGTGCAGAGAAAGGAGAATCTCCATTTAGAGATGGGGAAAGTCCTTGTTATGGGACTCCACAAATTGACAAGGATCTCAAGAATGAGGTATGAGACACTCGAACTCGCTTGCACGCTGACATGAGATGTAACCATATAAATGCTCACATGGTTTTCAAATTATCATTTTTAGTGATCCCGCGGTCTTCTGTGGTTAATGCCGTTCTGTTCTGTTCACCTGGTGTTCAATTTAGTAGTTAGAGATTATATAGTTTGCGTTCAATTGGGATATGAGGTCCACCTTTGGCAATCCTTTTTCTAGCTTCTGGTTTAAAAGCAAATGCTTTCTTGATCTTGCAATATGAACTAATTGCAATACACTGCAACAAAGAATTTCTTTTTGACTAGGATGACAAATCAAGGAACCAACAACAGTTTGTAAAATGTTACCCTTATAAATTGAATTTTTGGCAGCTTGTGGAATCTAGCTTTGACTCCAGTTCTGTGTATCAGATTAGTTTCATTATTTATGGTCTCAATCGTTTTGGTTGAGTTTATATGTTAAGAAATACTTGTTGTAACTGAGGCACATGATTCTGCAGGCCAAGTTTCTTAAGGCTTGTGGTACTATAGTTGAGACCCCAGTTGAAATCCGAAAAGCTTCAAAGTTAAATGGCTCACCCCAACATGATAGAGATTCAGAATCGTCAAAATTCAACTCATGGCTTCCCAACACATCCATTAAAAAGCTTCAGCAGGAGAATCATCCAGAGCAGCCTCCTACACCTGTTAAACTTTTTGAACAGTGGGGAACGGGGTCAGAGCATACACCTATCAGGTTTTTCTCATAACTGTTCAAAATCTTGAAAATTTATTACTAATTATAGAGGTATGGAAAGTCCTCTTTAAACATAATTTCTAAAGTCATTGATGTCGGCTATGAACAGTTAGTGGTTATATCTTCTTTCTGTTAAATTAAAAAATGATTCCATTGTGAAAACTGGCTCCAGTAAAAAATTGAGTCACTATATTATTGATCTAATTGTTTGGACTATTGGGGGAACCATGTTGTATAGGTATGACGCTTTGTTTCAGATTCTTATATCTTGGATTTTAGTTTTATGAAACATAATAGTTTCTGACATTTGTCAAATTTATATCTTTTTGTTAGTTACGAGTCAAACCAACAGAGTAATGGAAGGAGCTCTCTCAGATCTACTGAAGGTAGTGGAGTAGGTACTGCTTCATCAGTAAAGATTCATTCTGATCAGGCTGAGAACATTGTAACTCTAACTTCACCTTCCTACTCGGCCACAGATGTCCAGGGTAGGGGAAAGTCTGTTCGCTTTGAATGTGACTTTGACACAGCATCCTCAAAAGGTTCTTCATCTGGTAACTATAGCAGGAGGGCAAAAATAGGTGAAACTCCAGGAAAACAGGGCACATCAAAGTATTCAGATTATCCAACCCCACTGACTCTCTCTGAAGAGATGCAGACACCTGGAACAGTTTATCCAGCAGGCCTGGGAACTTTTCCTAATGGAAAGTCTCGAATTAGGTCTCAGTATGTGTATTCAGTTCCATACCCTGAGGGCACCTCTCGGCGGAATGTACTGGAAGAGAAAGATTCTAACTCACATGGGTTCTCAGGTGAGTATAGTGAGTCTCTCAAACAATCTGGAAATGCAACCCCCATATCAGATGAGGGGAAAAAAGATATTTCATCTGGAAAAGAGTTACAGGTGGAATCAAGTATGTCTGCCTGGCAGAAGCCTGTGACTCAAGATGACAACAATGTAAATGTGGGAGATGCTTCTGTCAGAAACCGTTATTTTGGCAGAACTCCTGGCGACAGGCCTATAATCGGTTTGGTTGCTACTCACTGGAATGAAGATGACCCTACTCGTATCTCGCCCAAGTGGTGGGACGGGAATGGAATCCCAAATTCAACCAATAAATACAAAGAGGTTTGTCTCACTGCTTTGTTTGTACTTCTGTAGCCTTCATTTGCGAAAGTGTCATATCTAATACAAAGAGGTCTGTCTCACTGCTTTGTATGTACTTCTGTAGCCTTTATTTGCTAAAGTCGTTTCTATTTTCAGGATCAGAAAGTGAGTTGGCATGCAACACCATTTGAAGAGAGGTTGGAGAAGGCATTGTCGGAAGAAACTTTCATCTCTCAGAGGTACTTCCTTGCCAAATATCTTCTCTTAGGTTGAAACCTGCAATCAATGTGAACTTCAGTATTGTTTACTTACTAGGCTGTTAGAGCTACACTAAACCTATTCCAATTAGTTAATATTGTTAGTCATGTGTCTTTCTGGGTTGAGTCATGACCTTTTTTACGTCTTCCTTCTACTTTTGTTTCAAGGCCTCAGGTTGATAAGGTATCTCTCTTGTTACATCCTATACACATTATGTTTTTGATTCAAAATTCATATTTTACTTTATGTTTTAAACAGTAAGTGCAGCCAAGTCAAATCTGTACCTGAAAACATTTCACTGGCCTAACATTGGCTATCATTTCCATAGTCCTGCCGTGTCTTAGGATTCTCTCTCTTTTTTCTTATAGGGATAACAAAAACTTACTCTTTTGTTTTCTGATAGAATAACTGAGAGCTGAATAATCTCCAATAGTTTTTCTGCTCTTCAGTTTTTACATGTTTTTCATCACTGTTAAAGATGCATTGTTACCAAATCTGACTATGCACACTGGTTTTCAGAAAAAATATAGAGGGAATGCCCATTGTGTTCGATGAGAATGAGGAAAGTGATACTGCTCTTTCTCAGCTGCAGTCTTCATCCCAGCCAAAGTCAGTGGTTTCATTCTGATGGGCAATCGTGGTTTTATCCCCCTTTGTTGTTTGTTTTATATGTGAAATGATGTTCATGGAGTTGACTTCTTTCGAACTTAAATTTTGAACAAGTTAGGGATATGGTAAATTGGTGACTGGTTTGAGTCGCACCATTGAACAACTGAGGCTGATTCTGGAAGTTCTATTCTGGTGTCAAATACATGTCGGCAGTATGCTACTGCCTAGAATGTACAGAATCAATGAAAATATCATCTCAGTTATTTTGCCTATTAATCAATGAAAATACATGTCGGCAGTTATTAACAAAACAAATGGTATTCGGTCCAAATTTGCAAAGCCCTAAATCCCCATATAAATAGCCAAACCATCACCCAGTTGAAGACTCATAGGGCGCGAGACGGAGCGGCTGTGGGTAGAGAAGACAGACCAAGTAGAAGAAGAAGGGTTTGAATCGAATACTTGAAGCAGCAATCGAAATCAATCAAGCATGTAGACAAAACTCATCTGAGGGGACCGTGATTTCTCCCTTTTTCATTCTTAATAGTTTTCAATCTGAATATACCTATTGATTTCCCCTTGCTGCTCGTATCTGATTCTTCCTCCTCTCTCTGCTTCTCTCTCTCTCTCTCTCTCTCTCTTCTTCTCACTCTGCCCGTCCCAAAACCCTTGGAACCTACTGATGATGCTCTGAAGGTTCCATCTTTAAAGTCTCTCTTCCCCAATATCTGGGTTTCGATTTTCTTGTTGGGTTTTTGTTTTCTTGGGTTAAAGTTTGATTCTTTTTTTGAATTTATGATTACCCATCTGGTTGATTATGAGGTAGAGTAAGTTTGTGTGTGGTTGATGAGTGTTTGGTATGTTAGAGTTTGTGTTAGAAACTTAAAAGCTGTGTTCTTTGGGTTGGTTTTGAGTTTTGACATGTTACCATCTATCAAAATCAGAATGGTCACTGATTACGTACCTGCTAATTGTTTTTTCTTTTTCTTTTTTGTTGGATTAGAGTTTTTGTTTTAGAGCTCTTTTGTCAAGAGTCAAGACTCTGACCAATCACCTATAGTTGCTTTCTGAAGAATCCTAAGCAAATAAGTCATTAACTTCCTTATTTGGAGGAAGCCAGTCTAGTCTTGGTGACCATAGGCCCCTCATCATGACTTGTTCTTGCTTTTATTCTTTGTTGATTGATCTACTTTTATGTGTGGTTTTGATTTGTGAATTATAAATGGGTGATCACTTTAGTCTAGTGAAGAGAGAATAAAACATGGCAAGGATTATTCTACTTTGTTTAACTATTTATAAATTGGCTAGTTTATCATGTATTGTGCACTGGACATGATTGGGAGTATAATGTACTTCAACTTTCTTTTAGTGCAGGTGTATTCTAATTCATTTCAGCCTTTTGGCTCTATTCATTGTGCAATCGTTTAGATAAAAAGGACCTTTCTTATGGTAGACTTCAAATTGGATTTTAACAAATCGTGAGACCACCTTGACCAACCTACTTACTACTTTACCATTTCTCTACCGCCTCTTGTTATTAGAATATCAATCCTATTGCAATTTCCCTTAGTGTGAGATAATAAGGGATAGTCTATAAAATCAGGGAGTAGAAACCAAACTTTAGAACAGACACTTCTATTATCCTTGGTTTCTCATTCAGAGTTGGAACAATAACAATGGTGGTAAAGGTGTATGGCCCCTCATATGCTTCTCCTAAACGTGTGCTAGTGTGCCTTGTTGAGAAGGAGATTGAGTTTGAAACCATCCCCCTTGATCTTTTCAAGAGAGAGCATAAAGATCCTGAATTCCTCAAATTACAAGTAATCTCTTTGTGAATCATATCCATCATCTATTCTATAATCAGTTTGTTTACTTTTCAATTGTCTTCTCTGTTCATGTAGCCTTTTGGAGCAGTTCCTGTTATTCAAGATGGGGATTATACTTTATATGGTATAGACTTTTAATCTTGAAATGAGCTTTTTATATACCGCTTTGGATTCTTGTTGTTTAACTATAATGTTTATGTGCTTAATATACACATCTGAATATGTAGTTCAGATTGAGTGACACCGTTTATTTCCCTTTCTGGATTCCCTAAATTTGCAAAAGTTTAGAAAAACAGTTGCAGCAAGATTTCCAAGATACAGCTTATTTTCATCATAATTTTTTCACCATGGTATCAAAGATCAGAGTAGAACTATACGTTCTTTTAGTTTTACTTAACATTTTAGTTGAATTATCTGGAATATCAAATAAGCATTGGAATGATTTTGGGGCAAGAGCGCTATACGAATTCTGTTTTCTGATAAAGTACTTGAGTGCCTTTCAATCCTAATTTATTGAACAAGTCATTCAAATTTGGTTTTGCAGAATCACGTGCAATCATGAGATACTATGCAGAAAAGTACAAGTCCCAAGGGACTGATTTACTGGGAAAGACAATAGAGGAAAGAGGACTTGTGGAACAATGGCTAGAGGTTGAAGCACAAAACTACCACCCGTCTATTGACAACTTGGTCATTCACATTTTGTTTGCCCCTGTCCTGGGTTTCCCTTCTGACCCAAAGATCATTCAAGAGAGTGAAGAAAAGCTAGGCAAGGTGTTGGATGTGTATGAAGAGAGGCTGTCGAAGAGCAAGTACTTGGCTGGTGATTTTTTCAGCCTTGCTGATCTTAGCCACCTTCCATTTACCCAGTACTTGGTGGGTGCTATTGGGAAAGATTATATGATAAAGAGTAGAAAGCATGTCTCTGCTTGGTGGGATGATATAAGCAACAGGCCATCATGGAAGAGGGTCCTTGAGTTTGGTGCCCCATTTTAAGGTGTCAATATCTCTTTCACAGTAACTTGTCACTTAACCAGGATGACCAAGTGAAGGATTATTGTGAAAATAGTGTCCATTCACCGTGGTGCATGTATGCACAGTAGTAGAACTACTAGTTCTGGGAATAATGTGCTGCTCCTTTGTAATTTTCTTTTCAATGAATAAAGACTACTCGTTTCTATGGCGCAAATAATGAAAGTTTTTTGAGTGGATTGAACAGGCCGGTTTAGCGGTTAAGCTCAATATCGTCAGTTTTCTATTTTTATCTTTTCTAAGTTTATGTGCCGTCAACCAAAAAGAAAGGTGACGAAGCAATTTTTCTTTACAATTTTTTTTCGGACTAGTGAATTAGCATGACAAGTTAGATTATGGTTTGGATTATGGGTCTATGCACTAGTTGTGTTCAGTTTGAGAGATGTTTCATATTTGCTGCAAATTTGCTAAGCTTGTGCTTGTGTCATATTGCTGCTAAAGTGCTTGAAGGCTAAGATGTGAGGTGATGATGCATAATAAAGATGGGCTGTACTGATATTGAGCTGCTGGATATATAAGTGTGCACATGCAGTTGGAAATTAAGGAAGAATTCGAAATGGTTTATATATGGTTTATACAAGAAGCTTTTACTAGGTGACAGTGTGCAAGTAATTTTCAGATGTTTGCGGCAGTCATATGAAACCTTTTCAGTTTTCTACAATCCAGTTTTTGAAACAAATATGCAGAGTTTTTCAAGTTTACAAGGATATATCGTTTGTTGCTAAATTGCTGCACTGCTGTCATTGGTATCACTCATTTGCATTGTGCAACTTGCCAATAAGTTTTCTCCTCATTCATTAGTCGAATGTCAGTGGAAGATGTTTGATATCAAGATATAGGGATATTGAATTGAGAATGATGCTCTCATAATGCTATATGGGTATTGGGTTTTGCATTTTGGGATGTTTGTTTTCCTCTGTGGCTCTACATCATGTAATACTGACTTTTGATTGTGTCTTTGTACCAACTATATGTTTTTCACCAAACATATGGTTGAGGGGAGTGCAAGTAAGGGTACTTCAGTCATTTCTTATAATCTCTACCCTATATATGCTATTATATGTAAACTGTTTATCACAATCAATGAAATACAAAATGTAGTCCATAAAGTTTCTCTTGTTTCCTTTACGTTTGCTGCTCTTTACATTCAATAAATCTTGATTCCTATTAAGGTGATCAATCAGCTGAGTATTGTAGGTAAGATTGATGATGGACTGATGGAGAAAGCCGAAGGCAAATGTCAGACCTTAAGATTTTAGCATGTTTAGTGAAGCAGACAAGGAATTGTAGACTTGTAGCATCGTCGAATAGAATCGAGCCTATTGTTGAGGGCCACAGCTTCACATCCGCCATCGGTATGAAAAGTGCCGACTGTCCATGCATGGAAGGGGCGAAGCAGACAGTGTAGAATCATTGGCTTACATCAAATCGTTTTGTTTGACTAATTGGATTTGATGCCAAGTGCAGGATAGTTCCTAACATGCATGGCTTGGTTTAACAACCTTACACTAGCTTTCAGTGAGCAGATAAGCTCTTGTTGAGGTTCACATGAAAGAACCAAAAACGGAGGCTGTCACTGGAGAAGCCCAGCAGGTAACTTAAGTATAGTCTTCTCGTGTTTCTAACTCTCGAGCAAATAGTCATATTTGGTGTTCCATTATCCACACACACGCAAGTACTGGTTGAACAAAAGATGTACTGCCTGACTGCAAGAATGGAATTCATAACTCTACCAACCTCATCTTGCTGCAGTTTGTTCAAATTTTCACCGCTCTAACATTTGACTCTTGATGAATAGATTGAACTTTTAGTATTGTCAATACACCTGCCTAACAGCAATGATCATCAGAACTTGACTGTTAGGACCAGATGTATTACTATTCCCATGCACGCTGCATAAGCACAAGGATTAATCGATGCAGTTATTTTTGAAGTACATATATGTCCTTCCGAGTTCACACACTGTTTTGAGTCAATAATGAAACTATTTACATCTCCCAACTACTTGGACAGAGGACACACTACCTTTCTCAGATCCTTTTCTATCATATTATTCATATTACCTAGATATACATACATCACATACAAATTCCTCATGTCAACACTGTCGGTTGAGGATCCAAAATTGAAAGAACCACTGGACTAGCTAAACGACTATATTTTATCATGCTAAATTCAAACGGTACGGCTGGCCCGGCGTAGTCCCCAAATTTAATCGAAGAAGGAAAAGTCCTTATTGTTTCAGGAGTAGTGAGGAGAGAGTGTACTATATAACTTTCAATGTACGGATCAAGGTCAGACGTATATGTCAAGCAAATATATAGCATCATCAGATAGTTACAATATTAGTCTCTTGATTATTGATAGATCAGGGCGAGAATCAAAGAACTAATATTGAATTGTGTCAAACGCCAGCTGAAGCTGGCATGGTTTTAACATACATAATGCTAATAATGCCTATGCAGTTAACTGATTTGGAATCCCAGATCAGAATGATATGAAGTCAAAGGTCTGGTGTGCTCGATCTAGCTACATTATGAAGTTGAGGATTCAAAAGTCTTGGCATGCATGCATGGCTACGTCTGTCGATCGATCAGTTTCTTCTGGGTCAGACAAATACTATTGGAAATTAAGATGCTCGATCAGATAGTCAGATGTCTGTGTGTGTGTGTTTGAAATGGAAGGCTTTAAGGTGAGGTTTCCCACAGCTAGTCCAGATGATTATTGATGTAGCGGGGTTCGATCCAAAGTACTCATATCAATTACAGAACGTACTAAACTGTACGTCTCGTTTGAATACTGAGAAAGAAAAGCAGGTTTCGCACACAAGTAATTAACCTTAGATAGCTATGGTGTCGGCAGGAAAAGTTGTAGCGGAAATTAAAGAAAATGTATATACTTCAAGAGAGGGATATAATGAAAAATATCACTTTCGATCGATCAGATGAAACATGCATACAAAGCTGGAGGCTAAAATTATAACATAATTATTGTTGTTAGGGTCAATGTCCAGCGATATAATACATATGTATTTAAACAGCAGTGTGTTTTGCTTTTTACTATGAGTCAATGAGTAATTATATCAAGGCATTTGTGTATATTGATCAATAAGATCGATTTAATGTTAAATGATTCCATTTGCACCATTCCCGTTTCTTCTTTATTAGCTAGCTAGTTTGGCCAAAGTTTGATCATGGTTGGAATTCCCCATGGATTAAACTGGATATATAGTCATGATCGAACGCATGCATGATACAGTGAAACTATATATTACATGCTCGATCTTGTAATAAAATTAAAACCAAAATTGGGAGTTTCAAATTAAACTAAAATATATGTTGGTCGTGTGCAAGATGTACAAGCTAATGAAGCTATGGATCGATGATGGATTAGTATATCAAAGGCAACAAGTGTGTTAAGATTTCTGAGGTAAATATCACGTCAAGTTACTTGCATATATACCGTAGCCAGCATCAGTTGCGAATGACCTAATTAGGTTTGTCTGTGAAAAAGAAGCTTCTTTACAGTCCTGACTTTTACATGCATATAAAAGATCTAGATAGAACTTGGACTTTGTATTTAGCTATGGTCTCTGTATTATTATTTGTTTGGATGGAATGGTCTCGATCCATTTGTTTAAATATCAATGAAATTATTTTTTATTTCTAAAATGGTAGTCGAGTGAGCTACCACTCCGAGCCGCTGGAGGGGTTAAGGTTAGAGCTCTCCTTATGAGATTCTTTACCATGCGGATGATCGAACCAGTAACCTTCTTACTACCAGGAGTATCACTATGACATTCGCCTAACATGGTGGACCTAGCCCCGATCATTAGACCAAACCCACATGAGTATATCAATTAAATTATTGACATTATGCATGTATGGTTTGAATTGACTTGGATTCTACTGCATCCGTCTCTATATACGTCGTCGTTTGTGTGCGTCTCTCTCTGTCAAACTGAATGGGTTTAAATTCTTCCGCATATTTTCTATGGTGCGGACCAACTTTTATTTTTCTACGTAACTCGATCGATCAATGAGGAAGGTACGTAAATGTGGAACTGAAGACCATAAATTTCAAAGCTATGTTCTAGTAAGAAAGAAGATTAATTTCCATGCTTGTGGAAATTAGTACGTACGCTAAGGTCTAAGGAGGAAATCTGAGAAAGGAAAAGGAAAATGTTTTGCAAATAAGGGCTCGATAGATATAGCTCATGTAGTACTTTTCTTAGGATTTAAAGCTATTCATTTGCTGAAAATTAGGAAAATATCGATTACAGCAGTAACAACACAATGATGAATAATTATCTCTCTCCTTGTTCTGTACACATCTTGAACTTGCTGAAATATCAAAAGAGAGAGTTTCTAATGAAAATTTTATAATGAGGGTTAAATTAAGACTTTTAAACAAATGGTTGAATAATATACATATTAAAATTTAAAAATATTAACTAAAACTTAAACTACTCATTTAACCGTTTATTCATAAATCCTCACTTGTTCTTATTATAAAAGTTCATTGGCAATATTAAGATGAGGCTCAAAAATCGGAGACCAACGTAGAATGGTGATAGTAGACCATTTGATATGTCATTGTTGTGATGATGATAGTGTGAGATATAATTTTATCAACACTTCTAATATATATACACATTACATACACATGTATGTCATATATTATATATGCACATAATTTGACGGTGCGCAACCTATTCATGACTTGCATATCAATAATTTGATGTTCGTGTCATACATGCATGCGTGTATAATAGAACTTGCCATTATCAAATTATATGGAATGGAGATGATCGACGTCATAGAGAAATTAAGATTTATTAATTTGGCCAGATCAAAGCATGCATGCAGCTGTTCATGCTGGGGTGACAATCTAGCTCTCTTTTATTTTTAGTTGATTATTGCAAACTATTGAAAGAAAATTCCGAAAAATTATTGATACGCAAACATAATTCGATCAGGCTAGGTGTAGGGGGTTCTTACGTGTCTTATTCAAATGGGATTGCCTGGTCTACTTAGGAGGGTACAAGAAAATACTATATCAGAGTTTAATTTTAGTTTGGGTTTGATAAATATAGCAGTAGCTTTCGATTACCACCAGCAGCAATAATGTTACCAAGTGAGATTTCTAGCTTCAGGTTGAAAACTTTCGATTTAATTAGGCAAGGGGTGATGCGTAGTTGCCTACACAGGTGGACTTTCATGATCGATCATCTTAGAATGTCCTAAATCACATGCTTTTTTACCTTCCATATACATGACTAATTTACTTTTCGTAAGACTACTAATCCTGATCATGACCTAATTGATGGAGAAAATTAACCAATTCTTCGTTTCACAAGTCACAGATAATCAGTACGAAATTAGACTTGTTTAATTAGTTGATTTACCACTTAATTACATTAGAATTTTAACTTGGTAAAGATAGACTGGTTCTTCCAAGACCTAGCTAGCTTAATTCTTTGATTGGTATCAAAAGGAAGGGCTTGTGACTTGACCAAGGCAACCACCACCAAATAATTATAAGCACTATTCTTCACTTTTAAATATATTTTTATTTTTTGTGGGCAGGACTTGAAGAAGATCGATCATTCTTTATCTTCTATACCCATAAGAAGCTTCTACCTGGAATATTATAAGTAAGCGCTAGCTGAAAGAAGCACTAAGGGAACGTTCAAACTAGAGATGGAGGAAGCAGCAAAGGTTAAACTCAAGGATGGTGATCATGATGAAGAATTAGAAGGTGGGATACTTCCTGGGTTTCGGTTTCATCCAACAGACGAAGAACTTGTTGGGTTTTTTCTGCCGGTTAAGGTGGAGAAGAAGAAGATTAGTACTAAAACTTCTACTAGATTGGATCAACTCATCAGACAGATTGATATCTACAAATATGATCCTTGGGATCTTCCAAGTACGTAGTTACAGCTTTCAGCTATATATTTATCAGTAGCTTATATAGTTATATATACTCCATCAGATCATTCTTAACCATATGTTCAGTTATTGTGTGTGCACTCATGAAAACTTTAGGTAATTCTTAATGATATAGAGAGAGTTTTGTGTTTATTTGACAAATATAACACAGATTTTTCATCATCATCTGCAGACTGCAGTTCTGCACATATTATATTTGGGAGGGGAAATTAGTGGGTTTGAGTGCTTTGACTGCTTTCAATCTGTGTTCGATCGTTTGGTTAATTTCTTCTTTTAACTTACAGTGAAGCACTTCGAATCAAATTAAATCAAGCATTAAGTTTAAATCAAGCACTCCCAAGTATCATATGCAGGTTTTCACTTTTACTCTAAATAAAAATCAAGCAATAAAATGGAACTATAGCAGCTTACGAATTTGACAATAAGGCTGGGATCAATCAAGCGTCCTAGTTTGAAGAAATCTTCACTTGACAGAAGTTTCAAAACTCAGAACACAACTGGACAGTTAATCATTCGAGCTAATTCTGATCTCAACAGTACGTACTAGTTATTGTTCATAAGTTTTCAGTACAAATGAAGCAAATTGGTTGATATAGAAAGTTCAAACTTGAGTAGTATATATGAATCAGAAAATTAAGTTTCACCTCTTCCTATATTATCTGAGTGCCTTCAATGACGTCTGAATGAAAATAGTCTTTCTATTATATGAATACATGACTATATATTATATAAAGATATCACACTCATTTCTCATGCAATATATTAAGATTCATGCTAGCATCATTTTCCCAATTACACAAAAGTAAGAACATTTTTGTTTTGGTGTTATAATGGGGTCTTTTACACTGAAGAAGTTAGCACTTTGGGAGACAAAGAGTGCTACTTCTTTTGCAAGAGAGGGAGAAAATACAGAAACAGCGTAAGACCTAACAGAGTCACAGGGTCTGGATTTTGGAAAGCAACCGGCATCGACAAACCCATCTATTCGGATAATGAACCTCTCGAATGCATCGGCCTCAAGAAATCGTTAGTGTACTATCGAGGGAGCGCAGGCAAAGGCACCAAAACTGACTGGATGATGAACGAGTTTCGCCTTCCACCTAATGGGAAAAGAAGCACCAACCAATTCCTCAATGCCAAAGACAACACAGAAGCTGTAAGATTACACTCCTCTTGTATTTACTTCCTTTTAATTTTCTTCATTTTTAGTCTGGATTATTACTTGGACTCAATTTTGTGTGGCATTATGCAAAAGATCATCATTCAACCCAGATTCGTATTCTTGAGTTGGATATTTCATGCACGATGGTATATACATGTCATTCTAAATTAGATACATCTCAGGTATAAAATATATGCTCAATAAACGAAATGTGAACTCACACCTAAACTATAAATAGGATCAGAAATTCAGAATGTTATGTAACAATTGACAAGCTAAACTTCAGGTTCAGACATAGCTTCTGACCCATGCATCTGTATTTTTCCCCCTCTAGCCTAGTTTAGGGAAAGAGCATGTTTTTGCTCCAAGAACCTTCCAATACCAAACTGTCTCGTAGAAATAGTGGGAAGAGATCTATATTTACACCAACCATACTAGTTTTCCTGTAATCTAGCTATTACTTTTCTCTATTCGATGTTTTTTCGTCAAATTTACAATTGCATCATGAATTAGTTGACTAAAAAATTCTACAATGTGTTAGCATGCATAAAATTATCAAGACGTTGTAAAATTAGTTTTAAAGTAATGAGAGGAGATCCATTGAGAACCTTTTTATTGAGTACTAGTTGATGACTTTTTCTTTAATGGTTTATTACACCCACTTTTCAATCACATTTTACTATCTCAACCGTTCAGTCTAATTATAGATCTATATAAGTAGATTACTTCTACAAATTTTTAGTCAAATTAGTGATCATTAAGGCATCAAAATAGATCAAATCAATAGATAGTCCAATATATGTCAAACATGAACTGTTCAAGTTTATAATCAGTGAATCATATTTATAATGCCTTAACGATTTTCAATTTGTATAAAAATTTATAGAGATGATCTACTCATATACATCAACAAACTAGACTGTCGAGATGTGAATATGCGATCAAAAATATGGTGAAATAAAACAGTTATCAATAAAAAGATCTTTAATAAAACCCCTTAAAGTAATAATAATATTAGTCTCTCAATGGTTTACAATTCGAGTCACAAAAAATCAGTTTGTAGTTTTAAGTTGTTTATCTTATATAGAATTATTATGTTGAGAAAGTGATAGATATATGCTTTTATATATTTAGCTAAGAAAAGTAAATGAATCCATTCTTTTTCATATATAGCTTTTTTGGCTAAGAAGGTCTTTATTTATTTTTTCGGTACACATTTCCACTTTACACTTATTTTTCAATCGAATTTTCATATCTCTACCGTCTAGTTTGTAGGTAGAGATATGAAAATTCAGTCAATTTGGTTATTATGAGTACAAACATCTCTGTAAACTGGCTATTAAACTTTGAAATTTGATTGCAAACAATAAACCAAACGGTCCAGTCGCAGTCTTTATGTATTTTAGCATGATTCATAAGCTAAGTGATAAATAGATGTAAAATGATACAATCATGCATTTATGTTCTTCATTTGAAATCTCAATGTAAACAAAAAAATGGGCACATGAGTAGGTTGCAAGTTAATAAATAATAATAGACTGAGATGTGACAATGCATCTGTCTAAATGTCATTTTGAAGACTGAATGTGAACTATTAATGAAGAGAATTCTGCTGTACATGAGATGCAACCGGTTTCCGAGCAATATGCATATTTAAAACTAAACTTATTAAAAAACAAAAAAAACGACGCCTGAGAGATTCGAACTCTCGCGGGGAAACCCCATGTACTTAGCAGGCACACGCCTTAACCACTCGGCCAAAGCGTCATTGTTGTTAGTGAACCTTACTTTTTATTTTTTAACGCAATACTACTATTTTGGCTTCTACTAGAAAGCTAATTACTTCTTTTTACTTGCATGGTTTTGCAGGAAGTTTGGACACTGTGCAGAATATTCAAAAGAATCCCATCTCACAAGAAATGCACACCAAATTGGAAGGAAGAAGCCACACCAACCAATCTTAACCCTAATGATTCTAATTCAAAAACATGCAGCCTCGAGTCCGAGAACTGCAGCACTCATGATCCATATTCAAACCTCGAAGACTCGGTAGTAATTCAACACATCAATGAAAGAAAGCCAGTTCTGGAACAAGTCCATCATGGTGAAACAAATGATCACTGGTTTGATGGAGGGCAGTACGGATCTGTAGCGAATGGACATCCTCAAGAGGGTAATTCATTCACAACGTCTTATAATAATGGTTCATCCTTCATGAGAAATGAGATGTCTTTACAATCAAGCGAAACCGATGATTTCTTCACAGATGGAAGCTGCTGGGATGAGTTGAGACCAGTCGTTCAATTGGCTGTGGATCCATCCACCAAGTTTATGACGACTGTGTATAGATAAGCTGATCGTTCGATAGATCTTCATTTGGGAGTCGATCTGTATTGCTTAATTTGAGACTAGCTTTTATTTTCTATTTAATTTGATAGGAAGGCTTAGGTTTATTTAGACAATATCTATTAATAAAAATGTAGTGACAGCCCTTGTTTCATAATTTATACCATTTTGCATTGGTTCAGCTTGTACATTGAATTTTAACTTATTTTAGTAAACTAGTTATGAAAATTATTGTCAATAATCATAATTGGAAAATTGTTGGTTACCTTAAGGTATATATACCCAATTTTGTTGTCACCATGTGATTGGTCCACATAAGCAAAATGACAACCTGCTAACTGCTTGGCCGGTCATATGACCGTTGCAAAATTCTTGGTGTTAAAACCGACGGCGTCTCTCGTTTCTCACAAACTGAGTTTGAATCGAAAGGGTCCTTCCTCTCTCTCTCTCTCTCTCTCTCTCTTCTGTTTCCCACAAACACCGAACTCAAGTTTGAATCCAAAGGGGACTCTCATTCCTCTCGATTTTATCTTTCTATCTTGTCAGATTTGAACACACAATCCGAATCGATCTAAGGAACTCGGTCTCTTAGTTCAAATCGATCCAAGAAACTCAATCTCTAAATCTGAATCTATCCCTCTCTTCTGAATCTACACGTTTTTTTGGTCAGGTGAGTTTTCTATTTCAATTCGATCATGACCTTCGTCTCACACAGAAATAGACTTCCTGAAAATTCTTTGTTTGTTGAGCAAATATTGATTCAAACACAGGTACAAAACTCGCCAAGTTTCCATCCGAGAATAAAGAACAACCTAATTCGAGTTTTGAGGTTGTAAAGGTAGACGTCCTAGTATATTGACGATTATTTGTTTCTGATGTTGAAGCCATGACATTTAATACAGTTGAGCAGGCAGAAGCTTTCTACTCTGCCTATTTTGTAGCTGTTTGGTTTGGTATAAGAAAGGGTGACAAGGGTGAGTCAAATGGATTTATTCAGAGGAGGGAGTGGGTCTGCAACAAAGAAGAAACTCGATTGAAGTCCTTGGGACAAGAAGAAAGGAGTCTCTATGCTCGGAGAGACACAAGAACATTTTGCGGTGCTAAATTGAGGGTTGGATACAATGATGAAACCAAAGTTTATGGGGTGAAAGCATTTGTTCCTCAGCATAATCACATGCTAGCAATTGGCAACCAGGTCCCCTTCATTCGTTCTAATCGACTGGTCAAGGAGAATGATTTGGCTTTAACAAATACGATGACAAAGGTGTCAATCAGACCTTGTTATGCCTATGAGTATATGGTTGAACAGTCTAGTGGATATAAAACCGTGAGATTTACCGTGAAGGACCTGTACAACAAGCTCGACCAGCAACGAAGAACCACCCCATTTGAAAGTGATTCTGAAGGCGCACTTTCGTACCTGAATGCACTAGCAGGAAAAGACCCACACTTCTTCTGCAGATTCACTGCCGATGATGAAGATAGGTTGGTGAACATTTTTTGGCTAGATGGTCATTCAATTGTGGATTATCAAAGTTACAGGGACGTGCTTATATTTGATAGCACATACAAAACCAATGTTTTCAACAGGCCATTGGTTTTTTTGTTGGGACAAATAATCATCAGACCAGTATCATCTTCGATGCTGCTCTTATCTCAGACGAAACTGTGGAGACGTACACTTGATTGCTTCATAAATTCTTGCAGTCAATGAACAGCAAAATGCCTAAGGGTGTAATCACCAAAAGAGTAGTCATTTTCTCATGCTAGTTGTAGACTTCGTGACTTCATCCATGAGTTTTTTGATTTCCAGAAAGTCTACCTTTCAACGAGAGAATGCTCATGTAGAAGGTAGATCATTCACGTGTTCCTCGTAGACCTACAAACTTTTGATTTCCAGAAAGTCTACATTCATGTGTGAATTGGCTCGTGTAAACTGTAGACATTTCTCATGCTAAATGTAGACTTTAGTATCTGAACAGTAGACATTTCTCGTCCAAACCGTAGACTTGGCTAGTGTTCCTTATAGATCTTCAAAGTTTGCCTTTGGTGGGTTCGATCTCAAGAACAATTTTGATTTCCAGAAGTCTACTGATTTACGTGACTTGTATCACCAAAAGAGTAGTTCTTTTCTCATGTTAGTTGTAGACTTAGTGATTTCATCCATGAGTTTTTTTTATTTCCAGAAAGTCTAGCTTTCAATGAGAGAATGCTCATGTAGAAGGTAGACCTTTCACGTGTTCCTCGTAGACCTTCAAACTTTTGATTCTCAGAAAGTCTACATTCGTGTGTGAATTGACTCGTGTAAACTGTAGATATTTCTCATGTGAAATATAGACTTTAGTATCTGAATAGTAGACATTTCTCATGTTTCTCGTAGACCTTCAAAGTTTGCCATTGGTGAGTTCGATCTCAAGAACAATTTCAATTTCCAGAAAGTCTACTAATTTACGTGACTTGTATCACTAAAAGAGTAGTCCTTTTCTCATGTTAGTTGTAGACTTTGTGACTTCATCTATAAGTTTTTTGATTGCCATAAAGTCTACCTTTCAACGAGAGAATGCTCATGTAGAAGGTAGAGCGTTCACGTGTTCCTCGTAGACCTTCAAACTTTTGATTTCCATAAAGTCTACATTCATGTGTGAATTGGCTCGTGTAGACTATAGAAATTTCTCATGCCAAACGTAGACTTTAGTATCTGAACAGTAGACATTTCTCGTCCAAACCATAAACTTGGCTCGTGTTCCTCGTAGACTTCCATGTTTGTCTTTGGTGTGTTCGATCTCAAGAACAATTTCGATTTTCAGAAAGTCTACTGATTTACGTGACTTGTATCACCAAAAGAGTAGTCCTTTTCTCATGTTAGTTATAAACTTTGTTACTTCATCCATGAGTTTTTTTATTTCCAGAAAGACTACCTTTCAACGATAGAATGCTCATGTAGAAGGTAGAGCGTTCACGTGTTTCTCGTAGACCTTCAAACTTTTGATTTCCAAAAAGTCTACATTCGTGTGTGAATTGGCTCGTGTAAACTGTAGACATTTCTCGTCCAAACCGTATACTTGGCTCATGTTCCTCGTAGACCTTTAAAGTTTGCCTTTGGTGGATTTGATCTCAAGAACAATTTCGATTTCTAGAAAGTCTACTGATTTACGTGACTTATATCACCAAAAGAGTAGTCATTTTCTCATGTTAGTTGTAAACCTTGTGACTTCATCCATGAGTTTTTTGATTTCCAGAAAGTCTAGCTTTCAACGAGAGAATGCTCATATAGAAGGTAGACCTTTCACGCGTTCCTCATAGACCTTCAAACTTTTGATTCTCAGAAAGTCTACATTCGTGTGTGAATTGGCTCATGTAAACTGTAGACATTTTTCTCATGCGAAACGTAGACTTTAGTATCTAAACTGTAGACATTTCTCGTGTTCCTCGTAGACCTTCATAGTTTTCCATTGGTGAATTCGATCTCAAGAACAATTTCAATTTCCAGATAGTCTACTGATTTACATGACTTGTATCACCAAAAGAGTAGACATTTTCTCATGTTAGTTGTAGACTTTGTGACTTTATCCATGAGTTTTTTGATTTCCAGAAAGTCTACCTTTCAACCAGATTAATGCTCATGTAGAAGGTAGAGCGTTCACGTGTTCCTCGTAGACCTTCAAACTTTTGATTTTCAGAAAGTCTATATTCGTGTGTGAATTGACTCGTGTAAATTGTAGACATTTCTCATGCTAAACATAGACTTTATTATCTGAACAGTAGACATTTCTCGTCCAAACCATAGACTTGACTCGTGTTCCTCATAGACCTTCAAAGTTTTTGATTTTGAGAAAGTCTGCTGATTTGTGTGATGTTCTACACAAAAATGGTAGCTTTTTTAGTATGTGAATTGTAGTCTTTAGGGCGTGTTTTGATTTCCAAAAGGTCTACATGTTTGTGTGATGTTTCTCATGTAAATGGTAGGCTTTTTCTCACTGAGATTGTAGATAAATAGAGAGTTAACGGTGTTAAATGGTGTGACCTATTATCGTAGATCAAAACCTGTTAGATATGGATACCTTAAGACACACAAGTGGATCCCGTCATAATTAGCATTCATATGAAATAGTATCAAAATTATCGTGAACCACCAAGCATTATTAGAGTGTCACAGATATGTACCTATGCGACAGGCACGTATACCTATGAGACGCAATGTGTCCGTCATGTAAGTACGTAGATTTTTTTTCAAAAAAAATTCGCCTGCGGAAACTAACTCCAGTTTCTGACGAACTCGTCAATTTCTTCTTCATCATCAACACCACCCTAACCTATTCTTCTTCATTTTCTTCATCATCAACACCACCGAAGATGACGTCATCGCCCCCGCGATATGGCGACGAGGAAGAGCATAAGCTTACGAAGACCGACGACAGCAGCGCCGCAAGGCTTCTCCCATTCTCACCCGGTTCCCGAGCTCCGGGCAATTCGTTACGGTGACCTGTCTCGTTCTCTTCACCTTCTTCCTATTCTTCTTCTACATTCGGAGAATCTGGTGATGGTGCTGGTGTTCGTGGCCTTGTGTTCGTTGTTGGCACATGTCGAAGCACTTCCGAGGAGGGTGATGGTGATAGCCGGGAAAGGAGGAGTTCGAGGGTAATGGTGATAGCCAGGAAAGGAAGAGTTCGAGGGTGCTGGTGTTCGAGTATTCTAAATTTTCAAAATGTATAGAAAATTTTCGATTGAAGACTTGAGCGGGAATTTAAAATTTTGAAATTTTAAGCGACGTCACTTAGGCAAATAATTTTCATCGCTTAGCTAAGTTTCAAATTTATGATTGAAAATTTGAGCACCCACTACCAGAACAGAGTGTTTGGGCGACGAAACAATTTCGTCGCCCTGTTAAAAAATTTCGTCGCCCAAGATCTTAGGGGACAAAGCGTCGTCACCTAAGGTGTCGTCGTAAGAAGTCTGTCGCCCAAGATCTTAGGCGACGAAAGAAATCTCTGTCGTCGTCTAAAAGTGAGACCTTAGGCGACGACACAGGTGTCGTCACCAAAGAGTTAAGTCAAGGCGACAACACACATTTTGTTGCTTAAACAGTCATCGTCGCTTAAGAGTATGGCTCTTAAGCGACGAACAATTTTTTGTCGCTGAAGAGTCTCGCTCTTAGGCGACGAAACTGGAGTCGTCGCTTAAGAGTCTAGATCTTAGGCGACGACGTCAGTTTCGTCGCCTAAGTGTTCTACCTTGGGCGACGATACGTGTATATTCGTCGCCTTATATTTAAAAAAAAATAAAAAAACTCTCTTACGCGACGAAAGTCATATATTTCGTCACCTAAGTGATCTTAAGACGATGAAATGGTGCAACAGTCGTCGCCTAAACCTCTCTTAGGCGACGAAAAATACCTTATTTCGTCGCCTGAAGTATTTTCTGTATTTTTTTATTTAGCTTTGTAAATTTTTATAAAATATAAATAACAACACAAAAAATTTCAAGAACAAAAAAACAAATTTTTCATTACAAATTATCTAAATTGTTCATAAACATACAAATATATAAATTTAGTCAAAAGTAAATTCGATATCATCTAAATCGATCATGAAATCCGATTCTTGTGGTTTCCGAAACTGAGGACGTTCCGGCGGCGGAGGCAGAATATGACGCATCGGCATGAGAGCAGGAATTTGTCCTGTTGACTGAGCATATAGACAGTCCTGAAACCACTACCCCAACTGCATCTGATGGTCTTGGGCTGATTACGTGCTTCATTATACTGCTCCCGGGCGTCTTCATAGGCACTCTTGGCGTCTTTATAGGCATTTAGGGCTGATGTGAAGGCTCTCCTGATAGCCTCCTGGCGTTGTAGTCTTTACTGCAGCCTCTCAACTTCTGACTGTAGTTGCACGTTGCTGCTTAAGGCTCCCTTCTTTCCTCTTTTGATTTCCTTTAGTTTTTGGTTTCCGCAAATATAATTTTAATTTACCACACAATTATCATTATTTACCAAATATTAACCACAAAATTACCACAAATATTCCACAATTTTTTCACAAATATTCATCAAATTTTTCCATAAAATATTGTACAAATTTTCCATAAAATTTCCATTTAATTTATCTCAAACTTACACTTAATTTTTTACTAATTTACCACAATTTTTCCACAACATTATCACAATTTTTCCACAACATTACCACATTTTTTCCACAACATTACCACATTTTTTCCACAACATTATCACAATTTACAAAAAAATAATCCACTAATTTTCACAAATTTTCCACAACATTATCACAATTTTTCCACTAATTTCCCACAAATTTTCCACAAAATTATCAAAAATATATTACAAACCCTCCATCAATTTATAATTAATTCACCACAAAATTATCATAATTTTTCTACTAAATTATAACAAATTATACACAACATTATAACAAATTAAACACAAAATTATAACAATTTTTCCACAAAATTATAACAATATTTCCACAAATTATAACAATATTTCCAGAAAATTATAACAAATATTCCACAAATTATAACAATATTTCCAAAAAATTTACAAAAAATAATCCACTAATTTTCACAAATTTTCGCCGCAGTTTCCACCCCTGCTAACAGTCTAGCACACTCTTTGTTGTTACTATGGGGTCCTGAAGCACCAACTGAGCTATACACCCAAAACACATATAGTAGTCAATAAGGATTGGTGCGGAAAAAAAGGGAATCGATTTTTCTTATTTCTACATATTATATTAATTTAATATCATTTCTTTGATACTTCCAAGGGAAGTGGATTCTAAGCCATGCTAATATAGTTAAAATAAATAATGGATAGAGTTTAATTCCTACCACAAATTATAACAATATTTCCAGAAAATAATTTATAGAAAAAAAAATAATCTAGAGCATTAGATTTGAGAAGGATAAAATTATACATGTACTTAAGAATGATATAAAATGAGTTTTTGAATGAATGATATGCCTATGTGACATGTGATACCACATAGGATTAAAGCTACAAATTTTAGGTCTTAATAAAGCCGAGAAACATTTTCCAAATAATAATACTAATTAGTAATTAATAATAGTTTTAGATCTTTAAAATGAGTAAAATACCAACAAGAGAAAGGGCTTATGTTCATCGTAGAGATTATTTTCACTTTCCACACTTCATGCGTTGCTATATCAACATCGCTTGCCTCCTTACAATAGGATACAACTCAAAACAAAGTAGCTACCACAGAAGGTTTGTGTCTTTATTATAGTGTATTTGATTTATCATGATTTAACACGAATTCTATCGTATTATTTGATTTATTTAGACTCATAGCTCATATTGACACTTCAAAATCCACGTAGCTAGGCAAATTTTTTTCAAATATGTAAGGGTACCTCCTATGATACCTGATGTATGATCACTTAGATAATTAGGTATTTGATATTTAAAAGATGACAGTTTGATACCTCATGTTTTTCTCAGTTAGACAGTTTGATACTTCCGTTAACTTTTTCGTTAAATATGAAGGTAAAATAGATATTTAGGTATAATTTATCATTATAAACATAAAAAATATTTGTTGTGTGATTTCATGTGTACTATGTCCGAATATATATCCACAATTTTAACTAATATTTATATAAAGATGAATTAATATTTTATTAGAAACATGATTGAATTTTATATTTAAAAAAAATTAGGCTGTGTAATTACTTGCTAATCCCAAGTGCAGGAGTCGCGTAGTAGTGTAGACTCGAAATACGAGTGTCGTTTCCATCGAGAGCAATGAAAAAGTACATAAAATTATAAGTAATGAAATAGAAAACAAATGAATGAGCTTAATTTGAGAGATAGTTCAATTATGAGAAACACTAAGGTTCGGGGTTCCACCTTAAATCACCTATGCAATTATGTCAATTCGACTCCTTTCATTGAAACTTACTCAAGAAATATGACTATAAAGATAAATTCAATCAAAGTTGTTCATATTCATAAACCAAATAATTTCATATGAATTTCTCAAGCATAACCTATTCCTACGGCAACAACCTATCAAGATACAATTCCACCGAAATTATCAAACACCTGCTAAATACTTAATACCGAAAGCATGAATATTTTTATAAAACAATAGAAAAAGCATGACTGAACCTATGAAATAAATTATCAAATACTCATCAATCGAAATAGCAGTATAAGCAGAAAATAAAATTGAATAACCAAAAACTGAATTTACATTGAAATTCATTGTCGAATCAAATTAATAAAAACTACATAAATAATCAAAGGTTTCTCCTCTAGCTTTAGCTAAGAGATTAGTTCTCCATAATAGAAAAATTGAAAACAAATAAAAATTGAGAATTTAGATAATACAGAATAGAATTACAACCGAAGAGAACGTGAAGAAAAAAAGGAGAGAGACCGCGCCATCTACTCATAGCCCTTTTTATATTGCTAGCAGCAAACCCTTGTCGATATCCAACATCTGAAAAGACCCCCCTGATTTCTCGTAGCAGGCCGGATCTCCCATTCCATAAAGAGAACCCATCTTGATTGCACTTTCCTTTCTAGCCACTTCAAGGAATTCAGCAACGCTGGGCTGTCCATAACTTCCTGTCGTCTTTGCTTCCCCTTCAATTAAAAATATCTCTGCTTAAGGAAAATTTCGTCAAGCTGGGGTTGTATTCTTTCGGCAAGGAGGGCTACTGTTTGGATGAAGATAATGGAGAGTGGAGTGTAAGTCACGTGCTTTACTTCTCCTCTACATATTAGTTATGTGTAATACCCATTTAACCAGTCAATGGGTCTATCTCCAAGTCCAGGTTCAACGTTGCAGCAACTCTCTTGGCTTCTAATTGCAATTTTCCATCATCAAACAATAAGCCTATTAAATCAAATAAAGTGTAGTAATCAGTTTATGTTAGGCCAATAGTATACCAAATCGCTAAGCAATGGCAGTGATATATATGCATTTGTGACCACTTATCAGTAATTAATCAAAACACTCACGTGTTCATATCACAAATACATATTTCTTAACATAAAATAAAATAGCAAACTACATTTTAGTTACTGATCAAATTTCAATTTACAAATACACCATTTATACATTATCTTACACGACAAATATTAACAAATTAGGACAAACTAATATCCACATGTCATCTGTCACTACAATTTTACCAAAATATCCTTTACTACATATCAACTAGAAATATGTGTTACTGCCCAGCAGAACAGTAGCACCCTGCTACTGCTGACCATAAATGTGTGATACTGCCAATTAGCATAGTAGCACCTCCTTGTGATACACAAGTGCTACTGCTAGTGTAATGGATAGTGCTCTGGAGGTGCAATAAAGAGATAACCGTTTCTTGTTTACCTTAAACAATCAACCCAATCTCTCTCGTGTGAAGAAGGGATGCCTATGGAACTATCAAAGAGTCATGATTCTACTTAATAATTATGAAGGTTTCTCTGATATCATGGCTGTCCCTCTGAATTTGTTTTGGATTTGGGTGGAAGTTTTTAATCTACCAGCGGCTCTCTCTACTGAGGCAGCAATCAAGTTGATAGGTGAGACAATTGGACTAGTTTTAGCTGTTGATATGGCAAGGACGAGGGAAGGAAAAGCTCGGGTGCTTGTCACGCTACCCCTGCATGCTCCAGCCAGTGTGGACCGATGGCTTCGGGTCTCGCCAGAGGACGTCATCAGGGTAAGGTGCAAGTATGAGAGAATGGTGGGATTGTGCAGGGACTGTTTGACACTTAACCATGGAGGATTGGAGTGTCCTAAGGCACAAGAGGAAGCAGGCACCAGTGAACCCTCCTATGGTTTTTAGGGCAAATTCTCATCTAGCCCTTGTGGTGCCTACTTTTTCGGCGCTCTTCAAAGAGAAACACTCAGTTCAAATCAGGGAGGCTCCACCGTTTCCATCTCTGGAAAAGGTCACGGGAGTCCAACGTGTCCAAGAGGATGAAGAGGCCGAGGGAGGAAAAAGGGTGAAACATTCCCTAGCTAATGGGCCTTTGGATTTGAATCCGGCTTGGGTTTGCTTTGGCGGTAAATGGGGAGTTAGGGATTACCAAGACTGGTATTTCTCCAAAGAAAGGAGGAAGACCTCTTGGAAGCAAGAACAAGAACAAGAAGACGATGAATGTGAATGTAGGTGACTCGGCAAGCTCCATGGCCGACTCGGTCCCTCAAGAGCATGTTTATGTTGATGCATCTGATGGAGAGTAGTCTCGTTCTCTTAACGGGATAGGTCCCTATTTTGTCATCCTGAAGAGTATACTCCCTTTGTGTCTGGAAAGGTACACCGAGATAATCTTAGGCCGCGATGCATGAAGCTAGAGTACTTTGGGTTGGTAAGATAGGTTATATGCTTTCTAGGCTTTCAATAAGGTCACTTGAACACTAGTCTTTTGAGTTGTAATTTGGTAGGTTTTCGTTTTTGAACTTGATACTGTTTATTGTGCATTCAAATTGTAATATGGTGCGTATCCTTAGATGTTCTCCTAACTTGACCTAGCATGGTCGAATGATTAATTCAATGAATCTAGACTCCTCATTTCCTAAAAAAACAAGTACATGGCGACATTAATTGTTTAAATTATGTATGCTGATTTTGAAACAGATTGATGCATTTCTTACGCAAGCCTAACAACTTCCCGATTTTATTAGTATTCTTAATTTTGAGGATTTTTTGGTTGTTGTTGGGTCCAGCAGCTTACTCATCTCATTTCCCAAAATAGAGATGGAGAAGAAAGAGAAGCACTCGTTGCTAAATGGAAGCAAATCATCTGTTTCAAAATTCCCTATGCCAACTATCACTACAAAAAAAATGCCTTTGGGCGACGAAGAGAGCCGAAACAGGGCGAAGAAAACAAATTTCGTCGCCTAAGAGGAACTTTAGGCGACGAAAATATGTGTCGTCGCCTAAGAGCCAAAAATCGTCGCCTAAGGTAAAATTTAAAGCAACGAAAACTGAAATCGTCGTCTCAGGCCATTCCTTCGTCGCCAAAGGTCTAGTCTTGGGAGACGACAAGAAGTTTCGTCGCCTAAAGCCTAACCGTCGTCGCCTAAGAGGGTCATTCTTTTGCGACGATCCAAAAACTTGGGCGACGACGTCCTTTCATAGCCTAAGAGTGACCCTCTTAGGCGACAATTTTTTTTAAACTTTAGGTGACTAATTTTTCAGTTTCGTCGCCTAAGGTTATTTTCGTGTTTCATTTTGAATTTATTTTTATTTTTTCATTGTGGTTTAACCTTATGTTTTTTTATTGTTACACCATTTCATCGGCTAAGAGTATCCAAATAAATTAAAATAGATTGTAATTAAATATTAGGGTTTTAATTTTTGGTAAAACTTTTATACCGATGGATGCGTCTCGTCGGTTTGACCGTACGAATTGAACACTTAACGTTGTCGGATGGACTTGAATTTTTTCCCACACACATAATTCATGATGGTGCTCATATATGACGGTTGGTTTTCCGTTTGTCATGTTCGATCATCAAAATCACAACATACCTACTAATGTTGTACGACTTGTTTATACAAGTGTGAAGTTCAAGTATCGTTTTTAATACAAACTATATGTAGAGGCCTCAAACGCAAAAAAGTCGTGAAATAAGATATGACCAGAACGGTGAAATACGTCTACGGCTGAAAAATCACGATATTCCGGTAAAGTCTCGATGCCGGTTGTTGGGTCAACGCAATTTTACCATATTTCTTTCTATGTGTAGCCCTATCTCGGGTGGTTATTTTTGGTAAAAATTTTATACCGGTGGATGCGGCTCGTCGATTTGAAACTATTCTCAGTTGAAGGTCCGGCCAAATTACGTGATTTAGATGGTCGAATCGCCGTTTCCGTCCGTTTAGGGGTATCTCTCTTAGGCGACGACATACATATTTCGTCGCCTAAGAGGAACCTTCTTAGGCGACGAAATACCTATGTCGTCGCCTAAGAGGTCGGGTATAACCAAAGATTATCTCCCTCTCCGATCCGCCTCCCTCTCCCTCTCACTCCCTCTCCCTCTCCTCTGTCGCTGCCCCTGCCGCCATGCCGCAGTACCGCCGCGCCCCCACAAGAATCAGATTTCATGATTGATTTAGATGATATTAAATTTACTTTGGACTAAATTTATATATTTGTACGTTTATGCACAATTTAGATAATTTGTAATAAAAAATTTGTTGTTTTGTTCTTGAAATTTTGTGTTGTTATTTATATTTTATAAAAATTTACAAAACTAAATAAAAAAATATAAAAAATACTTCAGACGACGAATTAAGGTATTTTTTGTCGTCTAAGAGAGGTTTAGACGACGAATTTTACACCATTTCGTCGTCTTAAGATTAGTTAGACGACGAAATATACCACTTTCGAAGCCTAAGTATGAACCCAAGCTTAATTGAAGCAACAATGGGATGCGAGCGAGTAAGCTTTCATTGGATTCAGAACCGGTCGACCTCCCATTGCAATAGAAGGAAACAAAAATAGAGGGAAATAATCAGACCAATCTGGGCAAATGAAGATGCCAGATCATCTTTTCCTCAACCTGAGTTCAATCACAAAACGAATCAAGAGGTAGATAAATGAAGTGGGAATGATGGCATCGAATTGAATTTGGAACTTCTCATCTGGGTTCAATCGATCTGAATGAAAGATAAAGTTACAGAGTTTTTTTTCTCTCAATTAAATTAGAGTTAATAGAGTTAGTGGTCTGTTATATGAATGATGAGGTGTCAGCCTATTATTGGCAGGCACATAGTTGGCACAGGGATTTCCGGAACAGGTGATTTGCTTTTTGACTTTTGCTCTTACATTCTCGCACTCGCTCACTTTGGTGCAGCTGGGCTTATAAGATATAAGCTGACTTTTAACTTATAAGCAGAAGATGAGTGTTTGCACCTTCTCATTTTTCTCTCAAAATACTTTATACTTTTTTAAAAAGTAGCTTATTTTTAAACTTACTAAACACCAAAACATTTGGTGCTTAAAAGCAAAGGAGCTTATAAGCTCTCTCAAACCCAACCTATATTAGTAACACCTATATATTTCCATAAACAACCCACACGGCAATGAAATAAGCATTGGCCGATGGCTCTGGTTTTAATGAGCAATGACAATTACTGAAGCAAACATAGTAACTGCTAGGCAGATGAAACGTAGCCATGATAGCCATTAATCAGCGTACTGCGACATTATATTGTTGAAGATACTACGACTCGCGAAGAGGGCAAGAAAAGCTGGCTGAAGAAGAATATTAGCTCAATAGATAGTTTAGATGAAGCTCTTCAATACAAGTAAAAGTTCTGTTGAGAAGGAACTTAATACAACAGTATGGACAGACTCGGGAGAAATTGTTGTATGTACCGGGCACAACCACATGGAAGAGATGGAACCATTACCCAAGGCGGGTTTCATGCGTTTTTCATTTTTCTGTGAATGTCCGACCCACTACCAGAGATGCATACAGTAAACTCTGCAGAATCAATTTGTTGAAACCGAAAACACCAAGAAAGTTCTGTTTCTCCTATAAGTCGCTTCTATATAGTCTTCTCTACAAACGTATCGCTTTTCAAGGCTGTTGAGAAGAGTTTTCCCCTTGATCGTGATGGTTGCCAACTGGTTGGCTAACAACAGGAATATCTAAACTGCTTGCTTCTGACTCGGGAGCAATTTCTCTTACATCAGCTATCCTTGACTCTGTAGCCTGCATATCACTCCATTCACCATCTCCAACTGGCCGGAGGTTGGCCTGATCCCCTGACATGTGGACTACACTCTCTCCCAGTACCGGAACTGATCTAGAAACACTGAGGCATGCTTTATCAACATTTTCGTCAGATAAGTCTACATGTTTTGTCAGGGGTGTATTGCCAATATCTGAGCAAGACTCTGACTTCTCCTCGAACACTTGCTTATCAACATGCACCCTGTTAACAAGGAAAAGATAGTTAATTAACTATGCACCTGTATAACTTGCAACTAGATAAACTATGTACACTGACTTTCTCAAGAAATCCCATTTTGTAATAGACTAATTCAACCAACAACCCATCAGCACAAAGCCCAAAATAAGGAAAGGACATACGATCAAACTACCCACAGCTATTAGGTCTTTCTCCAGATGTAGGGGGACATTGGTATCCCCATCATTGATAAAATAACTTGATAAGTGGATGAAATAAAGGATTAACACATTATTATCCCAAGTCAACCAATATATCTGGCAAAGAAAAAAGATATCCCACCTTTGGAGTTGTGCTTGTAACTTATTTACATAGACGAGGAGCTCCTGCTTGTCATTCAGTGCAGCTGATCCCTTCTGCACAGCCTCCTTTATTCTAGCTTCAGCATCTGCATCTGCAACCCTGACCTTCTCTTCAGCTCTGATAACGGCTGCCTCTAATATCACAACACGCTCTCTAGCTTTTGCAAGTTCAGAACGCCACATGTGAGCCTCCTGATGAGCAGAGTCTCTCTGCCTAATCAATTGCTCTCTTTCTTTGATCAAGTCCATAATCTTTGCTTCAGAATCTTTTAGCTACGAATATAGAGAGCCACAAGTAAAACCAGATCCATTAAAAGTGCTCTAACAATGAAAAACAATTCTACGAGGGAAATAGTCTCTTAAAGCCCCAAGTAAAAAAAAGCCCCAAGTAAAAAAAGATTTATGACATGAAACCTCATCAATACCTTTGACATGGAAGATTCTTGCTGCTTCACTGATTCTCTTCTTAAACGCTCAATTTCTGCACAAGCAATTCTCCTTTGTTCATCAATGGTATGAGCTGCTGAGGCTGCAGCCTCAGCAGATTCAGCAGTCTCAGTTAATTTCTCTGCAAGTTCTTTAATTGTTGAATCACGTGCTCGTACATCCCGAGCTAAATTTTGTAGTTCCTCATCTTTAACCTTCAGTGTCTCCTAAACAACAGAAATATATACTCAGAAAACATAAGCCATGCGCAACCAGATGATTATGATATTAAAGAAAAATCACACTATTAGTACCCAATTGCCAAAATGCAATGTAACAGGGCATTGCACAGGCATACAAGGCAGTCTTAGAAGATAACTGACAAGGAATGTCACTATCCTAAGGTCAGGCATGCCTTAATGCCTTTCCACCATGAAGCTACCGTATACAAGTCCCTTGACGAACGTATACACCACTCAGAAGAAAATGTTTAAACGACTATAACCCGAAGCTTAATCTCCAAACTTCCCCATACTCCTAAGCAAATGACTAGCTTACAAATAGACATTTTTTCTTCATATTGCATTCACAAAAGTTTGAAAAGAATCAATATTTTACCATTATAAAATCACTATTCAGAACACATGGTGCTTTACTAGTATAGGAGTGTATTAGTATTACCTTCCATAAGTGTTACAAATTCATTTTATTACATCCTTCTAAGAGTATAAACCATGCTAGTTAAAACTGATCATGTAGAAGTGCAACGTGAGCTAATCATGAATAAACACTGTAAAGTACATTTTAAATATGAAACTAGGCAACACACCTTCATTACTGCAAAATCATCCATAGGACCATCGGTTGGCTTCTGGGTTATCATCCCCAAAGCATTTCTCAAAGAGATATGCATTGCTGCTTCAATTTCCTTTGAACTCTCTGCAGCAGTTGAATTCGCAGTAGCAACAACTGCTGCAACAGTTCCTAGTTTTGCTGAACCATTGCCGCTCAAGGAATTCACAGCTTCTTTATGTGCCTTGAGTACCAACTGTGTTGCTCTGATTGTCAGAGGGGCAAAAAAAAAGCATCAGACACGAGCTATCTGCAATGGAATAGCTGCAAAATCACTAGACCACATTGTACAGGGATAAAACTTACTGTAACGTTGATACCCAAGCTCTAGCTGCACCGGGAGTTTCTGCACAAAGGAAATAGTCTTTTTTCTGCGGGGTCCCAATATCTAAAGAATGTAGTTAAGAAGCATGCAAGTTCATGAAGTTGGATCCATCTACAGTAATGCTTTCTATAGCAGTAAAAAGTACATCCTAAAACAGCAGAAACAGCTGGGAAAAAGAAAAGGATACAGAAACAGCAGCCATCATACTTTGGCTTCCCACTGCAAAACAAAAGAGGGTAAAAGAAGAGGCCACGTTATTCATCATCTACATTAACAGCTGCTTAGATGAACAATATACAAATCAAGCTATTATGCAAAGATCAAACTTACTGGAAGTTCACTGGAGACAGGGTGATTGTGCTGTTTGCATCAAACAGAATGGTTCCCTTCACACTCGGCTCATTTCTCCTGATCCTGAATCATAGCAAAAACACATGAAATCAGTCAGTCCTATGCATTTACAAGACTTACATTGAAGCCAGGAGTAGCATTGCAAAGAAAAAAACTAACTTGTATTCCATTCTTCCTGTGGTTGGGTCCAAGATCACCCACCGATCGTTCCATTTCCGCAGCTGTTACATTCAAAATCACAACTGATTCAGCTGATTCCCAGACCAAAGCTCACACGAAAAGACTACGCAACACAGTCACCAGCACAAATTGAACTAAAAACTGCGGTAAACCAGCTCAAAGATCAACTCTTTCGGCACTGCTGATCACAATCACAGTCACAACTTTCCAATCATGGAAACTCAATTAAAGCTTTGATTTTGAACAGTTCACGTTTCAAACTAATACAAATTCTATAAAAAACAACTGGAGCTTATGCAATGTAAGCCATTAGATCCTACGGAGCTGAAATCAGACGCCGAAAATCGAGAGAGAGAGAGATTAGCTGGAGCTTACAGTCTCGGATCGCTTGAGGAGTGGGCCCTGGAGCAGGTTCCGACCCGACCCGGAAGCGAGGTGGCGCTTGATCTTCTCCAAGCTATTCTCTGGGTCTGCAACTCTCTGTGAATTCAAAATAATTAAAATTCAGAATTGAAAACCAAATTTGAATTGAATTGCAAGAGGAAGAAGGAGAAGGGGAGGACTGACCGGAGAAGCACCGTTGGAGGCCATGGGAGATCGAAAGAGTGAAGCTTTTTGTGTTTGAGGGCTTTTGAGGTGTGTGAAGGCTGGCAGGTTTGTTTCAGGGCTAGCAGATGAAGGCGGAAGGCCCCTTTCTCTTTCATTTTATATTTTCACTTTGTTTTTTCTCCTTTTGATGGACGAAAATGGCAAAACGAGAACTCCTTTAATCCATCCATTTAACTATTATTTACTACAGATTACATTTCTGAATCAAATTTTATCAGTTAATTACTATTCATCAATTAAAATTTTTATTTTTAAAATTTTATATATGATACTTAACCAATAATCAAATGACACGTGCATTTTTAAGTCTCTTATCATCGAAATAATGATATAAATTTTTAAAAGATTAGATGAAATGCTTGCCTCCCTTTCCTTTAGCTTTTTCTTTCTCGAGTGGAGCTGGCTCTTTAAATCAAAATTTCACTCAGAATTGTATAATTTATATTTCAGTTATACTTGTGGTAAATTTCTGATGACTTGTATTTCATTTGTTTAGAGGCATTTAGTGCTCTTAAAATAGCTGCCGAGAAATTCTTGTCTGTCTCAAAGTCACGGATCTTGCTACTAAAACTTCAGCTGCTTCATGAGCGTGCTTTACATAGGTAAGTTTTTCGGGACACTTAAACAAAGGTTTCTATTTGTATACAGTATTCCTTGTGCCCTGTTGGTAACCATCTTTGATCCAAGTATTCTGGTGACAATTATTTAGAGGACATTTAAAGCTCGCGCAACAAGTATGTGATGAGCTTGGAGTCCTGGCATCATCTGTCGCTGGTGTGGATATGGAACTGAAGACAGAAGCGAGCCTTCGAAATGCTCGTACATTGCTTGCAGCAAACCAGTTCAGTGAGGTTTGATACTTTCAGCACATTGAACTTCTTACTACATAACTTGTCTCCATCTTACAAATGTGTCATTAGCTTTATTTATATTCCAAGTGTTTTAATCTTGAGACGAGTGTGTTTTTATCCTGGATATAACATACTTGATTGCCTCAACTTAGCAAAGCCTCTTTCGGCAAATTTGATATGCTTTAAAATGACGAGAACAATAGTTAGCTTGCCATCAATATGGATGAAGTTTGGTTGTCTCATTTCATCAAGGCATAGAGTTTGATATGCTTGTTGTTCTCTTCGAGCTTTGCCTACATATTTTGATGTTTCATTGCAGGCAGCAGGTCTCCTGATCTCAATCACAACTAACCGAATCACAGTCGCATCGGAAGTCTCCCTTCGCTCATCAGCCCTGGGACTCCGGCAGCCTCCGCTTCAAGTTCGTCCTTGGCGGCACCCCTCTCTCCCCCTGGGAGGACTTCCAGTCCAACCGCAAAACCTTCGCTGTCATCGGCATCTGCCACTGCCCTTCCTCCCCCGATATCTTCTCCGTCATGGATCAATTCGACACCGCCTGCCGCGCCTACTCCGCCGCCCTGGTCGAGCGCTGCTTCGCCTTCTCCCCCGGCGATTCTCAGGTCTCTTCTTCTAATTCAAGCGAGCTTTCAATTTTCTGTTAATTACAAGTGATTTAGGTGCAGGATTGATTGAAATGTTTCACAATTTGAAGTTGTCAGAGGCTTCCAATTTGTTTAATGGCACAGTTTCAGTCTCTACTTTCAACTGGTATGTGAGATTTCTGTGATGATATGTGCAGGATAATTGGCCATCTGTTTTATTTGCAATGGCGGGAGGAATAGTCCTCAGCCTTGGAAATCTATCCACACAGTATGCTTGGGCTGTGGTTGGTCTGTCAGTGACAGAAGTGATCACTTCAAGCATCACAGTTGTAATAGGTCAGTAGTTAGTATTTCTGCACTGAACAACATTTGGCAATACATTGAACCGACTGTCTAAGCCTTCCCTTATCATGTAACAGGCACAACATTGAATTACTTCTTAGATGACAGAATAAATAGAGCATAAATTATTTTCCTTGGTGTTGCTTGCTTCTTGATAGCGGTTTGTCTTGGCTCGGCTGTTCATTCATCCAATGCAGCTGATAACAAAGTGAAACTCGATAGTTTGCCGAGTGACAAGAAAGATGGAGAAAAGTATGTTTCTTGTCTCTGCAATTTCTTTGAAATTTTAATTACTGAAACATTAGTGTTTGTTGAACTAGTTCCAGTAGTTGGTTAATCGTTACTAAACTGGTTATAATGTTATCACAGGGATTCTACTGTGATTCCAATTGAGAGTGAGAAATTTTCTGTGAATTCATAACCTTTCTATAATTCTATTCTCTACTTGTTACTGCTCTTCATGACATAATAGCTCATTTTCTTGCAATATTTGGTTATCCATAGATATGACAAAGGATATGGAAAATGGAAATGTTTCGGCTGAGAAGGCCAAGGCTGGGACAGCAAATTTTCTTGTACAGCTAGAAAATAGAAGAGCAATTAAGGTTGGTGGTTCTGCCATCTACTTCACGTCTGTATCTCTTTTTCTTTGATACTGAACATTTAATATCTGATGCATCAATGAGTTACCATGATTCTATTTGTGCAGGTGTTTGGGAGGTCAAGCTGCAGGATATGCAGCTGCTGATTCTGTTCAGGTCAGTTTCATGTCATAAATAAAAGAAACTACACATTTGTCTCAAAATTGATAGTTCACCTGCATAACATTGAGTATTGGAAGAGATCTTTGTGATATGAATTTTAACTTGCTGTTGTTATGGCAGGCACTTCAGCTAGTGAGCACTTTTTGGGGGATACTTCTGTTTGGAGAGTACCGAAAATCATTAAGAAGAACGTATGTGTTGTTTATCAGCATGTTGTTCATGTTATTGCAGCTGTTGGAATCCTTATGGCATCATCAGGGCATCGAAAATAAGCATATTCATCTGTAATCGTGTTAATACGTAGCAGAAAAATACTGCCAGTTGGTTGGTAAAACATTTAGGCTTTTACAGGACAAAAAATATGGCAGCTAAAAAATGCTCTATTAAGTTTCTGTTTACCCATATGGCAGTTTTTGTTGAGCAACATGTCACATAAAGCTTGTCAATTTTGGCATCGGAAGACCCACAGATCCAGTTTGCCTTCCAAATGATCATCGGTAATAAAAGACGTTCTGTTTTCCAACCAGAAAACTTTAACCGCAATACAAACTCAAAGCACTTTTAAAAAGCTAATTTACCAAACAGTCTGTCTCTGCTTCTATCATTCACAGCACTTATAAAAAGTCAATTTACCAAACACTCAGCAGCTTTGCTTGACAGCCAGCTTATTCTCAGAATAAGCCACAGCCAGCTTATTTTCAAAGCCACAGCTGTACCAAACAGACCCGTAGCACACTCCCTCTTTTGCATGTGTTACAAATTCAATATGCAAGTCGAAAATGCTACTGTTCTTCTTTTACTTGCTGAAATCTACAAGGTACAATTATACATTCATAACTTCAGATAAACATGAAAGGAAGTCCTTATCTATGGCTGGAAATTTCAATCCCTCATGCACATGCCGTTAGAAAAAAAAAACATACTGCACACCATTGTCTGGGATACACTTCCGCCTAAGATTTAATTTTAATTTTTATATTTTATTTGGTGTGGGCTCTTTGGGTAAGAAGTTTACTTGAATCAGTACATAGAAGTGTTGACAAAAATAATAAATAGAAGTTAAGAAGGATTTGAATGTGGACTTCTACGTCTATTGCTTGTTTATGTAGGTCTTGTTAGTTGATTTCTTCACAAGCCTAATCAAGTCGTAATTATTATTATTTTTGTTTATTTGAATTTTTCGTTTTTTGTTGGCTGCATTTCTTATTTTATATAATTTCATGTTATATACATCTAAGTGCCATTTAATCTCTCATTTCTTTTTCTCAGAAATCAAGTAATGCTGTATTAGCTCTTCCGTATGTGTTGGCAAGCCTCTTATTCTTCCAGTCGTTTAACGTGGATCTTCTCAAAGCATCAGCCACACACACTAGCCGAGTTGTTGCTTGCACTTGGATCAGATCGTGCTAAACGGGCCTTAAGCCTTATACATGGGGCTTTTCCTATGATTCTTGGTCAAGGTGGTTTGGAACTCCATGCTCGGGCCTATATTGTAGAAGCAAAATGTTATTTATCTGATCCAAGCTTTTCTGGTACGTCAATTATAGCACATTTTCTGTTAGTCAGATCCTACACAATCATTCTCCCATTTTCTTTAGGTATCATGCATATATGTTTAGCACAATATGTCACGATGTTCGGATAATTTTGTGCGTGGTTCTTTTGAAATAGAATACAATCTTTTATTCTTTTATTTGTCAAGTATTTCTTGCTCAAACCTAGTAACTTGGCTATAGAAAATATTATTTGCGCGCTTTTGGATTCATTTGAATAATAATGGCATCATCAAACACTGGGTTTTGTATTCTCTAATTGCTGTCCCAAATTTCATTTGCAGTTTCTGAATGTCCTGACGTTGTGCTGGATCCTCTAATACAAGCTTCAGATGAGCTTGAATTGCTGGAGGTAAACATACTTATAAATTCAAATATGTGAAACTCAAGAGTGTATTACTGTGAACTGTCTTTGTTTTTTCTTAAACCCACTTGATAAATGAGGAAAATCTTAGAAAATGGTCGTTTTTGTCTGGTAATGTTTGTGTGGTGCGTTGTGCTCATGTTGGCTGGAGCAGCTGAACAGTGTGACAGTCACCATAGCTGCGTTCATATTAGTATGTTGATGAGTAACCTAACCCGGATGCAATGTAGCGTGTAGTAAGTATAGACTATAGACAACATACAGCTTACATAGTAGTTGGAAGCTCTAGTATCTCATGGTTTTATTAATGGGATAAACATCTTCTGGTATGTGCAGTATCACGAATTGGCAGCAGAAGTTTTCTACATAATGGCCATTGTCTATGACAAACTGGGAAGACTAGAGAACCCTTGAGAACCCTCAAGATGAGGAAGATCCTCTGATCGACATGTTTTGAAGGACAACATTGATGTATGTACAGTCATGTCTGTATAGTTTACCTAATTAATATGCTTTTAGAGAACATATATTTTATTTTTTAATGGAAAATATTAAGTAGATAGAATCAAGTAACCCCTGGTTGTAGGCCTTGGGGTTGAGTTCTAGCTTGAAAGGACGTCATTTCTAAGGATCTACCAAGCTTTTGGTACCCTATTTGGGATTTGCTTCTTCATAGGGTTGCTTATCTAGCAATATTGTCTATTACAGTATCATCTGATGATCATATCTTCTATGAGTTGAGACCAAAACCCCATTCATGACCGAAAGTCAAGTTTAGTTATGTAAGTGTTAAGCTAGGTTCGACTCTTTGTCACAGAAGTGACCTGAATTGAAGCGTCTGTTTTGTCTGGTATGGTTGAAATTGCTTTGCTGGGAACCTAATATATACAAACACTAGCATACAGAGTCTCCTAGTGTCATGGTGATGACTTATCATCCACGTTGATCATACAATTTACTATGCCAAATTGCCAATACATGTTCTACACCTTATATTATGTTGAATATTTTCTATTGGTTACAGCTAATTCAAACAAAGGCATATTGTTTCCTGTTCAAACTTGTGGAAGTTGCTTGTACTCAAGGTTTCAGTAACCATCCATATCCTGTTGATTATAGTAAAACTCTAATTTGAGTAACATATTCGGAAAAATGGGGAAGCTTATGTGTTTTTGTTATGTTTTTTTAATGAATTTTTTTTCGTTTGGGATTATCGTTGACGGGAAAAGTTTATTACAAAGTCGCATTTTCACCAAGAAGTTAGATACATAAATTAGGAGGAAGCTATAGAAGTTTGAAATTGTCCTGGACTAAATCTAAATGGATTTGAATTCACTGATGCTACACCAGGGTGATAGTGTTCTTGAATATAGAGTAGGAAAAACAGAATCTTGCTAGAGTCCACAAGCAGTCAAGATCATGAAGCTGCAGTATTCATGGGAGACCAACTAGTTATATAATCAGCCATTTCAGAAAATGACTTTCTTTTCTAAACACTACCTCCACCTACCTTCAATACTGCAATGTGGCATAAGAAAATGACTTCCTTTGCTAAACAGTTCATCTATCTTCATTGCTGCAATGTGGCACACTGGCATTTGAAGTAGGCAAATGCGATAAGACAGCTAAAGCCAAATTTGCAGATTTCTTATGTGACACCTGAGATGTGGACATTGAGGCTAGCTAAGTGCATTCACATATCACTGTTCTAATGGCACATCTTAATTTCTCATTACCCAATTCTGCCTCATAAAACAAGTAAATTAGTGTTAAACTCCCCTGTCATTACCTGGTGTCCTCCTTTGTTTATCATTCTTGATTACTTGAAGCAGAATAAACAATTATGCAGCATATATAAATGATAATCTACCCTTTATGAATAGTTAGCGGCGTGCCCTGAATGCTCTTCTGCCCTGTATGGCATTACTTACAATGTTATATTATTCTACAGTTAACAATCTTCTATACCCTCTTGAATTGACCAATGTCTACATCTGCTTCCATGCAAATCCAAACCCTGGCATTTGCATTGAAGCGTGATGGATCATTCTCTGAAAATGAGATCGAGGATGATTTCAGTTTGGTCAATATGGGTTATTCCTGTTATCAAGCTTTCTTTTCTAATTTTTAAAACCCAACATCATTTTCAGCATCTGTAATTTTTGTGTCTTCTTCTGTTACCACCACCTTCAAAACAATCTCCATGTTAGCCTCAATATTTATAGCTCTTGAAGCATCCGCTTTAGCATCATATCTGGAGTTGAATCCTAGGCAGGCAGCTAAGACAGCTAAGTAGAATTGTTAGAAACTATGGTGAAGAAAGTAAGCCAAACATCGGTGAAAATATCTAAGAAAGAGAAGGAGTTTAACAGTTTGATTAGACTCTTGAGGCCTAAAGTCTACATCACTGACTGCTCGAGCTTCAAGAACCTTGTGCAAGACCTGACCGGCAATGGAAGCTCCAATATTTCAATCACTACTTCCTCATCACACCCTCAGCAACAGCAGAGAACACCAGTTGTAGATGTTGAGGAGTATCATGTAGAGCCTGAGAGGAGTACTAGCAGTGTGGATGTCTCAACTAATGCATCATTTGATTCTTCCGATTTGTGGAACCAAGAAATCTTTATGAATGACCAAGAATTGAACCAGCTGTGTTATCAGATGCACTCAGATGATACAACAACAACAACACATATTGTAGACGGTTCATCACCTTCGACAGCGGACCAAATGATGGATATGTTGCCAATTCAAGATCTTGAGTCCTGGCTTTTGGGGACTGAATATTTTGATCCTTTCAACATTCATGGTTATGGTCAGATAGATCAAGAACTCAGCATATTTGACTATGAGCTTTCAGGGCTACTATAATCAGATTGTTTGTTCTTCCAGTAAACCTTCTGCAGACTGTACTATTCTCCATATACCAGTACATTTGCATGTACATAGCAATATATTTACTGTCAATTCTTTGTATAGAGAGCCCATTTGCACTTTTACAAATTACTGTCTTTGTAATTTGTTCAACCTTATTCTTTATCCTATCCATGTTCAGTCCTAGATACTTGTACATGCTACTTGAAGATTCAATGGGGGGGGGAACCATATGGTATAGGGGTTTGGTGAATTTGACTGCATGGTTTGTTCCTGTCATAAAAACTAAGTTTTAAAGTGCACAAGTGCAGATGCACAAGGCTATAAGTTTTTGTTCCAGCTTAATTTATATCCCCCGGCATGGCTTCATGTCATTGATTGAGTGCTAATGCAGTGTTAAATCCTGGTAAACAATTACTAAACACAAATGATGTTCAAATAACAACAACATTATGCTACTCAACATTGAGGTCTCTAGGTGAATGTATTCGGTCTACTGTTTCGAGTCGTGTAACATCTACTTTTTTAACATTGTGTCTTAGTAATGTAGCTCATCATCCAATTAGATATAGGCTTGTTCTTGTTTGGCATGTATTCGCTCCGGCACATTTGCTGGATGCCCTAAGTTCGACCGTTGTCGATCTTATTAGTAAAGTTTTTCCTTTGATTCAAAAAAAAGTGAAGACATATGGAAGGAGAAACGTGGCTTTCGACTACTAAGGCTGTTATACTAGCCTGATAATCATGTATTGGCATTAGGCTCCAGCGCCATTCCAATCAATGTCTTCATCAAATAATATAGGTCTTAGGGCATCCAGGATTCCCTTCAGGGCTTCAGGAGATGTGTTAAGCTCATGACATTGGATCTTCTCCAGGTATTGAATATGAGGAAACTCTTCAACTTTTGAATTCCAATATCCTCAAGTACTTAAGGCGCAGTTTCCACAATCCGCGTACCTGTATTCAGTCTCCCCATTATCCAACCTATCAAGCTACACACTGTCCACTGTTCAGCCATTGTGGTACATTTAAGGGATGCCTTGAAGTTCCAATTTTTCTAAATCCGGTGGAAACTCCAAGGACTCCAATGCAACCTGTGCCTTTTCTCTGGAGTAACCACTACAGTGTTCCTGAGATGCCTTAGATTCTTCATCACCAAATCTGCAAGGAGTACTATTCCTAATAAGTTCCTATCACAAAACCTTTGACCACTTGAAGAGAAGACAGCTTTTCAATCCCTTCCGGCATTGCATGAGGTTTCGTTACCTAAACTCCTTGACAAATTTCGTTACCATCTTAATAAAAGGCAGGTATTTTACATTTTCTCGGTAACTCAGATGTAGTACTTTCACATGGTCATTTGTGGAAAGGAAATGAACCCATATCATTGTGAAGATGAACGCCATTTCACCTTTATTGCTCATTCCTTTTTCAGGTTTTTGCTGTTTTGGAGGAGAATTCTGATACCAAGCAAAAACTAAAGGCACATAACCCTGAGAGGGTGCTAAATGATGTTTATGGCACTTTAGAAAAGCTTAAGCGTAAAGGATATGGCTTTGCTGATGAAATTCAAAAGACGATTACGGCGATAGTGAGTAATGTGTTAACATTTATCTATATATATCCCCGTTTTTCTTTTATTGTTTGGAATATTGTTGGTGGTGATTCTGTGATTTAAAATTGCCAGAGTTACCCTCTGTTGTTCCAATACCGTTGCAAAGCATTTCTCCAATTGGTGGTAGCATCTCAATTTCCTTTGGATGGGTAAGACAGTTATTGTTGATCAAGGCCTATTTTTTGTCTGTCAGTGAAATGCTGTTGGTTTCTTGTTAGTGTTGTTCAGTGGCTTAGGCATGTTTTTAGATATGTTACTGGGCTAATGGTGACAGGGTTTAGTCCAATGAGCATGCTGATTGCATTAGTTTGCAGTTTTTTTCTTCTCTCATATTTGTGTGAGGAATCAGTTCCCAAGGGCATGACTATAATTATATATTTCAGTGTTTACTATATTACTGTAACATTGTGAATTTGTGATATGCATAACAGGTTCTGTATAAGCCACTGGTAATTAAGTTTTTATGGAAAGATGTAGCATTCATTAGTGTTTGTTTTGTTGAGGACTTTCCTGAATCCTGATAGAGAGACAAATTCTATTCAAACTGGTCCCAAATTTACCAATCATCATTTTGTCTGTAACAAAATTACTTGTAATGAACTGCATTTGCTGCTTCTTATGTATCGATTGAGGAATATGTGAAGTATGTTTTTGTACTTTTTTCCCTGTACTAAGAAAGAAGTTGGAGATGAGTAGCTGCTCCCTCATATTAAGATCTAAAAACTGAACGGTTAAGAATTGAAACATGTGATCAAAAAGTTAGTGTAATGCTTGATCCCTCATATATATCAAAAAAAGGGATCCATTAGTGAAAGGGCCTGTGTGTATATATTGTGCATCTGTTCATTTAACTGCATGCATATACATATATGATATGCCGTGCTTGTTCATTACTTTCATCATTTTATTTATGATGATCTGCTGCTTTCCAGAAGAGCATTTCTCCATGTAGGGTGATAACCAAATTTTTATTGGATTCAGCTGGCATACTCTCATTAAGATGAAAATCACTAAGAGTTCTGCAGCTAATCGAGAAATACCTCATTCTTGATTATTAAAAATAAATTAAAAGGAAGTGCAAAGCAAGCATCAAACTCTTGGCATGATATATTGATTTCTTTATACTGTAATCAACTAATCATCAACAATGTTTCTTGTGGATCGAATAGTTCGTGATGATATATGAGGAAAAATTTACAATAACTGAAAAGAAACTCTTAGGATTTGACTGTGACTGACAGTAAGTCAGTAATGGCTGATAGGCCGATCATCACTTTATAATATTTCCCAGAGGTGTTTGAGCATTTTTGAAATAGATAGAATATTATAACAATCCTATGAACACTGCCTATCTCTGTGTCTTTTTTATGTTTCCATATTTATATACTTGAAATTTTCACCTTTTATTTCTTAGGATGATCTCAAATTGTTTGGAGGATTTTGGAACTACTTGAGCTTGGGTAAGCTTGTTTCCCTTACTAGTTTTCTCTATAAGGTGGCGTACTTTCCTTCCTTTACTCCTCCCATCATTTTTCATGCATTCGTAAGCAATACAGTCCCCTCTTACAGGTGGTGAAGCAGCTCCCTCTAAGAGTCATTTGTTTCAGTACTGACAGAGTTTAGATGAGAGAGAATGAGAGGATAGATTAGAGCATGGTGAAGTGGATGGGTGGCTAGGAGGGGGTTCTTCACAAAGTCAAAAACTGGTCCTCAAATTGATATAGATATAACAAAGTTAATGTTGTTGAAGACTTGAAACAACTCAGTTTACAACTCAGGACTACTATTTTATTTTGGTTTTTGATTATATAATTGAGTGCAAGTGTTAGACAAACTCAATCCAATCCTAAAACCGAGCCATCTGATTCTCCATCTATAGCAAATTCATAGGCTATTTTGATTCTATGCTATACCTTCAGTACGCTTCCTTGCTCCTCCCAACATGGTGAACATATCATGTCCCCATATATGATGCAAAACCGACACAATGGCGCGTCTCAATGCTCGCATCCACATGCTGGTCCAGCTAATTTCACACCGTTTGCTGATATTCATTCTGTTGCTGATACAACATGGTACCTAGATACAGGAGTAACCCATCACATGACGGCTCTGCTTGTTCATAATCCACGCCATCCAATAGGGCTCACAATGTTTATATGGGACATGGAGACTCCATGTCAGTTTCCTACACTGGTAATCTTCCCATATCATTGGGTTCTTCACCCTTCACTCTCCAAAATGTATTTCGTATTCCATCGATACAGGTCGCTCGTTCCACTAAGGATAATCTTGTTTACTTCTTTTTACTAGTCGTCTCTTGTTTCACGACCCATGTCAAGAAGGTCTATATCCACTTTGTTTTTATTTTGAGTCTTCTGTGCCTCATGCTTTATCATCAGTTCACTCGTCCATTTGGTATAATCATATGTGTAATCCTTCATCTTCTATCTTGACTCATGTGGGGTCTTCTCTTGACTCTAAAATTTCATTCAATTCTTTTTATTCTAATTGTGCTCTCAGCAAGTCTCATCAACTACCATTTCCAACTAATCATATTGTTGCTTCTTCTTTGTTTTTTGTAATCCATAGTGATGTATAGATGTCTCCTGTTTTATCTTTTACTCGTTTCAAATATTATGTGCTTTTCACAGATGAATATTCTCGTTATACGTGGGTTTACCCTATACGTCGAAAGAATGAGGTTCTTAGTCACTTTTAAAAATTGGTTGCCATGATTAAAACCATATTTCAAGGTTCCGTACAATATCTTCAAAGTGACAATGGCACAAAGTATGTTAACAAAGTCTTTTCTCAATATTGTGATTCTTTGGGTATCCAACAAAAATTTTCTTGTCCATATACCCCGCAGCAAAATGGCCTTACTGAAAGAAAACATCGACATATTGCTAATACGGTTCGCACTCTTCTTCTCACATTTGGTGCTCCTCAAAATCTTTGGGTTGATCCTGTTGTCACATCTGTCTATTTTATTAATATTCTTCCCACCCCACTATTAATTGGGATAGTTCTCACACGCATCTTTATGGTAGTCCTCCTTATTTGTCTCTTCGAGTCTTTGGTTGTGCATGTTTTCCACATCTTGGTTCCTATGTCTCTAATAAACTCTCGAGTCGTAGTATAAAGTGTGTATTTATTGGTTACAGTCCGCAACACAAGGGCTATCGTTGTCTTGATCCAAAAATCAATCGTGTTTATATCTCGCGTCATGTTATCTTTAATGAAAATGATTTTCCGTATAACAGATTGCAGGTTACATCAAATTATGCTCCAATAGAATTTGTCTCGTTATCTTTTCAATCGCAGGCCCAAATGCCGAGTCCACAATCATCTTCATCTAACCTAGGCCCAAACACATTAGGCCCAAGTTCCATCTCTCCATCTGAATCAATGTTGGCGTCACACCCAACCCCAGAACCATAACTTGTTGATCTCGTCTCCTCCTCTTCTCCGGCTCTACCTCAGCCGCTACTTGTGGGCTCTACCACTAGTGCCTCTTTGGTTCCAAATCAACACCAACTTGATACCTCAATCTCTGAGCAGCATGTCATCACACCCACAGAATCACCATCCTTCGTCCCAGATCTGCCTCTTCAATCCTCCGCCGCCCGATCTACTTCATTATCTCAGCTCGATGCGGCGCCGACTGCTCTTCCTCCCTCCGACACAGCAGCTCCACCAATGATTCAATCATCAGCCTTCGCTCCTCCGTTGGTCTCCAGTTCTCCTCTGCCTCTTCGTGAGGCATCGCCAATCACTTATCGACAAAGCCAACCCTAACCGGAGCTCATAATGGTAACACTGCAGCAACATGTTCAATCTCAATCGTCCTCTTCATCCATTGTTCCATCGTCGTCCGACACAGGTCCACTTTCTTTGCCCACCTCTTCTGTCAATGATGCTCTAGCTCCTCTTCCACAGATTCAGACTCCATCCACACATCCTATGACGACCAGGCTCCGTGATGGACCACTCAGCCCCGAATTCGTACTGATGGGAGCTGTCATGTATCCAATTCCAAAAGCTCTACTCACCATGATTGATTCAGTTAAACCCACTTGTTACTCTCAGGCTTCCAAGAAAGCAGAATGGCGTACGGCCATGGTCGAGGAAATTAATGCTCTGCTGAAGAATGATACTTGGTCTTTGGTTCCTCCTTCACCCTCCAAAAATACAGTCGGTTGCAAATGGATCTTTAGAGTGAAGTGCAATCCGGATGGTTCCGTTGAATGTTTCAAGGCTCGCCTTGTTGCTAAAGACTTTCACCAACAGCAAGGTATCGACTTTTATGATACGTTCAGTCCAGTTATAAAGCCTGCTACAATACATACAGTGATTAGTATAGTTGTGTCTTGTGGTTGGTCACTTCGGCAATTAGATGTTAAAAATGCACTTCTCCATGGTTTTTTGATGGAGAAAGTTTACATGACCCAACCCCCTGGCTTCATTGACCCTTTAAGACCGACTTATGTCTACAAGCTGAAGAAGACGCTCTATGGCCTTAAACAAGCTTCTCGGGTTTGGTTTCAACGAATGCATTCCTTTTTTATATTAGTTGGGTTTCTCTAGAGCTTAGCCGACTCCTCCCTCTTCATCTTTAATCATGGACAGAACATCATTTACTTCCTGTTATATGTTGATGATATCTTGGTAACAGGTAGTGATGATTGTCTCCTTCAAAGATTCATTGCTACTCTTGCCAGTGGTTTTGATATCAAGGATCTAGGGTCACTGCATTATTTTCTTGGTTTGCAGGTTCATCAATTCTCTCATGGGGTGCACCTAAATCAAGTTCAATATGCTCATGATCTTCTCTCTAAGCATGACATGTTGCTTAGTAAGCCTGTCAGCACCCCTATGTCTGCTAAAGACATACTCACAGCCAATCCAGGTTCATTGCTTGATAATCTCACAGAGTTCCTGACTCTTGTAGGTGCTTTACAGTCTCTCTCAATCACTAGACCTGATATAGCTTTCGCAGTCAATTTGGTTTCGTAGTACATGAGTCAACCTAGTTTATCTCATCTCATTGTTATGAAACGCATTCTGCGTTATGTGAAAAGAACTATAGGTCATGGTCTCTACTTTGCTCCTCAACATCAGCCTGTACATCTTTCTACCTATTCTGATGTTGATTGGGCGGGTTGTCCTGACTCTCGTCGTTCTACATCTGGTTTCCATACCTAGAGACTAGAATAGCCACTATATATATGTAAAATTGTAATATTGTAAATCAGATTCAATGGTAAGCAGATTCTCTTATTGAACCTTTTATATCTAATATAGAAGTTGATGCTCTCCGACAATATGGAACTCACTGCTTTCATCCTATTCAAAGGTTAGCGACCTCTCTTCTCTGTCTGTCATTATCAACATAGATAGTTGTTCATATCCAATGCGGTACTCAACTCCGTAAGCATTCTGTGTTTGTTTTACTCAGAATCTTAAATCACTTTCTATACTTCTGTTTTTCATAGAAGAAAATGATTTTATCATTTTTAGGCATTTAGTATTTACTAAAAGTATTTCTTTTCCCTGGAAGGACCTTATCATCAGTTGCAAATATAAAGGTTATGACGCAACTGGGTCAGTGGGATAATCTTGATATTACTAGGTGGTATCCAGCTTAAAGCTTATATATCCCTTGTGTGATTTATTTTTAATTACTTGAGCACTTGCAACTTAAGTTTTCTAAATGTTTCTATAACTGCTTTGGAGTCTTCAATAACTATCTGCAATAAACGTGCATGAACTGGATAACATAGGCACTAAAACACTACGCACACACAGACTCAAGATTGTCATTTTAATATTTTTTTCTGTGGCGTACAGCATCAGGCTAATCCTTTGTTTTAACTTAAGTTTCTTTAGACACCAAATTATGAAGATCGATCGGAAAGAGGTACCTTATTTTCATTTTGTTTTATATCTTGATGTATTGCTAAAGTCTGCGACTCACATTTTCAATCTTGTCCTTAATTTTTACTTGGAAACTGGCCAAATTAAGGGGCACTTCTCTCTTCAAAGTTAACTATAACAGCATAACAGGTTATATGCAATTTACTAGCGAAGATGGTGAATTCCACCTAAGAACACAAGATTTTCTAGTCCCATTAAAGTTGACAGAAAGGAGGAAGCAGGTTTCTAGGATTTAGGTACCCAGATATCCCTGATACTAACAGGACACGGTGTATTTGCCCTTTCTAATCAACACCTAAAAATGTGAACTTCCAGTACAACGTCATTCATCTCCATGAGCTCAAATATGCAAACGTCTCCTTCTCTTAAACAATTTTCCTTTCTAAATGCAGCCCAACCTCCACAAATTGAAATTGTGTGTGGCTCCTTCGATGCAATCAAATTCACGTGCCATGATCTATCTTTGACCTGAAGGATCCCTGTTTGCTTGACATGTTTGATGAAACTCCTAGCAAATTTATCAGGTACATGCTGCAAATGAGGATGTGTCAACATCAACACAATCAACTATTATAGAACTTGAAGCAAAGATTAATGTTGTCCACTGCTATACCACACTATGGCCTGTCCCAAGGGTGATTTTGAAGAAGGGATTGTTTGGTGAAAACTTGCTAGCAGCTTCAAGATTAATCCTTGATGTCCTCAAAGATGAAGGCATCTGAGTGACCTGCCCCCTACTTTTTGACATGTTGCCTAGATCAAATCCAAGAAATCATGTAATATTAATCATATTAGTTTCCTTAACTTTGATTTTGGGAACTTCTTATTCTTGTACTCCTTAATTTCAAGAGAGCCACACTCACCAATTTCAAACCTCAGGCTGCATTCAGGTTCAACTTTAACTACGGGAGATTCTGTCCTTTCATCTTGAACAGTTGAGCCTATGCCATGACCTGCCTTGCCCAAAAATCACAATGGAAAGAACACAAACAAACAATGTGTAACTTATACAGCAGTAATGGAGTTCAGATTCACAATGAACAAAACTTGCCTGTTGGTGACTGGTAATTTGCACACTCCGCAGTGGGTAAAAAGGTAACTTCAAATAAAAGCTCAATGCTGTTAACCAGTGTAAAAACACACACATCACCGACCTTCAAATTATTGGCCCTCACAAAAGGTAACCAACCCTTCATGAGTCGGCCTCTTGAGTGTGAATGATCATACTTTAAGTTAACAGGCCAAGTTCTTCCATCCAAAACTTTAAGGATGGCAATGCCAGAAGGCAAATTCATAAGATATGTCTTGGAAAATTCATTTGGTATAGACTGAACAGGGAAAAAAACAATTATTGAGAAAAACATCTATTATATCTTTCAATGAAATAGTGAGACTACTGATGTTACCATCATATTATATTGGACCGAAGAAGGCTGCAAGGCAATCCTAAAAGAAGGAGGTTTATCTGACTTGAAGGCATCAGCTTTCTCAGTTACAGTCACTTGGTTCATCCTACTGGGAGTCTCATGATGAGGTGGTCGCTTTAGAAATGTTTGAGAACTAGATGAGCTTCCACCATATTTTTTGACCGGAAAACTACTTCTCCCTGTTGAAGGTTATTACATTAGGACACTAAAATTACCAGCTGAAAGGTAATGCTCCATCTGTGTTGTTAAGAAACTGAACAATGTGTAGTGAATGATATCAAAGCCCAATTAATGATGAAGCTTGTGTTCAGCATGTTCTCAGAGAAGCAATTGGTGTAGCTAAGCTTGCTTACATTGCTACTAACCATAATGATTATGTTTGGGGGCTCCTATGTTTCGTTAGGATGAAGATCCTGAATTTATTCAGGATGTCATTTTAAAAGCAACTGAAGGTTTAGGTGTTATGTCCCCCAACATATGTCATTTCTAATAGTTCATCCCATGGTAGTCCTACCACTGTACCACCCAGCTTGGCTTTAAAAAATAATAACTGAGAAATGTAAAACAAATTATCTAGACCTTTTGCTAGGTTTCTCTAAACTGAAAAAAGCAGAAGGAAAATGAGTGTAAGTTATGCAGGGGAATTGGACCACAAACTCACAAATCAACAGGTGATTAATATCTTACCATGATACAAAAACCAATTTGCAGCTTCTGAAGTGTGGAAAATGTCGACTCTTAATAAAAGTTTAATGTCCTTAATCAAGACAAAGACACACACATCACCAACTTCCATATTATTGTCCTTCACAAATGTCAACCAACCACCCTGGAATCGAGCTTCTTCTCCACTGTATGTGAACTCAACAGACCATGTCCTTCCGTCCAAAATTTGAAGGATGATGTTACTAGCCGGCTGCTTAATAAAATGCTGTTTGGCAAACTTCAATGGCAAAGACTGAAAACAATAAGGAAAAATCAGAAAGGAGAAGTAGAAATATGCTGATAGAACACTTAAATATGTTTATAATATTAGAATGAGGAAATATCAAATCTTGCAGATATAAATGTTACTTAGTAACATGACTTTACCAAAGAACTTTGTATATCTGAGGGCTTCATGGATACAATGAATAAGGGGTTTTCAGTTTTGAAATCATGAGCTCTACGAAGAGCAATAGCATTGCCAAGAACGACCTTGAAAGATGACCGAGTGCCAGACGAGCCTCTAGTGACTTTACCATCTTTCTCTGAAGATAAATCATCTAAACTGTTAAATCAATGCAAGTTAAATGTTATATAATGATGGTTATAACTTATAAGTTATAACAATCAACATAATAGGGTAACTACTACCTTTTGGTAATTTACTGCAGTATGAATCTTCGTCTGTGATTGGCTTCTCAAACCTGTCACAACAAGGTTGAGCTTCATCACTGTCAGAAAGCATCTCAGATTTGCCACTCAAACTTGTTCTCATTTTCTTGTGAGGATATGGTAATGAAGATTTTCTTATTGTTTTAGGACTGCGTTGAAAATCCTCCAAGATTTCAATAGATAAATCTTCAGCTTCTTCAGTCTTGGGAATTTCTACGGGATAATCAACCTCGGTGGCACTCATATCAAATATGCAAACATGGAAATGAGAATTTCCTTCATATCGAAAGACCAGTAAACTCCCGTAGTCTAGTGAACAGAACATAGCGAACTCCTTCCAACCCTTCTCAAACCAAACCTTACTTTTGCATCTTGTCAATTCAACTTTCCATTCAGAACCACTTGGAAGCTTAAGGTATACTGAACCTGATAGATCTTTTCCATATTTCATCACAAATTTCTTCGGGATTTTCTACAAAACAGGACCAAGTCATTCTATCACTCAAAATGCATAGCCAAAATTTAGCACAACTGAACAAAGTAAACCAAGCCGCATGCTATTCTCTACAAAATATGAGTATTACATGCAGTACATTTTTCTACGAAGATCATCCAGTACTGCAGCAGAACTCTGCCCATGAAGTTATACATTCAAATCAATACTAGAAGAGGTAAATGAGCAAAGCCAATCAGATCGAATGGACTCTGATCGTAACTCGCTTCACGTTCAACTATTAGCTCATTCATATATGCGATGAAGAGAGAGATGATGAGGTACTTACAAGTTTGTGTTTAGAAGTGTCGTCCAGAATGATCTTGAAAAAATGGGGTGTGGTAGCAGAAAATCTCAGCAAGGGAACAGAAGCCATTGCCGAACTTCAAAAGCTTACGGGATGCTTTTCCCAAGTTCTTATCTAGAAATTAACTAATCCTGTTTTTTGCCAATAGCTATGCGTCATCATTGCCATCAAGAAAAAGGATTGATTGATTGATAGATTGATAGCGCAAGGCTGAAGATGCCATCATTGCCCTCAACTGAACTGAAAGGTCCTTTGATATATTAGTCATTAATATTTCATTAGGTTAAATGATTTATAGTGCTTGAACAAACCAAAAAAACAAACCAAAAATCAAAGTTTATTAGGGGAGAAATAGCTTGGTCTTGCATTACCAATTTACCATAGTGGAGAAATAGTTCTTCATTTAGATATACTGTATACATTTTTTGGTCTAGGAAAGGGTTAGTCTAGGAATATCTAGGATCCAGAACTACATAAAAGTATTTCCATTTTAGGTTATACATTTTTGAAAAAATTAGATAAAAACTTTAAGGTTTCTTAGCCAATTTGTTACCCTAGCTTCATTATATTATTAATTTGCTACCTTAACTTTTTTTTCTGTCATTTGCTACCTTAACTTTCATAAATTTGCCAAATTGCTACCTAACCGTCATACATGCATTTTTCTGTTAAGTGTTCTGTTAAATTATTTTCATGTAAGGTGTGTCTTTCACGTGAGAGAATTTTTATAATTTTGAATTCAAATTAGGTTTTTTAACAATTGAATTTGTCTTTTTAAATTCTGATTTCATTCAAAAAATAATAATGCATGGATTCCGATTAAAACAGAAAAACACATCCATGAATTCAATTTTTTTGTTAGGTGTGTCTTTCACATGAGGGAATTTTCATAATTTTAAATTCAAATTGGGTTTTTTTTCACAATTGAATTTGTCTCTTTAAATTCTGAACTTCATCCAGGAAAAATAATACATGGATTCCGATCAAAAAACAAAAAACGCATCCATGAGACGAGCAAAACACATCCATGAGATTGAATTGATACCAAGTTATTTGTATTTTTTCTCGTCTCATGGATGCTTTTTTTTATCGGAATCCATGTATTATTTTATTTTTGTTGAATGAAGTTTATAATTTAAAGAGACAAATTCAATTGTTAAAAAAACCCAATTTAAATTCAAAATTATGAAAATTCTCTCACGTGAAAGGCACACATAACAGGAAAAAAAAATTTGACGGAACACCAACAGAAAAAGGCATATATGACGGTTGGGTAGCAATTTGACAAATTTATGAAAGTTAGGGTAGCAAAATAACAGAAAAAAGGTAGGGTAGCAAATTGATATTATAATGAAAGATATAGGGTAGCAAATTGGATAAAAAGCCAAACCCAAAATGTCAGGACCCACCTCGGGTTAACCCTTTTAACCCGAGGTAAATCCTGTGGGGCCCACCTCAAGGGAACTTCTTACCGAAACCCCCTTGAAATGGACAACCCTTCCTATAAACAAACTAAGCAAAATATCAAGTCTGTATTAATACACTCATCTATATGTTTATTTTCATTCTACACTCAAGACATTCAATTATTATTATTTTTGCTCTTTTTCTATATGTCTAATTTGCCCTTTCAGACATATAAATAGATATATTCAATCATGTATTTTACCTAACCCTTAAAAATCAGGTATATTAGATCTGATTTCTACAACTCAGGTATATGACATCTAACTCCTACAAGTCAGGTATTCATGAGTTCAGGTATAGGATTAGGGTATAGGGTTTGGGGTATGATTTAGGGTTTATGGTTTTCGGTTTAGGTCATATATGGTATAATATATTATATCTTTTGTGTAGATAGGTGAATGAATTCCCTCACCTAGATTTTTAATAAAAATTAAGAAAATTGCATGATTCTTGTAAATTGATTGAAAAATGTTAGTGTTACAAGAAAAACTCACTTGATTTTAGGAAAAAACATTACATAAATTACATATATAGTTTAAGCTATATAATGATAAAAGAGGTAAATTAGCCAATGTTCTAAAAATCTCTGTCTAGACCGATTAATCCTCTGCCTAGGCTCTAGACGGTGTTTCACCGTTTTGGTTGAAACCGATTAATCTTTGTCATACAACAGATTAATCCCCGCCTAAAGGCGATTAATCGCCAGACTAGCACGTACGGTTGTCCGTCCGATTAGCGCCTAGTTTTTTTTTAGAACATTTAATTAGCATAAACAATAAATTTTCTTATAGCGGCAATTTTTATAATTTTCAGTGAAAACATGTTTTATTATCTATCTTAAATGATAACTTAATTAATAGATATGAGTGTATTTTAAAAGAATATTGAAGTTGGGTTTAATCTAAAATAGATGTGTAAATTTGGGTGTATAGTAAAATCCTACATTTTTGGTAGGAAAACTATTTATCCACGTTGAAGGCAATTACTGTTAGGAAATTAAAATTACCAGAAAGGTAACGCTGCATCTGTGTTAAGAATAATGAACATGTCGTGAATGAATTATTTTTATAAAAATAACGGAGCTCGTGTTCAACATGTTCTCCAGAAGCAATTGGTGTAGCGCTATTTTAAGAAACCTCACTCATCAAGGAAACTAAATCCTAGCTTCAAAAGGACAAGAAAAACGACAATCCTTGGTGATAAGACACAAGGAAATCCAATCCTCATTTATAAAGGAATAAGTCAGTCTCATACTCTATAAAATCCACCACGTCACAGATTGTTCATCATTCCATCTTTAGTTATCACAACTCATTTTGTATTTCAGAATTTAGACTTCAAGAGTTTGCTCATCAAAAACACTTCCGTAATTTCATGGCTTCACCAACCGAGTCCGCTGACATTCTAGCAGCACAGCAAAAGAAGGAGGCGAAGAATAAGGCCAGAGAGGAGAGAAAGAAGGCGGACGCCGAGAGGAAAAAGAAGGAGGCCGAGGAGGAAGCCACGAAGTTGAGAAATACTCAACTTAAGCTGGCCAATTCAATAAGGAAACTAGAACATAGTAATAATAGGCTACTCCCTTCTGGAGCCAAGATGGTCTCATCCTCAAGGTCTGGTCAGTCTCATCAAGCCCAAAAATCCGTTGCCAAACCAGACAGAGATCCTTGTCTTCTAGGGTTTAAGGTGACATCAAACAGAAAGATGGTGGGGGAAGTAGTCCCGGTCCAAGAGATGGCGCCAGTGAGTAATGTGGAACAACCTGCTGCTGCTGTAGCATCTGTCTCCAGTAGTACAGCCTCGGAAAACATATCCTTTTTCGTCGGAGATGTACTTATCAGGATACCATCCTCCTCGGTCGAAACCAAAACCAATGATGAAAACATGAACAATAACGCAGAGGCAGCAACTGTTCCGGGTAGTGCTGTTGTGACTTCTACTCTTTCTGTTGCGAAAACAAATAATCCCATCAATGCAGTCGCTGAGACCAATCGATTTGCAAGTGCAATAGATATGGAGGAGATTCCACTAGTTTGCGAGGCAAACACTACTATGAGCCACGCAGAGAGTAATGAAGATGACAGTTTTGAAGCAAGAGGAAATGAGGTTATTAGGGAAGAGGAGCAGAATGAGTCAAATGGTGAAGCAAGTGAGAATGAGCTTCTTGAAAAATCAAAAAATGAGGAAGAAAACATAGAGGCCAGGAGAGTGGAGCCATCTGCAACTACAACAGAGGAAAAACCTCATGAGACTGGTTCTGATGCCCAAAGCGAGTCTGAGAAGCGAGAGGTAGAAGCCAAAGGAGTTGAGGAATATACAGTTGACACGAAGAGAAGGCACAAGAAGAAAAGAAAAGCAGTGGCAAATTCAACTACAAGTGAAGAAGAATCTCATAAAAGTGAGTATGATGGCCAAAGTGTGTCTGAGAAGGAGCAAGACGAAGAGGGTAAAGGAGTTGAGGAAGCTGCAAGTAATAATGAAGAAGAACCTGATGAAAGTTGGTTTGATGCCGGAAATAGTTTTGAGGAGGAGCAAGTGTTGGAGCACAAAAGAGTTGAGGAAACTGCAACTACCGGGAAGAAAAGAGAGAAGAGGAAAAAGAAGAAAAATAAGGCAGACAAACACAAACTGGATGGAAGTTACCCAACAGTTGGAGTTCTTTCTTTGGCATTGGTATGCATCCTGCTTAATATGTTTTATAGGTGAGTTGAAAGCAGAGTGGCAACTGTTCTTCTTGTTTTTCCAGCGATGACACTTTAGGGCATCATCATTGATATGGGCTAAATTACATAGATATGTATTTAGAACAAACTATATAGGCATGTAGTTTCTGTTATTCTCTAAGAAAACTGATGAACAAAGTATTACAAGTGTTAGGTCTGAAAATAGTTGGAGGAAAACGACAAAATGACATAATTAGGTCTAACTTAGGCTTCTACAGCTAAAATATTATTCTGAACCTTGATAACTTAGTTGCTCATGGACTTGGTCGAACTTAGATTCATAACATTTTTTCCCTCTATTATAACGGATGGAAGAAAGAACACAGATTTACGTGGTTCACTAACAATATGTTAGCTACGTCCACAGCAGAAGGAGAACAGTTTTATTAGTGTGAGGAAGAACACTGAATACAGAATACAGAGTGCGGCGCTAAGCTCTACTAAGTACTAGATACAATTAGGTTTAGGACGTTTATATACTAAACGTCCGCGACCGAAACTGTCCGCGACCGAAACTGTCCCCGCGAACGAAAACTGTCCCCGCGAGCGACTGATGAGCGCGCGAACGGCTGATGTGCGCGAACGGCTGATGCGCGCGAACGGCTGATGCGCGCGAACTGAACCCAGCATAACAGACAACAGGTTGCGCGCGAACTGAACCCAGCGAGATCCCCGAATAGCTGGTTCAAGGCATATATTAACACCCTCTTCAACAGAAACTTGTCCTCAAGTGTCACTCTCAGAATCAAAGTCTTCAACATACTAAAGCTTCTCCCCAAATTCAAACGTAAGAGACATTGCAAGAGTAGCATCAACAACTCCATCCAAGCAATAGCACATGATTTCTGCTCACAGATTAACCCCAAGGTCAAGAAAAAAGGTATATGAACTGAGGTATCGTTGGATACTGAGCAGTTTAACATGGCAAGTAACCCATGCTTGCTTTTGTGCTGGGTTCTGTAAATGCACCAATATATGCTGAAGCAAGAAAATAGCAAATTCCTTGTCTTCATCAGCATTATCACCTTCTACAGTCATAACTCCATCAAGTAAAACAATAGTTCTCACACTATTGTCTTCAACAAGTATACCATCTCTTTCATTGTCTTGTATACCTGGACATTCCCAATTACCGCATCCACCCGGCCTTCGCAAGTATCAACTCCCCAAAAGTGATCATCAATACCCTTGCACTCAATATAGCAATTTTGTCCATAGGGACAGGTTTGAACTTATCATCAGTTGTTCTAAGTTTATTCAAGTTCTTAGAACAAAAAAAATGTCCCATAGGCCATATTTCCAGTAGTAACATGGCCATACTGCTTTAGCTATCAAGGATTCAATAAGATTCCCAACCATCTTTTTGTAGCTTCTCTTCTTTTGCCAAGACTTCTCTTTGTGTCTTCTTGATGCTAGCTCAATCTGCAGTTAATTTAACTTCACATCAGCAAATGCAGACAAAGATTTATGGAAAGTTTGAATTCATAGGTCAGTAAAAGCTTTACAACATGGATAATGAAGTGCAATGACCCAACCTTGCAACTAGATAAGCATCAGAACTAGCTAAGATCTTAACTGCTAGCAGACCAGCATTGGTGGCATTGTTTATAGCAACTGTCGCAACCGGGGACCCTATTGGCATCTGCATGGTTAAAAGTCACACACAGAGGTTAGCAAGTTATGAGTAAACCACTCACTATCTCCTAACTGGTACAGTGGTATCATTTCCCACAAAAAGTCTTGTATCATCAATGGAAGATTGATGTCTAAGCTTGTCTTCATATCAAGTTGACCTCATTTTGTCTATCATATGCCAAGCCCCAGCACTTGACAATCCATGATCCTAAATCTATAAAATATAATAATGATGCCTCAGGGTTCATATCTCTAGGGCCACAAAATGGTAGACTTATAGATTTTCAAATACATACCTCTAACATAGATAGAGCCGAATCAACTCCATGCAATGTAGAAGTACACACAGGGACAACGATAACAGGCAATTGAGTGATTGCAGCTACCATCCCTGAAAAGCCAAAGAAATGGTAAAATATGTATTGAGTAATCATAGCACAACATCAATTTGAGCAACCATTTCTACTAAGTTGGAGTGGTAATTGGCTGCTTCAAGAAATGTTTAATAGTCTTGTGATTAGTGTAGATTTTAAAATGCTTTCCCAATAGATAAGTTCTCCACTGTTGAACATCATATACCACAACCAACATTTTCTTGTCATATACTGACAAAGCTAAGTGTTTCTGGACCAAGGCTTTACTTAAGAAAGTTATAGGATCAATATTCAACCCCTATTCCCTTACCTGAAACATCACATTCAACTGCAAATTATTTGGTAAAATCAGGAATATCTAGCACATGAGTAGTGGACAAGGCTGGTTTGAGATCCTCAAAAGCCTTCTTAGCTGCTGGTGTCCAGACAAAACCATCTTTTTTGATCATGTCAGTAAGTGGTTTAGCAGTGATGCCAAAATTTCTCACATACTTCCTATAATAACCAGCTAATCTCAAGAACCCTCTCAGACCCTTCAGGGTAACTGGTTTTCTCCACTTTTTGATGTATTCTATCTTATTGGGATCAATCGCCACCCCCTCTTTTATTGATGTTGTGCCCCAAATATTCAACCTGTGGTACCCCTAAACTACATTTGCTGGCTTTGACCTTTAACTCATGTTTCTGCAACCTTTCTAATACCAGTTCTAACAGTAAGACATGTTCTTCCATGGAGGCACTGTAGATCAATATATCATCAAAAAATATCAACACACCTTTCCTTAACAAATCTATAAGAATATCATTCATAGTGGACTGAAAGGTTGCTGGGGCATTGGTCAAGCCAAATGTCATTACTAAAAACTCATAATGTCTAGAGTGTGTTCTAAATGCAGTCTTTTTGATATCCTTTTGATGGTATTTAGACCTTAAATCCAACTTTGGTGAACAATGTAGCCCCATGCATCTCATCAAACAGCTCATCCACTATTGGTATAGGATATTTATCCTTAATTGTTGCTGAATTTAGAGCCCTGTAGTAGCCACACACATTCTCCATGTTCCATCTTTTTTCTTAACCAAGATAACAAATGAGGAGAAATGTGACACACTTGGTCTAATGATCCCATTATCCAATATTTCTTGTACAATTTTCTCTATTTCATTTTTCTAGAAGTGTGGATATCTGTAAGGTCTGACTTTGATGGTTGGGGTATTAGGTACCAATTCTATTCTGTGGTCAGTTTTCCATACTGGAGGGAGGGTGTTTGGAATTTTGAACACATCTGAGTATTTATTTAGGATTTTCTGAAACTCAGGATGAATTACTGTAGGGGCTAGTTGTACTTTCACAGGGTAGAGTTGCACCATTACAGCTTCCTTTTCCCTTCTAAGTAATCTGCTCATCACCTTACACCACACAAGTTTGAGTTTTAGTGTCCCCTTGCAGAACGTACTTCACATTATTCCTATAAAATTGCATCTTCATAGTTTTAAAATTCCAGGTGATATCTCCGTGTTTTAAGCCAGGAGGATCCCAATACCACTTCACACCCTGATACTAGTAGTATGTAGAATTCAGCTTCATACACATATCTTTGTAACTGCAAATCAAGTTTTACTATTCTCCAAATGTGTATAAGGGCTCCACTAGCTAACCTACCCCTTAAGGTTTGATGTCTAACCCTGCCCTTTGAATTTTTTAAGCAATGTAGGGTGAATGAAGTTGTGAGATGCTCATGTCTCAATTAATACCTGAACCATTTTCTTATAAAATTCCCCTTTTAACTGCATAGTGTCAGGTTCTTCTTCCCTTCCCATTATTTGCAGTTGAACTTCAGGTTCCTGTACATCCTCCTGTCTTTGGCTTTCCTGATAAAACCTCTCACTCTCTTCCTCTATACTCCAGTCATTTCTTCCTCTGCCTGCAGTGCTTCAATAATCATTAACTGTCATTGCCCCTTCCTACAATTATGACCAGGGCTAAACAATTCATCACAAAGGAAGCATTGGTTTATAGCTCTTCTTTTCTGGTACTCAGCCTGGGACAGCCTTTTATTAACATTTGGTTTTTCAGGATTCTGGTGATTGGGAGTGGTGAGTGGTCTGGTTGAGTTGTTAACTACAGGTCTGTTATTGCTTGAAGATGATCCTGACATTTTGGTTCCAGCATAATTCTTAAAATAACTTTTGCTTGAAGACTCTTTTTCCTCAAAAAGTTTAGCTAGCTCACAAGCTTCATATATGGTTTTGGGTTTTAAAGCTTTCACAAAAGATATGATGTCCCCTCTTAGTCCTCCTATAAAAAATGACAGCAATGTTTGTTTGGAGAACCTAGGAATCCTTCTAGACAGTTTGGTAAACTTCTCCATAAAATTTTCAACACTTCCAGTCTGAGACAGCCTTGCCAAGGCCACCTGACAGTCTTCTCCATTATAAGCTCTAAATTCCCCAATCAACAATTTAGCTAATCCATGTCAGTTCTGGAGAAACTCATCTTTAAATTGGAACCACCTATCTGAGGCTTTGTCAGACAAATGCCAAGTTGCTATAGTGAGCTTCATATCTTCTACAATCCAGTAAAGCTTAAAGTACTGTTTAGCCGTGTTCAACCATTCAATAGGGTCCCCTCCACTGAACATAGTCAAATCAAGACACAGTTGCTTCATAGAAGACAGGCTAGGATCATAAAAATGTTGAGGTCTTCCCCCGCTGAGTATTTACATTACTAAGAAAGGGTACAGTTGTTAGGGGGTGAGATGCAAACCTCATCCTTCCAATAAACTGATTCCCAGTTCCATATTATAAGTAGCATTGTAAGCTTGTGAAGGTGGAAAACCACTGGATGATCCTTCAAAAGAAGGGTTACTATATGTCATGCTCTTGTAAACTAAAGGTTTTGTAGTACTGAGATGATTAGTTGGAGCTCATCCCCACATGGAATGATTCAAACTAACATTCTGAAAAGAGCTATGCTGAAAACTAGAACCACCATGCTGATAATGTTGCATTTTAGGATCATAGGCAGTGCTAATAAGCCTGTTAGGCTGCATCTATTGCTGCATTTGCCTTTTAGGATCATAGGCAGTGCCAATAAGCCTCTTAGGCTGCATCTGTTGCTGCATTTCAGAAATAACAACCCCACTTCTAACACTAGAAACATCATTCACAAAACTACTTAACAAGGCTTTAGCATCCAACATATTAGCAGCACTAGTGATAATAGCAGTAGCAGATATGTTAATAATACTACCACCCTCCAATGACTTAGCAATATCATCATTAGCTCTTAACGTAACTTATGTATGAGAAAAAGTTCTATATGTCAAAGGCGCTTCATTATTATCAATGTTTGAATAAGGTTTAGAAGTGATACCATTTCTTGAGGCTGCTGCTGACTCAAACTCAGACCCTGCCAGACTTGACGACCTTAGAGATATTAGCAAGGCCTCCTTAAGGACTGTTCCAAAACTCACCAGAGCTGATTCCACAAGTAAAACTTTAGTTTCCACTGATACAGACCCCGTCAAAGATAGTGGAGGAGCTGAAGCAGTGACTCCCTTGTTCATAGCTAGTAACAGGAGACGCATGTCAGCTGTTATCAAGGAGACCGTGCTTTGGAGTTTAGTGACTGTCTCTTGCAAAATGGTGACCTTCCCCTCCACACCATTCACTGACTTTTGCATGGTGTCGAACCGAGCTACAGTCTCATCCTTGTGAACCTAAAAATCGAATTCCAGATTAGTAAGCACTACAGGAGCAGACTGATTTTTCTTTTTGTTTACCAACGCCTAAAATCGAGGGCTCAGATACCAGATTGTTAGGTTCAGAAACCTAGCTACTAAATTTAGAGAACGAAATGCAAGTAAATGAATTTAAGGCAAGAAATTAATGCAACAAAGCTTTCATTAATCATCTTCCTAGCTGTTCTTTGTCCTTATATTGGACTACAGACGCTGTCATGAGTGACAGTTAGCAAGCCAATACTAGTTGCAACAACTCATCACTGTACAAGCTGACAGTGTCAAAACACTGCGTTTTGGGATCAGCAAAAGCTGTAAAAAGGTTGCAACTACTACACAGTAACTGACAAAAGGTAAAACAAGTTCTCCTAGTTGAACCAGGAAAGCTAAATTACTATATCCTAATAGAGGCAGAAGCTTGGGAGTGGGCTGGGATCGAGCTTAGTCAAGGATGAGCTACTGGATCCGCATCTTATAGGTTTTGCAAGTATATGACACTCATATTCAACTTAAGAAAAGAGGGATTAGGACAAGAAAGCAGCTTTCCTGGTTCACCTAGGAGAGTTCTCCGAATCCAAGTAGGAAAGTCAGTTTTACTGTAGTAAACTATGCAGTAAAACCAGTTTGTTTTTCTAAGATAGTACTTAAATCTTTCTACTCCATTTGGTATTTAAGATATATATATATATATATATATATATATATATATATATCAATTAGAATGTTTTCGATAAGGAAGATTATTGACATCAGGATTTCATCAAAGCATATATGTTTATGAACTGTAAGGGATTTAATTGATCTTGTGTGTAGATTGCTTGCCATAATATGTGGAGGTTTAGTTGAGGGGAGCCTTTTACTCTCTTATATATATAGCCTCTAGGTCTGTTAGAAGGTTAGAGTTCAAGGTTGTCACCTTGCTGTTATTAATTATACTGTTGTGTTTACAGGTTTAAGAACTCTGGTCATTATCTCACTATGTTCTTCATTAGCAAATTGTTTTGATTCAGTGATTAAGAATATGTTGAAGGCTTGTTCAGTTCCGTCTATGTATGTTGGTTTATTGTGAGTAGATTAAACAATTCAGTTGCAATATATCAAGCTAGTTTGTACTAGTAAAAGTGACCACTTCTTAATTAATTGTAAAATTGATTGCTCATAATGGATTGATTTTAAATGTGGACTACTATAAGGTCCCGTAGTGATGTTTTCTTAAGAGGGTTTTACACTGTAGTAAACAAATCTGGTGTTATTCCATTTCAGTATCTTATCTTATTCTCTTATTCAAATTTGCAAAATTTAAGGATCCATTTTTACTTTCACGTTTGGAAGGTAACTTCACACTTTTGGCTACTGTTGGTGTTGTGTTGTTGAGATAGGAGGATCGATTTAGAGGCTATTAGGTTAATTTGCTTGCCTTGTCGAGTTTTTGGGCAAGGAAAAGGCTGGGAAGCTGCTGTTTATGAGTTATCCGGATTTTTCTTTACTCGCGCTCGAATGTTTATTTCGGGTCGCCTCCTTACGCACCTCCATTCTTCGAATGTTTATTTCGGGTCGCCTCCTTACGCGCCTCCGTTCTTCGCCGTTCACCTGAGTTAGGCCGGAATCTACGTATGGGTGTGAAGCTTATACACCCACCTACAAGTCTTGGGAGGTGGCAGCCCCTCTAGCACCGCCGTGGAGGAGTTATGACGCTGTGAAAATGCTACTGTGCAGCGGTGTAGTTGCCGGATTTTCTCCCTCCTCAAGCCACTACTTGGTGAGTTCTTTGTATGGTTTTGTTGGGTTTGATTAGTAGAACATTTCCCTAAAATTTGGTTGCTCGATTTGGAGTGTGGAGGGAGAATCGAAGATTTGAAGTTTTTAAGGTTTGAAATTTAAGATTTGAGATTTTTGTGTTTTTGCTCAAATGACCTAGTTAGACTAGAAATTGGCTTTCGAGCTGAACTAGAAAGTAGTTCGGAATATTGTGAGGAAGAATCAGGTAAAATTTGGTGGCGATCAGAGGTGGCCAGATTTTTGGCCATCGGCCGGCCGCAGCCGGTGGCGGTGCTAGCCGTTGTTTGGACAGTTTTTCATACTTTTTAAATTGCTAGTATTGAGGGAATCCTAATGGTGCAAAGTTTGTAGTTTTTGGAGCAATATTGATTATGTTTCGGAATTTTTGAAATTAAACGATATTAACGGTTAATAAATTGTAATTGGACAATTGATTTATAATCCGGGAATTGAAGCATCCCTGTTAGTTAATTATTGAAGTGTGAATTGAGCTTTGATTGAATATTGAGGGTTTTATGTTTGAATCCGGTGATGGTTTTTAGCCGGAATGGGTGTCCATAGTAAATCCTAGTTAAAGTGAGTCTGCAATATAGGTATTCAAAAAGGGAAATTCATGTTCGTAAATCCGAGGGATTTATTATGGTTAAAGTGAGTCCACAATATAGGTATTCAAAAGGGGAAATTCATGTTCGATGAGTTGCATGATATTTATGTTAAATCTAAAGTGTTGGGGGGTTAGTTGATTAATTCCCGAACGAGAGATTAATTGTGTGTTAGCAGTTGTTTATGTTATAGAGATTGATGTGGTTATATTATTGTTGTTATGTTTTGACAACATTATTCGTGATAAGTATATAAAGATATTTTATCGTTTGAGATTGATAATCGTAAGTACGGTTTGGTTATGGAATGGTCCGACCTATTGCTAGGAGTGTCTATAGTAATTTTAGAATATTTTTATAATGATATCATGTGACGAGTTGAGAGTGAAGTAAACGCTGTGACATGGTCGGATTTGGATTAGTTTGTATTTAGTGAAACTAATCATAGAATTAGTCACGTATGACTATAAATGTTCACGGTCCAACTCTTGAGTTGGTTTGACGGTTGACCAAGTTTAGAGATTTAAAAAGGGTACTTTGTTGACAGGAGGTTAGCGGCACGTTGCTGAACTACGAGCGGCTTGATCCCTTATTTAGGGTACGTAGGCAGCGCGATGAAGATTGGGTGCAGTCACAAATAAATAAAAAGAAATTTAGGCTTAAACACGTCAGACATACGAGATCCTATCTCGTTTTCGGAATTAGAATTCTCTCATCTATGTTTCGTTATTTCTTGTAGCTCCGGATTAGAATGTTACGTCATTTAGTTATGATGAGATGTTTATAACTAATGTTGTGGTTTGAGATATGTGGACAAGATAATGAGAGAGCAGAATGACTCCCGGAGTTTAAGAGTGGATGATGTTTTGTTGAAGTGTCTTTCAGTTTGCAAGTAGAGTTGTCCATTTTCAAAGAAGGTTATGCCGAAATTTCGTTAGAATCTTCTTTGGAGGTGGTCCCAACAGGATTTATCCCGGATTACAGGGTGTAATCCGGGGAGGGTCCTGTCAGTTTCGGATTTGGAGGTAATTCTGCATTTTGGACTTCCAGATTGCTACTGTGTTGTTGTTTATGTTGTTATGAGAGCTAAACTCGTCTTTCTGGCTGCATGCATGTTAAGTTGGGAGCATTTGAAGCCTATCAGAGGAATTGAGCAAAATTCAACCAGATCCCGACGAGTTACCAAAATATGGCGAGGCAGTGTGCTCAATAGCAACTTGGAGGTAGTCGTTGATCCTTAGTTTTGAGTTTTTCCGTTTAGTGGTAAATTATGGTTATAATCACAAATCTAGTAGTGGAAACTTTCTATTTTGAAACATTCTCATTTTAGAAACCTTTCTTAATAAGAAAATTCCTTTGGAAGTATCTTCCAGAGTTTTTATTAAATGATTCTCTTTATTGAGTTTCCAAATATTTTGAGTTAGCGAAAACATAATACGTTAGTTAAACAAAATCGATGATAATTTAAACGAACTTTTAATTCTTAATGTGGACCCATCCTTATTAATTAACCGAATAATTAAGCGGCACCTAACTCCGTCGCCCTCGGCCCCTCGCCTTCTTCGCCAAACACGGCCTCGCCGTCCGCGTTGTCTCCATCGAAGTCTCCGGCACCGACCTCGCCTTCCACGTCAGCGTCTCCCACGGCGCCAAGCCTTCCTCCTCGATAACCTCGTCACCGTCGCCGAGGTCGATCTCTACGATGACGTCGTTCTCCGCTACCTCAGCTACAAAGACCCGGCCGTTAGATCCGGCCTGAACCTGGACTCTTGGTTCCTCTGCGGGTTTGAGCCGGTGCCGTCGTCCTTTCCGCTCGACTTCGGCATCTGCAGCCGTGGAGTACGTGAAAGGCTTCACGGCGTTCCATGAGTTCGCGGAGTTCACGGCGGAGTACGTCAGGACCGAAGTTTAGCGAGAGTGGGCTCAACTCCGTCGTGCTGGACTGCAACGACGAGACGGTGCTGCTTCCGATGAACGAGCCGGTGTACGGACCAAACGGAAGAGCCAGAGAAGCGTCATCGGAGGATTTGATTTCATACCGGCGCCGCCGCCGACGTATTACCGGAATTTGAAGAAGAGGGCCGGTGATGAGTTGGGGATTTTGGTTGATAGGGATGACCAGGGTACTCTGCTTCAGATTTTCACTAAGCCTGTGGGAGATAGGTAATGTCCATGTTTCGGAATGTGATTGTGCATTTTGATGTTGGAAAATGAAATTGAGTGGACAGGCCGACGATATTTATAGAGATCATACAGCGATGCTTAAGAATGAGGAAGGGAAGGAATACCAGAAGGGTGGATTCGGGAAGGGTACGTAACTTCTCCGTGCTCGATTGAAGAATACAAGACACTTGATGCCATGCCAGGCGGATTGCAGAGCCGGCAGCTGCATGATCCTTGGCGATGTATGGCTTTACAAATGATCCTTGTTTCATGTAACAATTTCAAAGATAAATAATGTTCATATATTTACTAGTTCTATATGATCCCATCATATATTATATATATATATACTAAAACAAAATAGTAGTATTGTTTATAAATGGACAGTTTTGCTCTTATTTATGAATTATTTACAATACTGTCATTTAGTGCGTAAAAAAATGATTTTGTCTCTGTTTGTGGATTATTTACTATGCTGTCATCAACATCGCATAAAAAGACAATTTTGCTCCTGTTTGCGTATTATTTACAATACTGCAATCTCTATAAGACAATTTTATCCTTATTTGAGGATTATTTATAATACTATTATCGTTTGTCTGTCTTTGTCTATTTTACCCTTATGTTTTCATGCTTATCTATTTTTTGTCCAGTTTTAGAAATAGATTCTATTGTTTTACTTATTGGATAAACTAGATGTGTCTTCCATTACTAAGAGTCTCATTTTCTGTGCAATTGTCGGATTTCTTCAAAATTGATTTTTTTCTCATCCGATCTATAAATATCTTGCCCTGTATCTGAGTAATTGTGTTGATATCTGTTATAATTTGGATCATAGAAATGAAAAAAGTAGAGTTTTAGCGACTTATAGGCTGATATGTAAGTGATGGGGTTATGAATGTGACGAAATATTAGACAAAAACATAGGGTTATATAACTTAAATCTGTTGAATATGTCTCTAATGTAAGAGTTTTAAAAGTTATTTTTATGAATGTTGGTTTGTTTTGTTTTTCCTTTGAATATTGGTTTTGTTTTGGTTTTGCACCTGCGATCTTTGGATTAAAAGATTGAGTTGATAAACACAATGAGTAATTTCAAGATGAAAATGCATGGCTAGAAGATAAATAGGAGTTCTAGAAATACATGGCTGTGAATTATATGGTTAAACTCTGCTACTCTACAGTACAAACTTAAATTCTGGTTTCATTTAATTCACGAATGTATAGTGGTTGTGTCATGACATGTTTTAACATTTGAGTTTTGGTTTTGTTGATGGTGATTGGTTTGAAGGTTTAATAGTGGTTTGGTTTTGTTATGGATGCCTCCAAATACATACAAAAATTATTTGTTATGTTTAAAATTCAAAAAAAACCGTAATAAAAGTGTAGCCGAACATTGTCATGACCCCGCAGCAGCGCGGGGGTTCTTGCTAGTTATAGTAACATAATGCATTACACTTCACAAACAGGACCAAAGAAACTTTGCTAAAGTTTCGAGTAGATGATCAGTAATCATTCGATTAGTTTTCTCTGAAGGATGGATGGCATCCCAAAACACATACTTGTCTGCATCTTGGCATGTAAATGGACTATATGGACCGCATACGAAACTCATCTCAAACCTCCCTGTGCCACAGCACCCAGTTCTTGATTCCTCAAATCCTGTAATCAAAAGAAACTTATTTATCCTTCAAGGGATCTAACAAATAAAAGCCATGGACATATTTCGTAAGTCATAAATTTTCGTAAAAGTAGAAATCAGGTCAAGATTGAAACTTTGTAGTAACAGAACCAAATCATTTTGGCATGGAAGTTTAAACTTACCATAACTAGAAGGCTTTTTTATGAGTCGCAACAAAAGACCATATGCATCTGCAAACACCACATCCAGACCAGGAAGCTCCCTGTTCAGTTTTGCCACCAAACCCTTCAACTTGCTGTTATATTCCAAAGAAACAATGTTGTATTCCTGCATACAAGCATGGTTTTCCATAATATTTGTAAATCTTTCCAGTGGCAAACAACCCATCGGAGGACTCCAGTTAGGGACATCCTCCTTGCTCCTAAGCATATATTGTCTTCACAAAATCTTCAGCAAGCCCTATGATGAAATCCTGATATTGTCTCACGGTGAACTGTGATCGCCGGTTTGGGAGTGTGTAATAGTTTTCTAGGAAGTCATTTGTTCCTAAGCTAATCAAATACAAGGCCTCACTTAGTATTTTCTTTGCCTTCCTATCTCCAAGATAGGCTTTTAGTTTCTTCTGGTACTCTTTATAGTACTCCACTTCCTTCCACAATGGAATAACATCCTGCAACAAATATACTAGTTTTAACAAGCTGTAATCTCATTTACTTGATAGCAACTCATAACAGATTCTAGTCATTCTACAAACTTCAGAAAGCTACCGATAATAGTTTACATAAACCCCAGCTTACGTAATAGATTAGTACTTCAGTGTGAACATTGTTGTAGGTGGAAATTTTTTTATCAACAATGACACCAAGTGCAGGATTTATCAAATCAACGTGAATGGAGTACTTACCACAACATCAGAAGTAGAATTATCATAGCCAGTCCCTGCAGAAGCAAAGCAAACTCCAACAGCAAAATCTGAAATATTATACATTGGATCCAAGTATGCAGGTACGGTAGGCCTGAGGCCTAGAGCTTCAGAGATCATGTCCGAAGGAAGTCTGCCATTGCAGAACCGCCCGGTGGCTTGGCCTCCCGGAAAATCTTGAACATAAGGTGCAAAGTTGCTCCTGGCAATTGTTGGAATGAAGTTGTTGTTGCCTGAGTCAACAGAGGAATCTCCAAACACTGACTGCTGGAACTTTAGCTACGGATTTGGCGACAACTACTAGTGTTTGAACTAGAAATAGCCAAGGAATCAACAGGTTTCCCATTTTAGTCCAATAACTGGTTTTCTGAGAAAGGAAACTTAGATTCTAGTGTATCTATATCTATTATTGAAGAAGTTAGATTCCAGGATATAACTGGGAAAGTTTGGTGGTAGTTCTGCTCTTAATGGCAGTACCAAGCTATTCGGTACTGGCGTTATGGGGTATAGGGTTTAAGCAAAATGGTTAACATATATAACGGTTCTGCAGTACAGTAAATTCACAGAATGCCTTGATTTCTGCAATCAGAGGATGTTGATGAAAAAGGAGAGTATAAAGTGAATGACAGACATTTAAGTAAGAATGGGGAAGTCTGCAATGGCCATCCCCTTCAGTCTTCAGCTGATTCTGTTGGTATTGATGATGCCATAAATGTAGTAGATGATTGGTGCAGGTCATTGAAACAAATAGAGAGATGTGTTCAACATCCCTCAATTCCAGAAAGATGAGGGAAGACTTCTGTAATTAAGTGCAATTTGTCGGAGCCGGTGAGTGATGGCTATGGACGTCATAGGTTCAAATTTCATGTACGTCATACGTTCAAATTTCATTGACATCGTAGAAATGAAAATGGAATAGAATGCCATATTAGCAGCAAGAATTTTACTTTGCATTTGCAGTATTCAATGGAGTTCTAGTGAGGGGTCTGCAGGTTGGTAGCCATTTATGACCAATTGCTGGCATCTCTTCAATGCTGGAGATATAATGATCTTGTCCAAACAGTTGGTCCTAACAGGTTTTAATTCCTGGGGTATATCATCAAGATTGTGACTTCTATGAGTTAATTACATGTGTCTAATTTCAGACAGAACTTTAATTCATTTCAAGGAGCAAGACCTGTGCTGAAGCTGACAAGACAAGAGTGCTTGTAAATAGCTAGCCTAGATATGGAAATCGAAGTTCCAACATCTAACCGCTAGCTTCTATATCTGGTGCCTCATCTTCTTATACAAGGCCCTAAATATTGTAGCTATACTACTGTTGAATCTTGACTGCTAGCTCCCTGCTGTTTTAGTAGTTAGTTCTATTCAAATATTTGAACTTAATTAATTTGTGTACTTCTAATAAGGTCAGTAGCTGCTGCACACCATCCGTATTGACGGTGTATAAGGAACAGAAATCAGTCCCTTTAGAAGGGAATGCTAGGATTTAATAATCAGACTTACAGAAGCTTGTTCAATGCTGCTGCTGCTGCTGCTGCAGTCCGGCATGAAACATGGATAGAAAGGGCTTGAAATATCCAATGATCTCCATCAAAGCATGGACTATCCACGCCTTACTCGTTTACTAAGATATATATGAATTGAAGACCTTATATTATAATTTGTCACTCAAATCTTGGACCAATTAATATTGATATATGATAATGGATAAGATGGAGAGTACCAATTATATATCTCATTTTGTTGTACGCCATGGACATATGCGTTGGACTAACATGTACTAATCTTGCTATGATTCGATTCGGGGTTGTCTACGGTACTGAGATGTATACCATACACTCATTTACCATTAATTGAACAAAAATAAATAGTTAAATGAGTAAAATTTACAACTTTCACAACATTCACAACAGATTACTACATTTATTTTATACATTTACATATAATTGTATAAAGTTACTATAATGAAAACAAGTTATATATAAACTTGTAAATTGTCTTAAGTTGAGTAATTACTTTTAATAGTACAAATATTATCTAAATAATAACTATATTTACCAAAATAACAACAAATTTGTTGTTATATCGGTAAATGTAGGTATCACAAACATGTAGGCACCTTAGAATATTCCGATTCGAAAAGGATTATCTAGAAAGTTCAAGTGTTATTTAATATGTGCATATATCTTGTTATAAATAAAAGATGAAAACGATGCCTGCAAATTGCAACTGACAAGTTCAAGTTCATGTTCAAGATAATATATATTCATGAGTTGGAAATCAAAATGAGAAGTAGCTGCTGCATGCTCTTGTTCATCAGCGCGCTCATATGAAGTTCATACCGGCAGTACTGAGAGAATGAAGAGATCAGGTAATAAGGCAACTCGCAAAGGTTATGTCCCGGTGCTTGTGGGGAAACAAGGCGATGAAGATGATCTCATGGAGAAACTATGGATGCCGATCAAGCTTCTCAACCATCCTCGCATCGTTGCGCTGCTGAACAATTCAGCTGATGAATTTGGGTTTCACCAACAGGGCTTGCTTAAGATCTTAGTTACTCAAGATGTTCACATCTTCAAAGGTATGGTAGAGAGCTTGTCAAGTCACAAGTAGTACGTAGTGTAGTGATATATAGTCTATATAATAGTTATCAAGAATCCTCCTGATATTAGTTTCTGTTTGAGAGAAAAGATTCTATATCAAAAAAGACACAAATAAAATATAACTTATAAGTGGATGGATTGTATCCAATATAAGTGGATGGATTGTATCCAATTGTACCAAAATTTTTTGTAGTTAAAACCCAACACTTTAAAAGTGATTAAGTTGGGACAGTATCGGTACAATGATAATCCATAGGGCCATGCTTGTCCCAATTCAAGTTGCTATCAGAGCAGGTTTCTCTTCAATTACTCCTTCCAACATAATGAGCCCAAATTTAGGTTCATCGAAAAGTCTTTGGCTTCATATCATATCAAGTGTCTGTAGTGGGCCTTGGACCACATATCTTAATTTCTGAAATAGAAATTAGATCAAATCATATTCTGAATCAAATTATTGATTTTCGATGTGGGAATTGGACCAAATCAAATTACACGTGACAACCTAAAAAAGTTAGGTTGCACGTGAGGGGGAGTGTTAGAGAGAAAAGATCTCACATCAGAAAAATGACAAATAAAATATAACTTGTAAATGGATGGATTGTATCCAGTTGTACCGAGATCTTTTGTAGTTAAAACCCAACACCTTAAAAGTGGTTAAATTGTGATAATATCGATACAATGATGATCCACAAACATGCTTATCCCTGTTCAAGTGTTTCGAAATGTTTGACTAATGCATCAACAAAAGTTGATCGATCAAGCTCACGCTTTAGAAACTGGAAGATTTTTCATAATTACTTGCTAAGACGAATAGACATGATATTATCATAGCTAGGTTGTGCAGATGTAAAGCAAAGTACGTATATACGTAGGTACTTGAATTCATAGCAAAACATAAGGACAATGTAGTACGTATATATGCATGCATGGACGTTATGTTGAGGCCTAAAGCTTCTTCAAGGATAAATTTAGCTTGTATAGAACGGTCAGGCCACATATAGGTTAACTTCCTGGAAAGTGTTCAAATTAAGTTGAACTACTTCATAGCTTAAACCCTAACTAGAAATCGTGCCCTCGTGTTGCTGCGGTTCTTCAAAATTATATGAGATGCTTAAGTCTCAATTCTCAAATGATATTGATGGTGGTTTTAGAACTATACTTCAAAGGATAGGGAATAACGAATCACAATAGGCTGTGCACGGGGTACATCCAATACTTAATTGGTGCCTCTCTCATTTACTTCTCTTCCTAATTCTGCTTTGGAAGCTACAAAATTATTGCAATATATAGTTTACTCTCATGCTTAATTGTCATGTCATCACTTAACTGCCGAGAAATTCATTCATACTTCATAAAATCACATGACATTGTTTAGTGATTCTCTTTACCTATAAAATGTTGCCAACTAAAAAATTCAGATGAGATAGTTGCCTAGATTTGCAGATTTTAAGGGGTTGATGCAGGGGTGGAGGCATGAACATTACTTATGGGGCCCATGTCTCGGTTAATATTTAGTCAAAAAAAGATATGTAAACTTATTTTATATTTATAACGGTGCCCCATTCAGGATTTAAAAAATATATATATACCCACATTGTTTGGAATCAGAATATATATATTATATACACTTTTCACGTGCCTGGTCATCCTTTTTTTGGACAACTGGTCCTAGTCAATCTTTTTCCCATTTTTTTCAACAAATCACTTTTTTTTTTGGACCGGAAACCTTTTTCCTTTGGTTATTTATTGTCTTATTTTTTTGTTTTATTAATATTAAATAAGTTTTCCATTTCATTTTACTAATAGATTTACATATTCGATACAATTTCTTATAGCAAAAGAAATCCATATCCAATGTAGAAACCATTAGCAAATATAATGCATCTATATATAGTCAAGTACGATGGATTAGTGTAGTTTATATCAAAAGAGTTTCAAATCTTCTTCTCATCGCATTCAAAATGTTGAAATACTTCCAAAACTTTAATCTTTGTTTCAAATCTAAATCGAGAAGGACATTTTTACTAGTATAAAATATGAGAGTATTATATAACAATTTCAAAATATGAAATCTCATTGAGGACAATTAATATTGTAATATATAGAAGTTAATTTTAAATATTATGTTGTAGAATAGTTTTGAGGGAATGAATTCTCTTTCTTATCTTATTGATAGAATGAAGCTCCTTTATATAAGGAAATACATGAGTCTCTTGGGTTATTACATGGGTAAATGGGCCTATTACATGGATATGAGTAAAACCCTATTACAACATTGATTACTACATAAAGCCAGTATACAAGACATGGACCAAGACACACATATATATCAAATATCCTAGAACACTCTCCCTTGTGTCGCGTGTCTTCATGTCGGTATGGTGCTTATAGTGTTGCCTCATCAAAACCTTGCCAAATAACAAAAACCCTGTGGGAAAACTAAACCTTGGTCGAAGGGAAAAGAGTACAACGCACCAACTACTCCATTGAAAACTCGCCATGTGATGCTCCCCCTGATGTGTACTTTAATCGGATTTTCCTGATAAATGGTGCATTTCAACATGCTTCTCAAGAGTAGATGTGAGCCAAGACTTGAACAAGTCTGCCATGATCAACCACAAATGGGGATCAATGGTCTTAGCGATGCATGCAATGTTACCTCGTTAAAAACCTTGTCAAGCAAAAACCCAGTGGGACAAAAATCTTAAACTAAGGGAAAAGGAGTGCAACATGGTTGACACAAACAACCACACCATTCACATTTGATGATGACATGTATATGCTAGACTTTCTTTCAAATATGCATCTCCCCCTAATCTTAAGATCATTCATAGGGAGCTTCCGGATCCCTAGTGACCACAGAGCTATCATGACAATCTGACATCTGTATGCTCTTTTAACATGTTTCAAATGTGGCATTACTCAGTGCCAGCAGCTATGTGCACGCCAACTGGGTGCATAGGTGCACATATAGTGTCTGGCAGCAATGCATGCGTGCACAGACAATGCACAGGCAGTGTGCACAGACAGCGCTCAGGCAGCGCGCACAGGCAACGTGCACAGGCAACACACATGCAGCGCACACTGGCAGTGTGCACATGTAGCGTGTCATATGTCCTGCAACTTGGCCACTAAACTGACCGGTGCCTAGATCATGATTCCGCTTCCGATGCATCTCGATTCATGCATGGCTAGCGATGACATAGGCAACAACCTTTCTCTCATGCCATAGGGATTGAATATGCCAGATACTCATAGAGTATTCATGTGATGTCCTTTGTCATATCATTGGCATTGCGTGGGCGCAAAGCTACTTAGCTTTATAATGAATGGAAGAGAGGTCAAGTCTTTCTTTTGATTAAACGGATCACTCTCTCTTGGAGTAAAGACCTTGACTAATTATGAGAGTATATGAAGGTTCCACTCTTCTTCAGAGGATCTAAGTCGATTGATGGAAATACATCATCAATACACAATCGATCGACTTCAATACGAGATTGTGTCTTTCCCAAGATACTTTCCATTCCAACATCAGATATCCAACATATACTGCGATCATCCGGAATCAATACGCAATGACATTATTCATCATATGTAATATGCGTCCAAAACACTTGGCCAACGCAAGCTCCACTTGATTTGGCTTATGAAGTCTATTTAAGATCTTCATACATATCTCTGATCCTATAGAGACGTCACTATGATCATATTCATAGGGCTGCATGTACAGTTATTGGAAAACTACCAAACTGACAAGGTAGTGGAGTGCAATAACATCCATTACGGGAGTACTTCTCATCGTAGTCGATCCCAATGCGTGTTTGTGAGAAACCTTACGCCATAAGAGAGTCTGAGACTCTTGTTCTCACTACGCTAACTCACAAAGGTTTACTTGATAGGATTTACGCTTGCGGTGTCGGCAACACCTGCCCAAGGACCTATCCCTTTGTTTGGGTCGCATCTTCCCATTTTAGGTTAATACACTTTGTCGACATATCAACAAAATGTGGTTCGATAAACTCAGCATCCCACGTCCTCATGTACACAAGTATAGTCATTATAGAGATCTCTTTCTATGAATTGGATTTGACATTGAGGTGTCCCTCAACGATAGTTACAATTCAGACTAACATGAGACGGAATGAGTATCACTGATCAATAGACCAGTAGTGCCAAACTCGCTTTCTCTCTCAGTGCGAGTGTATATCGAACCCAAGGGCCGCAGCCTAACCTTCAGGGAGCCACAAGGCCTAGGACACCATGTTGCCACATTATGGCGCCCTCATATCACCACACAAGGTGACGGCGTCAAGACCATCTCAATATGGCTGAGCATTGATCTCGTCACTATAGTTCTTTGAGGATCATGTTGAGACATAATGGTGACCAACCACGACATTCACGCCGTTCTCACTTGCACCCTGGTGTTCATATCTCCCCCTAACGGCGAAAATACAGTCTCAAAGTGACAATCCGCAGTGTAGCGGTTAAGGAGATCGTCTGTCAAGAAGCTTAAGGTGGAGAGCAATAAAATGACTCATATCCAACCTTAGAACATATTCATCTCATGCGACACATCATCATTGGGCACTGTGGCAGTGCAATTTGGCACATTGTAAACTCAAGGCTTGGAGATCCGTTACTATCCCGCCGAGTTCAAGGATTACAACTTCATGTCAATCCTAGCACACAGTTACGAGCTGTCGTGTATCAATGCAATGATGGTAAGTCATGGACGAATCAACACATGGTTGCATGCCCCTCTTCTGGAATGGGTAGTGAGCCCATAGATACATAAGCAGCATGTGGTAGACGATGGTACAACACATGACCAGTGTGTTAGCCCTTCAACCAACACCATAAAAGCGTATACGATATCCATATGTTGATTGTATCGGTCTACATAATCACTCTTTGGATTTTCAATAAAAAATATATCTTTTGTGGTATAGCATAAGAGGATCTTTCACCTTACTTAGCTAAAGAACAAGCCTTACACAACGAAAACATGAGTACCGTGCGGTTGTCGAGGACATCATGTAGGCGCACAAACACAACATACAATCATGACGTATTTCGTTGTTATTGGAGGAATGGACATCCAAGAATATCAAACAATTCTGCTGGCATATCTCTCCCGGTATGACCAAAATGTCATAGCTTGTATGAGTCAATTGTCCTAAATATACTTATTGGTGACACCTTAGGACCCATGCTAACCCTAAACCCTAAACCCTTTCCATTATGCTCTCAATTGGCACTCATGAGAATTATACACAAAAGTCTCAATCATTCTCATCACGGTAATCGTCGGTGTGTATGTTCATAACACACTTCGATGTTCAATTGCCTCTCTCACCATAAGGAGGGGCATTTGTGAATTGGATCATCGAGCCAAATGTATCAAAAATTGATTCAACCATATCTTAAATGATGGTGAAGATCCAATCAAACTTAGTTACAAAAAAAGATTCACAATCTGCGAAGAGTATGCAGTTTTCGTACAATATGACCCATACTCACTAAAACGATCATAACTCTCACGTCTAGACTGATATAAATGAACCGCTTGAACCATTGGAAATTGGATTCACATAGCTTTCCAATGATATAAAGTGTATATTTCAGTTAATCCGGAGTTGATCTAGGGGCTCTGACAAAGTTAAGGTACAATAGGATACAGTCTGTCATCTGGCGTTATGACCTGTACGCACTTAAACTGCCATAACTCTTTCGTCGGGATATCTATGAATGAGCCGCTTAAACCACTGAAAACTAGACTCATGTAGCTTACCAATGATATAAAATTCGGTTCTATTTCATCTGAAGCCGTTCAGAAAACTCTGACGAAGTTACCATACAATAGTTTTAACTTACTGTGGTCGCAGATTTTGGCATGATGAAGCTTTCAACTTTAAAGTGGCATAGCAGAAGTTCTCCTCGACCCAAAAGTAAAGCGTACATATGAAATTACAAGTCTTCAACATCCATGAAGGATGGCATTTGGTAATAGCAATATGGGGGGATCCAAAATCAAGGGAGTAGGTAGTCTTTGCCGAGGTTAACCACGTCATCCGATGATGGAAAATCTGCTGTTAGGTGAAGACTAAACCACAAACATTGGCACACCTTAATGAGGTTGTGCATGATCATGTCATAGTGTGAATACACTTATCAAACTAACAATTTCATCGCGGTCTCATTCAGTTTGGAGAAAATCAAAGAGCCCTTCATGACGTCTAATGTCAGAGGCATCCATTTAATGTTCCGTTCTTTCTTTGTACATTTCTTGTATGCATTCATTCTTTTGCTCAGGATTGTGTGGGTAGTCCCACCATCTGCTTTCTTCACGTAACGTACCTTCGAACAAGGTAGATACGTGAGAAAAAGACATAAAAACCGAAGGCAACAATCGAAGGCAACCGTGTGCATTACAGAATTCCTGGCAGCATGACCTTCGCTCACTCAAACAGTCATAACGCCTTCGTTAGAATGGATATGAACGAACCACGAAAACTGTTGGAAACTAGACAGACGTAGCTATCCAGTGATATATGGTTTGCGTTCTAGTTCATCTGGAGCTGTTCACAAAGCTCTTCAGAAGTTGCTATACAGAGAGTGGCAGATTCACTGTTTTTGTTTTTGGTTACCCGCCTTTGCAGCTTGCATGTATGCCAATGCACTAGGCACTCGGCAACATTCGGCAGCGCATTTCACCTACACTTATGTCATTGCATTAAGCACTTGGCAACATTTGGTAGTGCATGAGGAGCCACACATATGTCAGTGTACTGAGCACTCGGTAACATTCGGTGGCTGCACAACCGCTAGCGCCCATGGCACACGGTATGGGGCAGTAATGGGCTCGGCAGCTTGTCTCAAGTGAACAGCATGAGGTGCACACAGCTTCGGCAGCTGCTGCATAGAGCTCGGCTCTGGTGCCAAGTGCTCGACAGTCGGTGTCCTGTGCACGTCCTCGAGTGTTCTATGCTATGTAGCTCACTTAGTGTTTATCCTTGATGTTAGTGCACAACCATTGGTGATCAGTGCTAACATTTGGTGCTTAGTGCTCAACACCTAATGCACAGTGCACGATAGTTCATGTGTAGAGCACAAAGCAACAAACACATAACTAATCGACATCTGACACATAGGTGGTGGCATTCCTCACACAACATGAAGCAACTGACACACAGGGGCGGCAACTGACAAACAATTTTGACAAAAACAATCAAGGGCAGCAACTAGCATACAGGGTTAGCAACAGGCACATTGGGCGGCAACAAGTGCGTGACTATCGACAGCTGGCAGCCAGGTGCACATGGGCTCGGCAGCGTGCACAGCAGCTCGACAACCATGCCAACAGCTTGTGTAGTGCTCAGTAGCTCCTAGGCAGCGCTTAATAGCTGTATGCCTTTACCATAAAATAGTGTTGCTCAGCTTCTAATCTCCATTCGAGACTTAGAGCGGCATTTAAGGATCAATATGTAAGTGAGCGTCAAATTTCCTCGCTCATGCATACAATACCAAACTGTTGAGACTCGAGAGTAGTCATCTCGCTTTATAGGTTGGAATTTCAGCATAGGAAGCAGTGGCCTAATCTTCAAGCAAAATCTAGTTCATGCTCGGCAGCTGGGTGCTCAGTGGTTGGAAACTAGCACTCGGCAGCTATGCAGCACTGGTTCTCTGTAGCTGGGCACTAGGCGCTCGACAGCTGGCAGCTGGGCAGCCTGTACTTTGCAGCTTGGCGGTGGTGCTCTGCAGCTAGACGCTAGGCATCCTGCACCGGTGGCTGATTCTCCTATCTTGTTTTCAACTGGACTTCAACCCGGAGAAATGTGATAACGTTGATCAAACACAACGCGGGTTCAAGGAATGAGATTGTTCTCCAATTCCGAACTCTCTTTAATAGCATAGCATAAACCAACGTTGGATACCTCACAACATGGACCTAAAAACATCTTCGGTGCATGGTGCACGGCAACTAGTGCCCGCCAGTGCTCGACAGCTGCCCTAGGCAGTGTTCGGTAGCAATCGACAGTCAGCGCTCGATAGTGCATAGCAATTAGTGCGCAGGGCTTTGGTAACTGGTAGCCATGTGCACATATAGTGTCTGACAGCAGCGCACGTGTGCACATGCGGTGCCCGGTAGTAGCGCGCGGCAGCGCCTAGGTAGGTGCACATACAGTGCCTGACAGCAGTGCACGCGTGCACAGGGGAAAGCCATGTCAGTAGCGTGCACGCGCACAGAGGCAGGTGCACATACGGTGCCTGGCAACAGCGCACGCGTGCACAGGGGAAAGCCCTGGCAGCACAGTGCACGCGTACAAGGACAGGTGCATAGATGGTGTCCGACAGCAGCGTGCACGTGCATAGGGACAGACTCTCGCAATAGTGCTCAGCAGGTGCACTGAAGGGAGGGAGCGGCTCAGCTTCTTGGACGGCGGCGAGGAGGCGGTTGTTGATGATGTCGACGGGGAGGGGTGAGGAAGACAGATAGAGAAAGAGAGATCGAGAATGAGAGAGAAAGAGAGATCGAGAATGAGAGGTGAGTGAGAGAGTTAAATAGATAAAGGGTGAGAGTATAATTTCATTGATACAAGTTGAAATGGTCACCGTCAAAATTTATTAAACTTAGTGAACACTTTTTCTGTTTTTGTAGTGAATGCTCAATACCCCTAAAACATATTAGTCTAGATTTACTAGAATTGACTAACTAATTCAAAGGGATCGTGCACATCGGAATATTGCTGCTAACTTGTTGCTATAAAAACCTAAGTTCATACACATGTTCAATTTGAAAAGGAGTTCAAGAAATCAAAACTGAGTATAATTAGCATGCAGCTGCAGCTGCAGTTGTTCTTCATCAGCCAAAATCCGGAAAGGTCATGTTCCGGTGATCATTGTGGCGAAACAAGGGGACGGCGATCATGAACAGACGTTGGAGAAAGTGTGTATACCGATAAAGTTGATGAACCACCCTCGAATAGTTGCACTGCTCAAAGACCAAGCAGATGAATTCGGGTATCATCAAAAGGTTTGCTTAAGATAAGATACGATGTCCATCTTTTCAAAGGTATGACAGAAAGTTTAAAACCACAAGTGTAGTACATACTGCTTGTCGATATATCTAAAGTACGTTGTAAATAATGTGACGCAAAATCAGAATAAGATGTAAAATGTAAAAGAATCCCCTAATCAATTGTTAACCCTTCACGCCATAGTTTGTCATGTCAGATATAATATTTAGGCGTGTAGTTCTAGTTCATACGAAATCATCTAATCTACCTCTTAACTGCATGCCTTTCCTAGCCTTGCTTACTTTAACTAACTTGATAAGTGCTTGTTAGATTGAGGATCTGTTTAACGAAATCTCAACTGATAAAGCAGTTCCGATCCATGATCTGTTTCAGGATTGATCATACGTATGAAATCCTCAATCGTAAAGCGCCTATCGATTAGGCGAATGCTTGCTTGGCCTATATTAGCAAGCTAGAGCCGAAAGTGGAAAAAGTTCAGACTTTTTTACACAAGCAGGTATATGATGATAAGTCTTGAATCCTAAAATGACACCGAGAAGGTAACCCAGAAGAGTACGATAACATATATGTAGCTAATACCAAGCAACAAAAACGTTTTTATATTAGCTTCAAATTTCTCACATGGTGTGATGCCAATATGTTAGATTGCACATGCATTAGAAGTCATGAGCAAAATCAACTATTTGACTCACTTCTCGATTATATTTTCTCATCTTAATTGTTTAGATTATATGTACATATGTGTAGATCATCTTAACAAATTTTCAGCCAAATTGATAATCGTTAAGGCGTTCAAATCAATGAAACTATCCGAGTTGTTTATCTTGAACCGTAACTTTAAATCACAACTTTGAACGCCTTAACGATTATCAATTTGGCTGAAAATTTGTAGAGATGATCTACACATATATACCTAAAATCTGAACGGTTAAGATAAGAAAATATAATCTAAAAGTGAGTCAAATAATGAAATATGTTCCTGACGTCCGCATCTGAAATGGCTTTTGTGTGTGTGTATATATATATCTCAATATCGGAGTCTGAGGTTCTACTAAGTATTCAACAATTTCAGTTATCTAAGCTCTTCTTTCTCTAAGCTGTTCCTCATATCTGCACCCTCTTCTCATTTCTTAAGCATGGCTGCAGATTTCCCAGAGATTAATGCTATGCAGAGTGCTCTTGGTTTCAATGAGTTCTAAGATTTTGAAGTCACAGAAGTTGATGGAACCATTCTGTGGGACTTGCTTGAGGAGTCGGAGAATCAAGAGAAGAAGAGTGACAAGAGTGAGCTCATTGATCATGAACCTACAATGACCAATGCCGAGGAGGTTTGGATGGAGAAGAGCGAGAGCTCCATCCCTGACTCGAACTCAAAATGGGTAACAATGGAAGATATGATGGTGGAGACTGATCCATTACGTGAGATAGAGGGTTGGTTCACAGATGACATGGTGATGGTGGGAATGATAGACTGGTTATACTGTGGGAGATTACTCACAAATGCACAATGGAGTTGGAGCCTCCAGCAACGAAATTACTTACAATTGCTTGTGGGAAGAGAGCTGATTGCTCTATAAGTATCATCTGTTGTGTATGGGTGAATAGGGCAAATAACTGTCAACAGCATGAGTTTAGGGACCAACCCAACCAATGCTGCTGTGTATTTTTATCTAATATAATGCCTTCTTACCACTTTTTAACTCTTTAAGAATTTATATAAATTGTGAAACTTCAATTCAATGCATTGCTCACCCTTGATTGGTGAGCGCCGTATGGATATCACCCTTAAAAAAATACCTTGCCAAAAAAATCCTTTAAAAAATCAATGACTATTTCTATAGTTCAAGGTAACAGATACACTTCCTAAGTTTTACTTGAGCTTCTCTAGTCTATGTATTATAAAACCTATTAATAAACACCACCCTACATGACATTGCAGATAGATGCAAACAGATATATCTAGCCGGCAGACTTTGAATTTAAGTTAGATTACATGGAAAGTTCCTACATGCACCCTAATTTCTTAGTTCTGTCGAGTTGCAGATTGTTCCAAGTCGGCCTCTTTTGATCCAACTATGAACTTGGCAATGAAAAATCCAATTGTATCAAGCGGAGATGAAGGATCGAACCTCTGAACAAGTTCTTCCTGACCAGGTCTCAGCCACTCCCTGTGAGGCCAATCATATAATGTCAATGTGTAAGTTGACAATTCTAAACTATTTTATTTGATGTTGTTTTTATCAACAGCAATTTTCTTTTGGTAATTCGGTCAACAACATTTTCTTTTGAAGTTATCAATTGTACAGAACAGCATAAAGATAAGCATGTAGTGATGTAGAAGCGTCTATTTCCCACATGATACATCTAAGAATAGGTGGTAAACAAGCAGACGTGACTGCAGAAAAGAACTTACTCAGTATATCCATCAGGAAATTCAAAACGGCCAACTAATCCAGGTCCTCCAATTCTGGGTTTCTACATATCAAAGTCAATGGTAAATGTAAAATCAGAGAACAATCAAAAACATTTAGAAATATGTGAAGAGTGAACTATATAGACCTCCTAAAAACAAAATCAAGTCGAACCTGTGGCGACAAGGATAGAAATTTATAGGTATCCAAAGCGTATCGAACCACAGCTTCATTCTCTCCAGGATTTATTGTACATCTTCAGAGGTAAACAACATTGAAAGTTTAGTTCAATGGTGGGCATTTTGATACTCATCATGCAATGCGACTAACACAATATGAATAAGAGAAGACATATCTACTTACGTTGAATACACAAGAACTCCACCTGGGCGAACTAGCTGAACAGCCTGATCAAACATTTTTCTTTGATAATTGGCATGTTTTCTCAAAGATTCAACTGTTTCCTGGAACACGCAACAGAGGATTCAAATTCTCCAAGTTTATATAAAATCTATATTAAAACTTCGCAAGTACGCTAAAAATAAAAATTTCTAAAACTTGTGATGCAGGAAAATATATTGCCGATGTGGAATTCTATTGTGAACAGTGTATAAATGATGGTACCAAAAGAGATGTAAAACCTTCTGGTTTTTTTGGTTCATTATATTGCTAGGATTTCGCCTTATAATGCCAAAACATGTGTTAAAACGCAACTTATCTTCGAAACCCTCAGATCCCAAATGCAAAGCGGATAAAACTTAACTAAACACTTGCAGACTCTACAGTACCCTAACCCAAATGAAAAATGGGCAAATCAAACACCTCAAGTACAAAGTAAAGCAGTAGAAAGAATGAGAATGCACAAAAATAATATAAATAAATCACTACAAAAATCAGATCAAATAACAAAATGAAAATAAAACAAGGTTGGATTAGACGACAGAACCTCTCCAGCAAACAGTCGGGGTCTTAAACCAAGTGCAGAGCAGGGAGCATCAAGAAGAACCCGATCAAAGCTGTTGGGAGCAAAGCCTTTTGACTTCTCAGCCTTGCCACCCACGCACTGATTTCTCCCTGGACCATTCCGTTTCCTTCGCATATCCTTCCTGATGTCAGCTCTGCTAATGTAAATTCTCTCATTCGCTTTTTCATTGGTAACTAGGACATTGAGTTAGAAAAGAACTTCCAATTTCAGAAAGAGCCATTATCATTCATAGAATTAATTTTGAAAGGGTGATAGCATGGCACTGTTATGGAAAGGAATACAATATAAACAAGATGCTACTTTAACTATTGTAATATAAGATCTTATTTTCATTTCACAATTTTAAGTTAGTTTTTGGGTAGAGTAGACCAACCATTTTTCTTAAGATCCTTTTCAGCAATCACTTCAATCTTCTCTACTTCTGACTTCATCAAGTTGAAACCTTGATTTGTTACATCATGATTATCCACAGTGCAGCATAGTTTAGTTATATCATCAGATTCATTCCTACTACAAACAGCTTTCAGAGCATCGAGTCTGCAAGTGGTAATACAACTGAGGCCCATTTCAGCAGCCAACTTCTGAATATCCAGTACCTGAGAACATGGTGGGTGTACATAACATGAGAACTCAAAAGCCTTGAACAGATGAAATAAAGACGGCAGGAATACTGGTTATGGAAAGTTGAACTTCTCAAAACAACGGAAACAACTTCATCTTGCACTGGTATGACTTAAATATGGAACCTAGAATCTAACCCCATATAAGGACAGCTTGAAACAAAAAGTAGACAGACAACTTGTATAAGGAACTACAATCCGCAATATGAAATGAATATTATTTGGAAATTATAATCCAAGGGAGACAGTCTCTATCATATCTCTTGTTAGGGAGTACACCTTATTGTGAGATCTATCAGCGGCAACAATTTCCCCTGCATCCTTCATAAGAATTGCAATTGCTGTTGTTTTCCCTCCAGGTGCAGCACACATGTCTAGTATGCGGTCACCTTTTTGAGGATCTAAAATGTAAAAAGAAAAAAAAAGGATTAGACAATCACCAAAAAAAGTTCATTCACAGGTTGATACCAAAACTAGCTATTTCCTATGGAAAGAACCATGCTTCAATGATAGAAATGCCAACCCCGAGTAAAAACAAAACCAATGAACCCTAAAGATCACTATTTTGCCAAACAAAGAAACTATGTTCTAACAATTGTGATGTTGAGACGCCGAAACACAACCTTTCAAAACTCAATGATGAATATGGAGCAATAACATATGTAAACTGATTCAATATCTGTAATAGGTACCTAGTGCGTGAACAGTGACAATGCTTGGTAGATTTTGAAGAAATATTTCCCCCTCAAGCACGCCTGAAAACATAACAAATAATATTGGAGGTCTACAAACTTTTCAAGATTCCATCTTGTGTTGATAAATCCAAATAGAGCCATTTAACATGTAGATAAGCAATGAATCCTACCACGAAAGGATGGCAGATTATAAACTCTGTCACTGAAATCCACAGCAATTCCTTCAGGCGCACGAAAAATCCCAGACCTGGTCATCATTGCTTTACCTCGGCCAATATACAGCCCTCTCCGTTCAAAATGATACGGATCTAAAATACAACATTTTAGCAACATCTATCAATCACTTAAACAAAACTCCTAACATCTCTTGAGCATCTATTAAAAATAACGAAAATGTTACCTGTCTCAGCACCCTGCAGAATAGTCCCTCTAGTGATCCCAACCACCCATCCACCCTCAGCACCTGGCTGCTCAATCGATACCGAAACCGCCACCTCATCCCCTTTCTCCACATGAGCACTGCAAGCCAACACACCAGGCACATACACCTACATTACAAAACAAAAAACAATCATTGTCAGAATCTATCTAAACTAAGCACAGTTCAAACACATAGAAATCGAAAAGGAGCTAACCTCGGCACCACGAAGAACCGCCTCGGCACATTTGCGGCTCACAAGGAGCTCCTTAATAGGAGGGTTCACATTGCCATCCTCATCACAGCCGTAATCAACAGAGTGGGGACCTGAGCCCTTCACAAACACCAAGTACTCCAAACCTTCGACTTCACAATTGGAAATTGTAGCCCCTTTCAGAATATCTCTCAGCTTTTCGATCACAGAATCAGGTGTAGACTTGAGTGTGTTCACTCTTATACATGAATAACAAGACGGCCGCCTACACCAAACCAAACCCAAAACAAAAGTAGTCACAAACAAGAACTGAAGACCCAAAAGTGGAAAGTAAGAGAGAGAAGTACGTGAGGGCTTTGGAGATGCGGGAGAAATGGTCGGGTCCATAAGCGTTGGACAAGTAGGATTCGACCTCGGGATTCCAACGCAGAGTTGGGTTGTAACTGTAACGTTGTTGCTGTTGTTCCATGATTTTCGGTTGGTCGGAGAAGAAGGTTGTGATGCTTCTTCTGAACAAGTCCCTCGCTTTCTTTTTCATTCAAAGAGAGGCGGAAGTAGCCACCATTACTGGCCTCGATTAAGCTCAATCGGGTCGGGCCACCAGGTCAGTGCTCTTTGTATATAGCTCTGGGCCAAGGCCCTTATAAACACAAATACAGTGCAAAGACAGTAAAACCCCTGATACATGTATATACAACAACAATAGAACATTTCATACAAGTCTAGGAACAATTGAACTCTTGTTGTAGGACATATAACATGTGCGTGTGTGCACTTGGTCTTATGCCATGTATATGGGCTTAGCCCATGGGCCTTATGCGTGTGCCCTAGTTGTAATAGGTTTACATTATCCCAATCCATAAAGGATTGTGCCTTTGTACTTAGAGTGAGTCTCTATATAAAGAGCTCCTCCCTATTCATAATTAGAGATTGATTCCTTTCATTATCCATCAGCACATATATTCTACAAGACGTTATCAGTCACGTTTTGCTCTAGAAAACCCTAGCCAATATCGGCCAACTCACTACCGAAAACAAAACCCTAAAAACCCAAAATTTGTTTTCGGCAGCCTTTACCTGCGCACTGCCCCGAGCACCGACGTGCACCCTCCCTGTGCACCGCCGCGCACCTGCCGGACACCAGCGCGCACCGACGCGCACCCGCCGGACACCAGCGCGCACCGCTGGGCACAGACGTGCACCACCGCGCACAGCTGATTTTTTGCTGCGCACAGCCGCTGCTCAAGCATCAAAATACAAAATCCCAAGCTTTTTGGAGAATTTTTTCGAAAAAGGTATGTACTTTGAAACCCTAAACTCATTCAAAGTTCACTAAACTCGGGGGGATAAAGTCCTTTCCTCCCTTCTCCATCTCCCTTCTATGCTTGGGACGTTTGTCATTGCAGGTACAATTTTTGTGAAATAAAACCCTAGACGAGCGATTGCATATGTCTGCCATGCTGCAGCTGTGCACTGCCGAGCACCGCTGCCGGGGCCTGCCCCTGTGCGCTGGTGCACGCTGCTGCCGGCGCGCATGCGCACCTTCTGTGCACTGACGTGCACTGCTGCCAGGGATCGACCCTGTGCACGTGCATTGACTGTCAGGCACCATATGTGCACCGGATTGGCTACTGACGAGCGCTGCTGCCGGGGATTGGCCCTGTGCACGCGCACGCTGCCACCGGGCACCAGACGTGCACCTACTGTGCACCTGCCGAGCACTGCTGCCGAGGTTGGGCCTTGGCACGTGCACGCGGCTGTAAACATATACATATGCACTATATATCCTCTCTAGGTCAGCATGGTGTTGTATCCATGGCTGTTTTAATTTAAGAATTAAGCATCGAATCCAATTGGTCTCGAACTAACTGCTTGAATTCTTGTATGTAGATTGCCGCGTACAAGAAATATAAGGAAACTGTGGAGAGTCATGTCACTGTGGAAGTGGACAAAGTGCCGAATGCCAACCTTACGGTTGAGGATTTTCGGGAACAAACCGACTTAGATGCACCCGACTTTTAGAAGTTGTTGAGCTCTCGTTTGTTTTACCTCCATGTTTGTTGTTTTTCCTTTCAAGCATATGTAATAAGGCATGTTTATGCCATAATTAGTTCGAATGTTTTTGAGACCTTTGGATGTAAACCATTATGCGTTTAATAAAATCGATGTTCTTAACTATTGTGTTCGATATGTTTATACAAACACTTGACAAAATCCGATGCACTTGACCATCGTATGCCGCTCTAAGACTCTCCAATGGAGTTTAGAAGCATGGCAACACTGTTTTGAGCCTAAGGCAAGCAGCTATTAAGCGCTGCCTAGGAGCTGCGTGCGCTACACATGCTGCCGGCATGGCTGCCGAGCTGCTGTGCACTGCTGCCGAGCACACGTGCACCTGGCTGCCGGCTGCCGACAGTCACGCGCCTGTTGCCGCCCAATGTGCCTGTTGCTATTCTGTTCAATACCTACTGCCCCTAGATCGTTTTTGCGCCAATTGTGTGTCAATTGCCGCCCATGTATGCCAATTGCTTCGTTTTTGTGTGAAGAATGCCATCACTTTCGTGCCAAATGCTGACAAGATTTGTGTGTGCTACACATGAACTGTCGTGCACCGTGTATGAAGTGTTGAGCACTAAGCACTAGATGTTAGCATTGGACACAAGGGCATGTGCACTGATCGCCAATTGATGTGCACTTACATCAAGGACAAGCATTAAGTGAGCTACATAGCACAGAACACTCGAGGCCGTGCATAGGACACCGACTGCCGAGCACCGGGCACCAGGGCCGAGCTCTGGGTGGCATTTGCCGAAGCTCTATGCACCTAATACCGTGCACTAGTGGTGAGCTGCCGAGCCCCTCCCTCCTTACTGCCCCATATCGTGCGCCATGGGCGCCAAAGAGTGTGCAGCCAACGATTGTTGCCGAGTGCTCTGTGCACCGGCATGTGTGTGGCTCCTCATGCACTACCAAGTTGCCAAATGCTTAGTGCAATGGCATATATGTAGATGCAATGCGCTGCCGAACGTTGCCTAGGACCTATGGCCTTGGCACACGAGCAAGCTGCAATTCAGGGCATTCAAAAATGAAAATAGTGAATCTGCCGCTTTCGGTACAGTAACTTCCGAAGAGCTTTGTGAACAGCTCCGGATGAACTAGAACGCAAACCACATATCACTGGAAAGCTACGTCTGTCTAGTTTCCAACGGTTTTCGCGGTTCGTTCATATCCATCTTAACGAAGGAGTTATGACCGTTTTAGTGAGCAAAGGTCAGGCTGCCAGGAATTCTGCAAAGCACACCGTTGCCTTCGATTGTTGCCTTCGGTTGTTGCCTTCGATTTTTATACATTTTTCTCACGTATCTTCCTTGTTTGATAGGTATGTCACGTGGAGAAATCGAGTGCCTTGCAGACAGTGGGACGACCCACACGATCCTGAGGAATCGGCTGCTCTTTACAGAGCTAACGCCGTGTCAAACTTCCGTGAAGACTTTGATCGGTTCATCTCCTGTCATTCAAGGGCGCGGACCTGCTAGGTTCCTGCTGCCAAATGGAACTTTGATCATTGTTTCCGATGCCTTGTATGCGCCTACGGGCCTTCGAACACTACTGAGTTTCAAGGACATCCGCGCCAATGGTTTCCACTTGGAGACGCATTGTGAGAATGGACGTGAGTTCCTCTGTGTAACCTCCAATGAGTGCGGCTCTAAGCGCATCTTGGAGAAGCTAATGAGTCAATCTTGTGGTTTGTACCTCACCACCATAAGGGTTATTGAATCCTATGCGGTCGCCGAACATGATTATTGGGACCATGACTCGTACAAGCTATGGCATGACCGCCTCGGTCACCCCGGAAGAGATATGATGATAAGGATACTACGAAACTCGTATGGACATCCTTTCTTCCGTACAAAACGAAAAGGTTTGGGACACATGCTCCCCAAAAAGGATAGAGATGCAGTGGTCGCCAAAGTGAGCTCCCGGCCGACACTTGTGTCGCCAGAGGACAGCTCCGCCGATCCTCACTCGGTCATGAGGATTCGGACCCTGCCTGATGCGTCACTGACTATGTCTGATGCTCATAAGTCGTTTTGTAAAGCTTGTGCAATGGCTAAGTTGGTGGCCAGACCTTCTTATGCTAAAGCAAACACAGAGAACATCCCATTTCTCCAGCGTATTCAAGGAGATATTTGTGGACCCATCCATCCAGAATGTGGACCATTTCGATACTTCATGGTTCTGGTGGATGCATCGACACGCTGGTCGCATGTCGCCTTATTGTCCACAAGGAATGCTGCTTTCCCCAAACTCCTGGCACAGATTATTAAGCTGAGGGCTAACCACCCTGATCATCCAATCAAGTCGATTCGGATGGATAATGCCGGTGAGTTCACGTCAAAGACTTTTGACGATTATTGCATGTCGGTTGGAATAAAGATTGAGTATTCTGTTCCACACGTGCATACGCAAAATGGTTTAGCTGAAGCTATGATAAAGAGACTTCAGTTGATAGCTAGAGCACTGGTCATGGGCTCAAAGCTCCCTATTGCGTCTTGGGGTTATGCTATATTGCATGCAGCCTTGTTAGTTCGTTTCCGACCCGCCTCCAACCAAGCGTTTAGTGCGTACCAGTTGGTTACTGGATATGAGCCTGACATTTCGCACTTACGCATATTCGGTTGTGGAGTGTATGTGCCTATTACGCCACTACTGCGTAAGAAAATGGGTCCGCAACGACGTTTGGGTATCTATGTTGGCTATGATTCCCCAACTATCATAAGATACCTAGAGCCTTTGACAGGTGATCTCTTTAAGGCCCGATTCGCTGATTGTCACTTTGATGAGGCCGTCTTCCCGTCGTTAGGGGGAGATGAGAGCATACATGCTCGGCGTGAACGACAGGAATTGGCCTGGTCAGTTCCAACGCTTGCTCATTATGATCCCCGTACTTCTCATGCCGAGAAGGAAGTAAGGCGAATCCTTGAGCTCCAGCAAGTGGCGGATTCGATGCCTGACTCTTTTGCTGAGATTGCTAAGGTCACGAGATCGGACATACCAGCTGCTAATGTCCCTGCAAGGCTAGAAGTCCCAAAGATGGGCATTGACACCCCGGGACCGAGCACCGCTGCCCCTAGCATGGGCGCTGCCGACCCTAGTGGACGGGTGGAGGCCGTGGCTCCTCAAAAGAAGAGGGGGAGGCCACTTGGTTCGAAAGATGTGCAGCCCCGGAAGAAAAGGGCTCCTCTGGCACAATCCAATCCCTTACTCATCGATACTGAGAATCCTTCTCACGAGATTATCTCTGATTACACCTATGTCCTAGAAACGATGTCGGTGTGCTTGGGGGACGCCCCGGGACCCGAGTCGGTAATCAAGAACATGGAAATCTCGATGTGTTATGAGAACACAGTATCATTGCAGGACCGATCATCCATGCATATCGATGATGTATTTGCTTATGCCGTGGCTCTAGAGATAATTGAGCACGATGATATCGAACCACGCTCCGTCAATGAATGTGAACGTAGAGCGGATTGGCCTAAATGGAAAGTTGCTATCCAGGAGGAATTGAATTCCCTAACAAAGCGACAGGTGTTTGGCCCGGTAGTGCTAACCCCGCCAAGTGTAAAGCCTGTGGGACATAAATGGGTCTTTGTTAGAAAGCGTAATGAGAAGAACGAGATACTAAGGTATAAAGCTCGCCTTATGGCGCAAGGTTTCTCACAACGCCCTGGAATAGACTACGAGGACACATATTCTCCCGTAATGGACATAATCACTTTCCGCTACCTTGTCAGTTTGGTAGTATCCGAAAAACTGGACATGCAGCTCATGGACGTGGTTACAGCATATCTCTATGGGGATCTTGATTCAGAGATATATATGAAATTACCTGATGGCTTCCAGGTGCCTAAGTCAAGTGACTCTAAACCACGGAGTGCGTACTGCATTAAGTTGCAACGCTCACTATATGGATTGAAGCAATCCGGACGGATGTGGTATACCCGTCTTAGTGACTACTTGATTAGGAAGGGTTATAAGAACAATGAGTTGTGCCCTTGCGTGTTCATAAGGAAAACGAGTTCCGGATTTGTGATAGTCGCCGTTTATGTGGATGATATGAATATCATAGGGACTCTTGATGAAATCAATGAGACCGCGGCACATCTGAAGTCCGAGTTTGAGATGAAGGACATGGGGAAGACTCGGTTTTGCCTAGGCATTGAGCTAGAGCACCGAGCCTCTGGAATCTTAGTACACCAGAGTGCATATGTTCACAAGATGCTCAGGCGCTTCAATGTGGACAAAATGCATCCAGTTAGCACCCCCATGGTAGTCCGGAGTTTGGATATTAAGAAAGATCCATTCCGTCCTAAAGAGGATGGCGAGGATGTACTTGGAGCCGAGGTACCATATCTTAGTGCAATCGGTGCGCTACTATATTTGGCTCAGTGCACTCGGCCAGACATTGCTTTCTCTGTAAACTTGTTAGCTAGATATAGCTCTGCGCCAACGCAACGTCATTGGACCGGTGTCAAGAACATATTTCGATACCTTAAAGGGTCAATGGACATGGGCCTGTTCTTTCCATATAAGGATTCAAGATGGACTGCAAAAGAGTGCAGAGTTCCTGAGAATCTAGGCGCTGGTCACTTAAGGAACCAAGCTGCCGGGTACGGTGCACCTTGCTGCCGTGCGCTGTGCACAGCTGCCGAGAGCTGTGTGCACGCTGCCGAGCACAGTGCTGCCCCTGCCGAGCACCAGACACTGCCGGCTGTGCACTGGGTGCACACTGCCGAGCACTGCATGCAGAATGCCAAGAGGTGCACGCTGCCGGCTGGGCACTGCCTGCTGCCTGCCGAGCGGTGCACACTGGCGACCGAGCGCTGCACTGCAGCTGCCGGGCACTACGTGCACGCTACTGTGCACGGTGCACATGCTGCCGAGCATGATGCAGCAGCCGAGAGGGGCTGTGCACATGACTGCCGAGCGCTGTGCATGCATGCATACTTAGATGCCGAGAAGCATTACTCTCCCAATGTACTTGGCACCGCTTGCTGCCCTTATAACGAAACACCTAATGATATCTTGGTTGGTTTCGCGGATGCTGGATACTTATCAGATCCACATAAGGGGCGCTCCCAAACTGGTTATGTCTTCACCATTGGGAATACAGCGATATCTTGGAGATCCACAAAGCAGACCTTAGTGGCGACATCCTCCAACCATGCAGAGATTATAGCGCTACATGAAGCTGTTCGCGAATGTGTTTGGCTCAGATCAGTTATAGAACACATTAGAGGGACTAGTGGATTGAGCTCCACCACAGACAAGCCGACTTGTATTTATGAAGACAATGCCGCATGTATTGAACAAATGAGGCAAGGCTACATCAAGGGTGATCATACGAAGCACATCTCACCAAAGTTCTTCTATAATCAGCAACAGCAAGCCCTCCTCAACATTCAAGTTAATCAAGTGAGTTCAGAGGCAAACGTAGCAGACTTGTTTACTAAATCTCTGCCCAAGTCTACTCTCGAGAAGCATATGAAGAGCATTGGAATGCGACGACTATCGAGCCTCCCTAAGTGAGCTACTCATCAGGGGGAGCCACGCTCTCGATCGAGAAGCATGGTGTGTTGTACTCTTTTTCCTTCGACCAAGGTTGTTTTTTCCCACAGGGTTTTTATTACTTGGCAAGGTTTTAACGAGGCAACATTGTAAGCACCATTTGGCATTTCGACGCGCGGCACAAGGGGGAGTGTTGTAGGACATATAACATGTGCGTGTGTGCACTTGGTCTTATGCCATGTATATGGGCTTAGCCCATGGGCCTTATGCGTGTGCCCTAGTTGTAATAGGTTTACATTATCCCAATCCATAAAGGATTGTGCCTTTGTACTTAGAGTGAGTCTCTATATAAAGAGCTCCTCCCTATTCATAATTAGAGATTGATTCCTTTCATTATCCATCAGCACATATATTCTACAAGAACTCTAGGATTTTAACTGCCGAGGCACGTTACTATTTAATCAGAAATGATAAATTAAAGGAATGAGAGATGGAATGAAATAGTATGTGTAGATTTCAATTCCACTGAGTTGTTTACCAATCAAATGAAATTAGAATATGAATATAACTAATTATAATTTTAAAAACTAAAATATCCCTGAAAAAAAATCGTTACACGTCAATCATTCTTAACACAATTTTTTCCTTATATGTTGATTCAGTTTTGTTTGTCGTTTTGATTCTCTGAGTAAAAATTATGTATAACCAACAAACCAAGAGGACTATTTTGACTCAGTGTATTGCTTGTAATCATGTGGTTGCATGAGGCTACGTGTGTGCTTATGTATATTGCAATCTAATTCTTACATAAACTCTTTTCTACCATGATTTATCAATATCATTTGGACTTCGTACTAGATTTTAAATGTATCTCAAACCGTAAGGTGCAAGCACTACTAGGAATATAGCCTTTAATGACGTTTGAACGAAAATGTCATTATATGGGCATTCTATGACATTTTTAGAAGCAAACATCATAAATCTTAATCTTTTCTGAAGTTTATGACGTTTTTCACGTGTCATCTTTCTTATAACAATTTTCAAACGTCATGAAAAATATTGTAATGACGTTTGTTAAACGTCGTCTAAGACAAATAGACTAAAACGTTTTGTAACCGTTATGAAAAGTTTGATCCTTATTTTAACTTTTTAAAATTGAATAAAGGGTAAAACCCTAGACATCTTAGCTCATTTACTCATTTTTCTTCTCTAAGCCGCATAACTCTCTCTCTCATTTTAATTTTGAAGTATGCATAACAATTCATGACGTTTTTCAATGACTTTTTAAAAATAGAAGGTAGATTTGCAGTTGATGGAAGCTGGCTTGGCCGGAAAACCCTGGTTTTCGGACGAACCAGCCGATAGGAGAAATAGAGGTTAAAAACTCTGGTTTTACTGCGGTAAAATTTCCTTTTTACTGTTTTACCGGAATATGAAATGTCAAAACTGCCCCTGGCAGTTTGGAGAAATTACAAGGGTGCCCTCAGGGCTGAAATTCTAGAAATACCCCTGGTGGTTTAAGATAATTACTGGACTGCCACTGAGTTGGAAATTTCATAAATACTCCTGTCTGTTTTGTATATTTACAGGGCTGCCACTAGGGCTGAAATCTTAGAAATGCTCCTGACAGATTTGTATATTTACGGGGCTGTCACTGAGGTTAAAAAGACCATAATGCCCCTGGTTGTTTTGTCTATTTACAGGGGCTGTCATTAGGACTGAAAATTTTAAAATACCCCTGACAGTTTAGCATATTCACCAAGCTGCCATTAAGGGTGAATTGACAATAAAGCCCTTGAGAATTTAAGTTAACTACAAGGGTACCTTAGAGTGGTTTTACCTAAATGCCCTTGAGGGGCTTTATATATTTCCGTGATTGTCTATATTTCATATTTATGTGTGTTGTGTGTGGCTGTTGTTCATATGTACATTCGAATGTTAGGGATAATCCCGGAAAAATAGTTGATCGGTAATAACCTCAGCGGAGAGGTTAAATTCCAGGTATGCATTAGACGTTTGCTACCTTTTTTTAGATCGACGGATAATTAGAAAAGTCAGATGTGCCTGGTTAGGACGTTAGAAAAATAAGAGCTACGTGTGGCTTGATCCCTGAGGACAGGGTATATATGCAGTCTGACCGGGATTCGGGTGCAGTCACAAATATTATTAAACCCCCAAGGTCTTCTAAATGATTGGTTTGAGATCCAAATGCTGAAATCGGGATAACCTCCGACTGTGAGGTCTATTTCAGTTTAGTTTGGACCGGATGAAATTGGTTTGGGAATAAGGGTTATCCTTTATCAAGGGGGATTTTGAGTACATCTCTTTTGGGATGGGTCCCACACGTCCTAACCCAGGTTTAGGAAGGTAAACTTGGTTCGGGGCGTGACACAATCTTCCACATGCGATTCTTGAACCTTTGAGAGGGACAACACCTGTGAGACCCTGATAATTTTATTTAATTTTCCGACACACTTAGGGTTTAATTCCAGTTACTTTCGGTACGTCGTAACTTTGTCTAACACTTTTACGTTAGAACACACGTCGCCACATGCGTAAGAGTATTTACGGAAGATTTTTCCGGCACTCCACGTATTTTTGGTACAATTTTTATGATTTAATTTGACGTTCGTTTGTATTTAAATAATTTTCTGAAAATGAATTTGGTTTTAACATTATTTTAAGGTTCGGTTAAATCGTGGACGTTGATTCGATCGTCGAATCGTGGCCGTCGAAAAACATATAAAAACCTATTTCTCACCTTCTTTCCTCTTTCTTTCCCATTTCTTCTCCCTTCCTCTTCGAGACTTTCTCTTTCTTCACTCTCAAGAAGCTCGAGTCCGATCCAGGCGATCCACAACTAGCGCGCGTCCTGCCTCACCGCCATCACCACCAGGTTCGCAGTGCCCCGGCGACCTAGCACAGACCCCCATCCAAGCCAGAGCCGTCGTGAGCGCCGCCCAATCGAGGAGGAAAGATCTGAAACACTGTACATTCGACCCCAACGTCGAACCAGTCCATATGAGAAGCAAGGAAGCTCCCAGGCACCACCAGGAGCTGCCTAGGAGCAAGGAGGAGGCCAGCGGAGCTCCGCCGGAGGAGGTCTGCCAGAAAAACCAAGAAAAACTTCGAGGTATGAAATCTCGATCTTTTCTTGCTTTTGAAATGTTGTTGAGTTGCCTTGGATGTTTAGAAGTTGGAAAAACAGGTCTATGAGCTCGATTTGGCCGGAAAAGCTTCGTTTTCTGGCGAGACGGTCGATCGGAGACGACGCGGTAAAAACCAGAGTTTTTACAGCGTCAGTTTAACCTTTTACCGTTTTATCGATGAGGTAAAGTTGCCTAATTACCCCTAATAGATTTACTATTTACATTTACAAATTTACTTTTACCTTTACAGTTTTACTTTTACCATTACTATTTACTGTACTATTTTATTGTTGACTTACTATTCACCAGTTGACTTTTACTATTTACTGGTTGACTTTTACTATTCACAGACTGACTTTGCCTGTTGACTTTTACTATTCATCAGCTGACTTTAAATCGTTGACTTTTACTATTCATTATTTGAATTTTGATCGTTGCCCGTTGACTTTTACTATTCTAAAGTTGACTTTTACCGTAGTAAACTTACTTTTACGTTTTTATCGCTACGGTTAAATGATTTAAAGGTTTTTGAATTAAAAACGTGACCAAAACGCCGTTAGTACCGAATAGGAAAGATAAACACAGTGTCAAATAAATTAGACTCTAATGTCGGAAAGATAAACAGAAAATGTTTATTTAGTCGTAAAGTGTAGATATTATATCCTCGAATTACATTTGTCTGACTATGTCATTATTATCTCCCCCACAAACCTAGGAGCGCATTGTCGTCGGCTTCAGGAGGATCGGGAGTTGGAGCACAGCCATCTGTATCGTCATATCAGGTAGTAGGGGGCACGCCCAATAGGAGAGTCATAACCCTCCCGGGTTGGCGGCTTTTCTTTATTTATATATATAAATGTATAGCTGCATTGTTTTACTGTATGACCACACGCTTCTTATAGCATTGGTGTGTGTGTGTGTGTGTGTGTTTAGATCAAAAAGTAGTACCGTTGTCCTGATTTCCAGTGCTTGGCCTGAGAACGACGAGACTTGGTGTTTAGACTACGTTTCCCACAGTATCGATGATCGTGAACCTCCGGAGGGGCAATGCCTTGTTTCTTTTATTTTCCCACTTACGCTCGTCTCGCACAAAGTTAAGCGAGACATAAGTATGGTATGTTGTTATGAGAGATCTGTTGGACATTAGATGTAAATGGACGCTCTCTCTACTATTCGTTTTTTCAGACGCATAGGTAGTTGGCCCCGGTCTGCTGTGAAGACAAACCCTGGATTTCGACCGCGTGGATCCAGAAAGATTCTTTCATGTATGGTTAACATGTTTTTACTCGAGCTTTGTGTGCATGGCTATTTGCATATGTTTTAAATGTCATGTATGTATACTTATACGTATATCTACATATATGAGCTATATGTTTTCTCATGGGTTTTAAACCCTGATTTGGTTGGGCTTCGGCCCATTTAGGTTAGCGAGGATGAGTTGCTCACCCCTACATCCTTTTAGGTCTTCAACACCCATCACTAGAGGAGTTTGATAATGAGCTCGTGGATCGGCATCGGTTATCGTGCATTTCTGTTTTCAGGGACACCCTTTTCTGGTGTGGACTCTACTTTTCGTGATCTCCGTATTTGACATTTTAATAAGCTGTTGCGCACTTTGAACTATTTCGGGCTTGTTTATTTCGGGACATTCCTTGTATTATATTTGTCTCGTGTATTTTCGTTCGTTACCTTCCGCTTGTAAAATAATTGTATACTTATCTACACAAATGTCATTTCATATTTGACATTCATATTATTGTGTGATGATCATTTTATTCATAGCCTTGTAGTTTCGGTCTGGAGGGTAATTAATACGTCAAATGACGTATTGATTAGTCGCTAGTCCTGGATTACGGCAGTTACTGCCATGTTTTAGGGCCGAAAATAGTTCCGGGATGCGACAACACCAATGTTTCGATCGTATCTCCATCTTGGTCTCACGATAAGGATACCTGTTTCTTGATTCACCATGCTTCCTACGAGTTTCCATGCGTTCAATTAGCAAGGTAAGTCTCTCAACTTGTCTTCGAAGTGCATGAAGTTTTTCATCTCTTGATTCCTTGTCTTTTAAATGGTTTCCACGCTTTCCTTCACTTCTTCGTGTTGCCATGAGGTTAGTGGAAGTAAGCCCAAGAGCGTGTGGCTCTGATACCAAATTATGCGGGGCGAATCGGTAGAGGATGGTAACTAGAACAACATCACATCTAAAGAAAATAGAAGGGATAAAGCGAGTAAAGCTCTATATTTCTTAATAGAAGTATTCATAAACCAAGTCTACCTTCATGTTACATGAGTTACTATTTATAGAGCTAGTCTTACAACCCTAATAAATGTTGATACAATGCATAGTTACACATTTTTCTCCTAATACATTCTTCTAGAATAACATTTCCCAATCCCACATTACACCATCTTTTGATTTCCAACAACTTAAATAAATGCATAATTTGAAATATGATAATTTTAAAAAGACTTATTGAAACTCTAAATAGGTTAAATGAATTAACCCCCTTCCACTACATCAGCCTTTGTGTTGCATCTCCAGATCTTCACATTGCCAAAGGATACCTTGATCTATCCTGCTCATGATTACAAGGGATTCACTGTGTGGAACTATCTGATTTCTATTTCTTCTCTACCAAGTAAATCTTAGCAGCTGCTTGTGTTACATGTCTTCTTCCATGCAGGTTAGCACCGTGGGGGAGGAGATGCTCTATAATCCTCGGCTTACAAAAGATAAGGTATACATTTTTTTCCTTTTTTTTCCTGTATAGTGTTACCCGCTTTGGTTGATAATTTGGTTATATTTAGCTCTCATTTTCCCTATATTTATCAAACTAACTCTTATTTTCAGGAGGGGTTTCGAGATATCATGAAAAGTAAGTAAAATGTTATGTGCCTAAATTTTTTCATATTCAATTCTACAACTCCCATTTCATTTGTCACTGGATATGTCAACAACTAGGCTTGGATTAAGACTTTCCTTGTTTCATTGGGCTGGATTTTTACAGATCTAAAACTCGCTTATCCGAAAATGATTGATGTGGCTGTGCCTGCGAATATGATTTGTGGATTGCAAGATTTGTCTGAAAAGCCTGTAGTCTGTATGAACCTAGAGACATAATCATGGCTCAGACTTGTGTCCTGGACAAAAACCTCTGGATGGAGCTGGCTTAAATACATGGATCATTTGCCCTTCCACAACACATGATGCATTCTACCCGTACAGTTGAGTGTCATTTAGACTTTGAAAGTATACAGATCATGCCATAACAATATTGACGCATCACACTGAAGCATGACTAATAGAGCAAGCTGCTACTGCCTGTTGTGCAATAATGTTGAGATAGATGATAACCCATCTTCTTTACTTTTTTCATACTGAAGCCTCATGCTGTATCTTCTGCATTTGTTCAAAACTTGTGTACATGTTATTATGATAGTTCTGATTGTTCTTCAGATGGTTCTGGAGATTGTTCTTGAAGCATCATGATTTTCCTTATCTTGTTCTTCTGTGTTCGTTGTCTTTCTCTTAAGCCATAGAAATGCTTGAATCAGCACTTACTGATTACAGAAGTTTTAAGCACTGATTCAAGCAACGAAATGAGGTTATGAAACAGTGCTATATGAAATAGTGGTATTTTAAAGCTTTACTGTGGTAGCAAAGCTTTACCGTTTCATATACCACGTTCATTTTACAGTAAAGCTTCGATATTCTACCATTACAAATTATTGTTACTAACGTGCTAGAAAGGTTTAATTAATATTCTTCATCACCAACACTAAAACCGTCGAATTTGTTGATATCCAAAAGCACAAGCTTCTAACCATCCCGCTAAAATCTTTGTTTCCTTGAAGGTTAACTGCTCAGAAGAACTAAGCTCCGGAATGTACCTTAGAATGTAACTTGGGGATTGGGAATGGCATATGTAAGATGGAGGACACTTGAGCATCAGAGATAACTGAACAACATCAGGTCATTCAGGTGTACTCCATCCAGGTAGCTAACCAAATCATATCCCTAACCGTTTGTTGAAATCATGAACTTGAAACATTTTCATTCTGTTGTGTCATATTAAACAAGTCGCGCAGGGCCGAGAAATATGAACCTGTGCCGGACCGCTAACGGGCAGGACTCGCAGAACCTGTGTTTGGCTCGTACCGTGCTCGGACCTAGCGACCCGTTTTCCACCTCTACCCTACCCTTATTGTTCAATACTTCAATTACGTAACAAACCCTTTCAAATTAGGAGTCAAGTAAAGCGCTAGCAGCAATTTCTGAATTTCCAAGCATAGATTTTCACATTGGGATGATTGAAGGAAAGAATGTGGTGGCCTTTTGATTCACATCCAAAAGCTAAAATACAGATTTGGCAGTTGGAAGTCTCATTAGTGTTCCCGAAGTTCAACATCTTTGTAATCTTTTGCTTACTCCAATATTAAATGTTTCATTTTGGTAAACTCTTTGGGAGCTTGAAGCAGACCTGAAACGTGATTGCGTGTTGGGACTGCCGCATATAGAAGCACCACCACCATCAACTACTTAATTTGTGTGTCAAACAGAAACTCTTCCCCGCATTCCACGAACATTACAAATGAATACTTATGTTGCATTTTCATGCATATTTAGCTGTTATAATCTACAATATAACATGTTCAGTCTTTAATAAGATTGGAAGAAATACTACTCTAAACACATTAGAAGGGGGTTCTGCAAAACAATGTAATTATCAAAGGTGTGGAGCTATATAAACTTCATTGAACTCTTGCACGCATGGTAGAGATATACCAATTAGTGTATTTATTTTAATTTAGACTGTCTTTTCTGGCCAATACACGTTTTAAAGGTGTTGAATCAACACAATTATTCCAACTCGAATTACAGATGCTCGATCAACACAATTCCAAATCAATAAGTAACTTAATTTGGATCCGAATATAGCAGTGACTGTTCAAACTATTGCTGCAAAACCTCTAAACAGAGGGATATTAGAGAATTAGTATACCCTAAGAATGGAATAGCCAATTTCTCTTTGAATTGTACTGAGACTTTTGGACTAGCTACTACTCAAAAATTGATTCCCAAACTCGGAAAGAGCTGTGTGAGCTTCATATTTCAAAGTCAGCACCACATGGGAGCAGAAACAAATTACACACAAACACAATGTGGGAAAATTGATTTAAAACCTAGTGTTCATATCTTTTCCAGTTTCAAACAGGTTTTTTTTTATTATGTTAGTGTTGGTTTTTGGAGTCAACATTACTTCAAAATCCGAAATAGTCCAACTGCAAAACAAATCCTATATGCAAATTTTTGATTAAATCCACAGATATGTCATATGGTATGTAGAACTAAAGATGATTATGGCGGCAACGGCAGATGTAATATTTGTTCATATTTCTAAGTGTCTTGTTGAACATTCCAAGCAAATAATGGCAGACATTCCCCCGTATATATTTAATTAGCTAGTTAGGTAATTGGTCGAGTATACATTTTTATTTTCAAATGAGATTACAGGAAAATTATTATTTGTACTTGGAACACCAAGTGGATATGATCCTCATTATTCTCATTGGTCCAACTATTTTCTCTTTATCTTTTAATTGATGTATTTAAAAACTTTTAATTTTTTTCCCACCTCTATTGGTCCTCACATAAATCTAAACGATATGATTGGTTATGAACACTAAATGACAGTGCCACGTGGTATTCCATATACAGGAAATAATTACATTCTCGATCGGCCAAGGTTTCAAAGTTATATATGGCAATATAACCTACGTTACAGTTTGTCATTTATGTAGAATTTAAAGACTGATAAGTGGCTTGTGTTCCAAGTTAATGATATGAGTCATGCATGACCAGATGACCTATGTTAATGGAGAAATATGTTGAACTTTTACTTCTTCAATATAATCGAGAAACGATAACAAACACACACACATATATATATATATTTTAAAACAATCTTCAAAAAGTTCTAGAGGGTCGCCCGTCTTCATGATAAGTCTACATGATTGCTTTCAGTTTGAATTCTAAAGAAAAACTCAAATTCTCTCTTCTTGTATGTGTATTGAAATTGTGCAATAAGCACCTACATATGTGTATATTTATACACAAGGAAAAGAAAGAAAAATAAACCTAAAACTAATTACATTAGGTATACTGCACCATACTTTACTAAGCATAAGATATAAGCAAGAGAAGACTTAATCATCACCATGTTGTAACAGTAAATAGCAGGAACGCCATGCTGCAACAGTAAAAATTACATGAACACCATGCTGCAATAGTGAAGCACATGCTTCACAGACACACCATACTCCTAAACTTAATCTACAAGATATTTGTCATACTTCTAAACTTCATCTACAAGATAACTACCATACTCCTAAACTTCCAATACTCTCCTTCAAGTTGGGTCAAGAGGATTGATTGACCCAAGCTTGCTGAGAATTTTCTGAAAATGTCAGCTACTTGATCCTCACTCCTGACATACTAAGTTTTAATAACTTTAGATTGAACTTGAGCTTTGATGTAGTGACAATCAACTTCAATGTGCTTAGTACGCTCATGAAACACTGGATTGGAGGCGATATGCATGGCTACTTGATTATCACATAAAAGAGACATATGTTGAACACTAGAGAATCCTAAATCACTTAGGAGACCTTTCAGCCATATGAGTTCACATGCAGTGGAAGTCATGGCACGGTACGCAGCCTCTGCACTTGATCTAGCAACGACACCTTGCTTTTTACTCATCCAAATAACAAGATTCCCACCTACAAAAGTGTAGAACCCAGTTGTGCTCTTTCTATCAAGAGAATTCTCAGCCCAGTCAGCATCTGCAAAACCCATGATCATTGTATGATCATTCTTGAGCAAAATACCTCTACCAACTGAGCCTTTAAGATATCTAAGAATGTGCTTGACAATGTTCAAGTGATCAATAATAGGAGCATGCATAAATTGACTAACAATGCTTACTCCATAGGAGATCTTGGGTCAAGTGACAGTGAGGTAAATGAGTTTGCTAACTAACCTTTGATAGTAATTCAGATTCAAAAGAGATTCTCCTTCAATATCTAAGTGAAGCTTACTCTCAAGTGGAGTGTGAGCTGGTTTACAGTCCATGATCTTTGATTCTTCTAAAAGATCAAGCACATATTTCCTTTGATTCAAAAACATGCCTTTGTGAGAAGAGGTTATTTCAATGCCAAGAAAATACTTGAGTAAACCAATATCTTTCATCGAGAACTTAGTTTGGAGAGCTTGCTTGAGAGACTTAATCTCATCTATATGATCACCAGTGATGAATAAATCATCAACATAGATGAGAACAACAAACTTTCCATGAGTGCTATTTCGAATAAAGAGGGACGAATCAGAATTGCTTCTACAAAAACCAACATCTTCAAGAACTGAGCTAAGTTTAGCATACCATGCTCGGGGAGATTACCTCAAACCATAGCTGCATAGATTGCTTTGTGAAGCTTGCACACCATCTTAGGGTCATTAGATTGAGGATGACCAGGAGGAAGTTTCATGTATACTTCTTCTTGAAGTTCCCCATGCAAGAAGACATTTTTAACATCCATTTGATGTAAAGACCAGACTTGAATAATTACAACATAAAGGAGAACTCTCACAGTGCTCATTTTTGCGACAGGTGCAAAAGTTTCTTTATAATCCACCCCATAGGTTTGTGTGAATCCCCTTGCAACCAAACGAGCTTTGTGTCTTTCAATGGTTCCATTAGAATGAAACTTGGTTTTATAAATCCACCTACTTCCCACTGCTTTCTTTCCTCGTGGAAGTTTTACAACACTCCGAGTTTTATTTTCATCAAGAGCATGCAACTCTTCTTTCATAACCTGCTTTCACACTTTATGTTGATTAGCTTTATAAAAATCTTGAGGCTCATTAACATTATCAATAGCACTCAATTAAGCAGAATGTGAGGATGACAGTTTTTTATAGCTGATAAAATCTGTCATGTGATAATTAACCTTGTGAGCAACATAGTCTTCCAACCTGTCTGGAGGATTTCGCTATCTAGTGGGATATCTTCTGGGAAGAACTGAAGAAATATGATCATCTTGAGCAACTGGAACCACCAATGGAGATTCTTCAGGTTCATTAGCAATCTCATGATTCAAGAGATTATCATGAGAGCCTTGATATGAAGAAGGCATAGAAACCATACGAGTTGAACTCACTTCACTATCAACAGAAACATTAGGCAAGGGAAATTAATCTTGAAAACACTCTCCCTGACCATTTGAATCAAGTTTATTTGAAAAATAAGAAATAGATTCATCAAACTTCACATCTCTTAATACAAATTTTTCTAGTGACTGGATTATAACATTTGTACCATTTCTATGTTGCTAAGTATCCTAAAAACATACATTTAACAGCCCTAGGGTCAAATTTGTCTTTATCCACAGCTTGAATATGAACATAACAGACACAGCCAAAAACTCTCAAGCGTGATATATCAATCCTTCTATCCTTCAAGACCTCATATGGTGACTTGGAATTCAGAACTCTACTTGAAAATCTATTAATGAGGTAAGTAGCAGTAAGTACTCCTTGAGACCAGAATTTATTGGGCACATTTGCATGAAACATTATAGCTCTAGTTTTCTCAAGCAAATCTTTATTTTTTTTCATTCTACAATGCTATTTTGTTGAGGTGTGCCAACACAATTAGTTTGAAGAACAATGTCATTTGAGGTCAAGAATTGAGTCATGTTATTGGACATGTATTTAGAGCCATTATCAGATCTTAAAACTTGAATTTTAGAAGCAAATTGATTACGAACAAAACTGTGAAAGCTTTTAAACACATTAAAAACTTCACTCTTGAATTTCAAAAGGTACAACCATGTAAGCCTTGTAAAATCATCCACAAATGTTACAAAATTTCTAAATCCATCAAAGGATTCTAAGACACGACCCTAAATATCTGAGTGTATGATTTCAAATGGATAATTGGCTCTTGACATGGAGGAATTAAAAGGTAATCTAGTAAACTTGAATAATTTACAAACATCATAGTGATTGTTGTCATGTCTTAAATTTGAAAACAAAATAGATAACACTTTCTCTTAATGATAAGCCAAGCGTTGGTGCCAAAGTTGATGATCTTGATTAAGGTTGAAACTAACTTGAAAACCTTTGGATTTCTTAGATAAGTAATAAAGTCCATTGAGAAAGAAACCTTCACCAATCGATTTCTTGTTTTTGATATCCTAAAAAATCACATTGTAAGGAGAGAATATAGCTAGACAATGAAGTGTTCTTATGATTTTTCCAACAGACAACAACTGGAAAGGGAAGGAAGGAATGTACAAAGCTTCAGACTTAATGTGATTTGAAAATAGCTCATCATGAGGGTAAGAGTGAAATCCTTTGATCCTCTTTTTAAAAATAAAAAAAATGTGATTTTAAAATAGCCTAATCTTTCCTTTTCCTAACACAGATGCACCTCTTCCATTTGCTACGGACACATGTGAAGACATTTTTTCAAAATCATGCAAGTTTATGAGTTGATTTGTCATGTGATCTATGGCTCAAGAATCTATAACCCAATAATCATGCTCAATATTCACAGTCAAGGTTCTAAAACTCGCTACTCGGTAGTCGGTCGGCCGGCCGGTGAGTAGCGAGTAGAGGAGTACTCGGCCGAGTACTCGGGGAGTACTCGGATTCTAATTTCTGGATTTTTTTATTATTTTTAAAACATATAATCTAATATATAGTGTCCAAAATAATAAATAGTCCATAAAATATTACAATATTTAAGAGATAATAATGTCTAAAAAATAAAAACAACCATTAGTCCATTACAATAACATAAGTAATAAAAGCAAACCATATTCAATTCTTGCTGTGACATATCAACATTCAACAGAATAACAGAAGTACAGAACAATTCGGCAAAATCCAAGGAGTCAAGAACAAGAAGTCAAGAACACAATGTGACATATCAAAATCCAATTCGGCAATTCCTATCTCAGTCTCAAGCAGCAACAAGCCAACAACAGATCAATAAAATCCATACCCCAAATCAGCAAACCCAAAAATCAAAGCCAAAGATTCTAACTTTAACTGAAAATCAAACGGTTCAAACCAAATCTTACCCGAGAGGAGGGCGAGTCCGGTGAGAGAGAGGGCGGGGAGGGAGAGGCCTGGAGTGGAGAGCGTCAGAGCGACTGAGAGACAGAGAGAGCGAGAGGAGGGCGAGTCGGCGAGAGGAGGAGAGACGACAGCGAGAGGAGGAGATCGAGGAGGGCGAGTCCGGCGAGAGGTGACTGAGTGAGAGTCCGGCGACGGCGGCGAGAGAAGTGAGTCCGAGAGAGTGAGAGAGCGACTGAGAGGCTGCGAGAGACAGACGAGTAAATGAATCAGGGTGGAAGGCAAACGACGTCGTTTGCTTCTTTTTTTTTTTTTTTCCTGACCGATTTGACCGATTTGGACCCGAGTTGGCCGAGTTGGACCGAGTACTCGGCCGATTTTCTTCCCGCCGAGTAGAGGCACTGAGTAGGTCAAAATCGCCTCAGTAACCAGCCGAGTACCGAGTACTCGCCGAGTACTCGGCCGAGTTGACCGAGTTTTAGAACATTGTTCACAGTTAATGTTGTTTTGAAGGCATTTAAGATATTTGAAATATCACTTTGATTCACATGATCAGCTTTTGCAAGAAAGCCTGCAAACTTGCCAAGTAGTGCAGTGTGGTTGTCACCTTTAGCTGCATTCTCATGTTTTTTCTGTTTTTGTTAAAGATACACATCAAATTCATTGATGAGTATGCTTGGATTCGATGTGAAGTCCAAAACTCCATCTGAGGTAGAAGAACTAGAAGCCAAGTTGGCTTTGTGATTTTTCTGCCCCAATTCTTCTGATCGTTTTCCTTTTCCTTGGCAAATTTTAGTTTCAGCTCTGGATAGAGAATCCAACACCTTTCTCTTATGTGACCAACACCCTTACAATAACTGCACTTCAAGTCTGGATGTTTTCCCTTATACACCTTTTTCTCAACCTGCTTATGATTTGAAACATAAGCACTTGTATCTGAAGAACTTATCTTCATATCCAGATTCATTACTTTTCTTCTGGCCTCTTCTCTCTGGAGTATACCACAAATATTTTTGAAGGAGGACACGATCTCATTCATAAGAATATGACTCCTCAAGTCTTCATAATCAGAACTGAGATTAGCAAGTAGCTGAAAATTTTTATCTTTCTCAGCTCTCTTCAATAAAATAACAGGATCTATGGTGTGAGGTTGATAAACATCTAACTCATTCAACATACCTGTTAAACTTCTAAAGAATTGGACAAATGACTTTCCCTCTTGTTGAAAATCAGTAATGTCTCTCTTGAGTTGAAAGACACGAATAGAGTTATTTTGATTTCCATACATCTTCTCAATAAACTTCTAGAGATCCATAGATCACTCTGAGGAGCTGAAAATTTCAGCAATCTTGGGCTCCATGGAGTTGAGCAGCCAAGATATTACAAGCTGATCCTTGCAAAGCCAAGCATCATAATTGGTGGAGTTCACCTCAGGCCTTGGTGTTGCTCCATTAACATAACCAAGCTTTGATTTTCCTCCTAGAGATAAAGGTATAGCTCTTGACCAAGGGAGATAGTTGAATTCAGTTAACAAAACTGAACTCAAACGAAGATTGAGATTTCCCTTACTATCAGTAGAACCAAGACATCACAAGTAGTGTAGTGTGGTTGTCACTTTTTTGGATTTCCCTCACTATCAGAGGCACCAAACATGTTGGTGTTAGACTCAGAACCAAAAAGGTTCACAATAGAAGAAACTTTATCAGCCATCTATGGCTCGACGGATAAAAAAGAACACAATTCACAAGAGAAGAAATGAAGAACACAGAAGCAGAGACAGGATACTAAAGCTCCTGCTCTAATACCATGAAGAAAAACTCAAACACTTGGAGCAATTTTCTCTCTTCTTGTATATTGAAATTGTGTGTACCAAGCACCTACATGTGTGATTTTATACACAAGGAAAAGGAAGAAAAATAAACCTAAAACTAATTACATTAGGTACACTACACCATACTTTACTAACCATAAAGTATGGGTAAGAGAAGACTTAATCATCACCATGCTACAACAGTAAATAGTATGAACACCAAATTACAGGAACATCATTGCAACAGCACCATGCTGCAACAATAAAAATTACAGAAACACCATTGCAACAGCACCATGCTGCAATAGTGAGGCACATGTTTCACATACACACCATACTCTTAAACTTCATCTACAAGATAACTACAATACTCTTAAACTTCATCTACAAGATAACTATCATACTCCCAAACTTTCAATAAACTTCCTAATGCATCTCGATCTACTGCATATCATGATCATCCATGAGGAAACCACAACTCCAACCCGGCCTAAGAATGGCCTAAGATTATTTGCTTTGTCTTTTTCTGTCCAATCTTTTCTTCTTAAAATACCGTCATCTTGTAGGGTGCGTCTGGAGTGCGCCTCTCAATTATTACGCCGCTATACGCCTGAGTGGGGCAGAGGTGGGTCTAGTTACGTGGATTCTTGTTCGAATAATCAGAAAATGAGGGACACATGTATAATTCAGCAAATTAACAATCGTCAATAGTGAAATAATTCTGTTACGGTAAATATGAGGGGCAAATATGACAAATAACAGGGCAAATATGACAAATAACACCGCCTAGTGAGTCTCAGCCTCCTTTCTCAAACTCATCACCAATCCACCTGAAATTCATTCATCTTGATTGTGAACTAAAAGAGGAAGACCGTGGCTAAAAACCACCATGGGAAAGCTCTTACTGGTCTACTCTATAAACCGCCATGACATGAAGCGGTGAGACTCCGTTGAGATAGAACATCAGTACCGGAACTCGGCGGTGTAGCCAACGCAAAAATCATGAGACGCGGAGACGACGGCTTGGCCGTCATGGTTGACCGACTCCACAGGCTCTATGTCGAGGAGCTCCGGCGAGAGGTCTGCTGTCGAAAAGTTTCAATCGTCTATCATGCTCGCGTCCCTTGATTTAGATTTGACTTCGAGAGTCGTTGTAGACTTGATTCATTGAAATAGAGCATGCACCGCACCTCCATCGTGAAAATGGTCCGAGTTTTTTTTTGGAGATTGGGAAGGAGCCAGATTTTGTTTTTTAAATGCATTGAAACATGGAATCGGGCTTCAGGTTGTCAACACGTGTATCACTAGTTGAGTAGAGGCTAGTGGGAGCAACACGTGAATTTCTGTTCTTTGCGTTAGAGCGATTTTTTTATTTCAGATGGGATTTATTTATAAAAATTCAACTTGATCCGAACGTTAAAAATTTGATCCGGACGGTTAATGCTGTAAGTCAAACCTTTAAACGCATGAAAAATGTTATTTGACCGTATAAATTATTTATTTTGATCGGACCTTAAACACAAAATAGTTTCAAATCGATAAGACGCAACCAGTAGTATAAAAATTTACTTAAAATAACCCCCGAAGATAGGGCTACCCATCGAGATAAAAAATGGTAAATAAGGTTGACCGCTACTATCGGCACGAAGAATTTACAGGAATTACGTGATTTTTCAACCGTAGATGTATTTCACCATTTCGGGCGTATATTATTTCATGACTTTTTTGAGTTTAAGGTTCTACATAGGGTTTGTTTTTAAAATGGAACATTTATTTAAAACTTAGTAACTAAGTTATACAATATTAGTGGCTACATCGTGATTCCGATGATCAAACTTGAGAAACATAAATCTGACCGGCTGATATATCTATTATGATAAAATATATTTATGAGAAAAAATTCAACTTGATTCGATAACGTTAAGGGCTCGATCCGGGCAGTCAATCACGTAAGTCAAACCCATAAAAGCACAAAAACGGTCATTTAACCATCCAAATTACGTATTTTGGTCAGATCTTCAACACAAAATAGTTTCAAATCGATGAGACGCAATCAGTGGTATAAAAATTTACTGAAAAATAACCTTCGAAGATAGGGATATCCATCGAGATAAAAATGGTAAATAGGGTTGAGCGCTACTATCGACACTAAGAATTTACCGAAATTACGTGATTTTTCAACCATAGACGTATTTCACCATTCTGGTCATATCTTATTTCACAACTTTTTAGAGTTTGAAGGTTCTTCGTAGAGTTTTTTGAAATAAAACATTTATTTAAAACTTAGTAAGTTATACAACATTAGTGGGCACATCGTGATTCTAATGATCAAACTTGAGAAACGAAAATCCGACCGTCTGATATGACCATCATGATTAAATACATGTATGAAAAAAAAAATTCAACTTGATCTGATAACCTTAAGGGCTCGATCTAGACGGTCAATCTCATAAGTCAAACCTCTAAACATATAGAAACGATCATATATACGAGTTTTAGGTTCGAAAACGTGTAAAAATAGGGTTTCACATTATGCTGGTCAAATGCGTTTCGTGTAGAAAATGAGGCACGTTGGTTAACAATATTATATACTTGCACATAACCTAATACACAAGTTAATCACATTAGTAAACACGTTATGATTCTAATAGCTAAATTATTCAAAATAAAAATTCAACAGTATTAGTATAATTTTATACACCTATTCATACATAATTGATCTATTTATGTCATTGTTTAGGTTTTGGTAAACTTAATCAACCCATTGCATCATTATACCCTCGTCAAGGACAACAATATGAAGCAGAATATTTTTACATTTATTGATATAGAGTCATATTTAGAGTGTAGGAATTTCAGATATTTTTTCATTTTTTAGGAATCTCAAAAGTTATATAAAACTATTGTGATTAACTATGATTTGAAACTTAAAAAAACTAAAAGAATACATCAGGTAATTGAAAAATTCTCGGAAATTCCTACATTCCAAAGTGACGGTCTACGTCGAACACTAGAACTAATTAGTTTGTAAAACTTAATAATGAGGAAATATGATTTTGTTTAATGTGAAGGAAATATAATGCACGGGAAATCACAATTTTCTCCCGCTTCATACATATAACCAGCAGCCAGCAGGTCCAGATTGAGGGTCAAAAAAGGTATTTAAAATAAATTAAATTTAAACAATTTTGTTTCAAAAGAAAAAGAAATAAGATTTAATTTAGGACTTTTATTGCAACAAAAAACAAAGAGTAAAAAGATTAATAAAAGACAAACCTCGTTCCCGACTCCGAAGACCTCAATCCTCATCCCAACAATAATTTCCGATTTTTAGCCCTCATCCATAAGTCTTCTTGATCATGCTTGGCCATACCCAGTCCTTGGCGTTGCTCAAGCCGACCTCCCTCATCCAGTTGATGAACGCTTCGAATCTTCAATATTTCAGATGTGTTTGTCATCAATACCACCGAGCAGCTCTATAGAATTCTCATTAGACTACCAATTATGCCCTTGGGTTAAAGCTGTGGTAATACGTTTTAACTAACGGCCATGTACGCATACTAACGTGGATATAAAATGTCTTCATTGCCCTTCCGTTTCCTCCTGTAAAGGCGTCTCGCACGCCTGGCGTAGTCCAGAATCACTCCATCTTGTAATAGATTAAAACCTCCCCGCAACTATTCATGCCCTTCTTTACAGGTGACTTGCTTATCACAGCTAGTCAAAAATCTGACCAAAAGAACTGACTACTACGTTATATAGGTCAGTTTTGACAGGTTGATCAAAAAAAACAGATTCATTCAAAAATAAATGCGTTGTACTCACTGCGTGTTTGAATTAGATCATAAACTCATAATTCTCTGAATGAAATACTTTTACTGCCTAATTTTTCAGTAAGGTTGAGCAAGAAGTAAAAAAAAGGAACAGATATGTTTTGAAACTTTGAATTCAGTTAATTATCTGATAATTATAGTGATTGAATAAAGATGTCAATAGTTCAGTACCACGACTACAAACTTTTTTCTATTCTTTTTTTTACCATGACTACAAACTTGAACCACGAATACACCAAAGGCTATGGAAATCAAAATTGAAAGCCGGCAAAGTAGATAGAGGTCAGCTCGAGTCCAACCACCAACGTTTGTCCAATGGCCAATTAAGGTTAGCAAATGCCTCCCTTTAAGTTGGCAGCCGGAGAGTTATACATTCTTATTACAAAGCGTAGAGTATACAATTCATCGTTAATTGTGACATATGTGCTCTAACATTATCTCATCCAACACATATCAGTTTCTGTGTCTAAAAGCTTTCGAAGAAGAAAAGATGTCTTTGTTAAAAAAAAGTACATACGTAGTCACCTGCATTTTGTTTGAATATTTGATCTTATTTTGATTTTTGAAAGTTATTTTTGCAACATACTTTTAAACGTGTAATGCTAAACAATTCCAACTTATACATTGTCATTCTTTTCGGTCAAACTTTACACAATAGTTTAGTTTTATAGTCAAAAAATATGAAGTTTTCTATATTTCCATTGCTCTTCCAATTTTCATAATTTGGTCCCAACAAAGAAAAACAATCTATAGTTTTGTTAAGAAAAAAATTTGAGGCATCATCTTTGCTAAGAAATGACTAAAGCTAAACGCCTAGGACCAAATGTACAGTCAAAACCAAGACCATGGACTATATTACCAAGTAAACTGAAAAAAAATAATAAATAAAAAACACCAAAAAGTATTTGAGAGAGACTAGTGCAATGGCAGGCTCGTGTAGCCTGTAATTTACAACGGACGGTAAATGAAAGAAGAAGATGACATTTTATAACATTTTATTTCTCATCAAAACCGCGTATTCAACACACCTCACACATTTGATTCTTCTGATTCAAAGTCTTCGAAACACAATTGAGACTAGACTACTACTGCTACTTCTACCTCGCTTTGCTTTTAGCTCTCTTCTGCCTTCAATAAATAAGTTCTCATCTCCCATATAAACCATATATCACCTCAATAAATGTGGTCCCTGTCCATTTCTGATCTCTGATCCCAGTTTCAGTTTCTGGGTTCCTGCTTTGTTTTCCTTCATTTCTTTTTGAACTTTACACAACCCTTTTTGGAGTTCTTTCTATTTGCTCAATAAAGCCTGGGAATTTGAGTCAAAGATTCATGCTTTCTGGGTTTCATGTAGGATTGTTTTCCCAGTAACCAAACAAGAAGAGAACACCATCATCATCACTATGATTGTTAACGCCACTCTGGCTCTGGCTCTGATTCTGATGCTTGCAAGCGCTTTTGTATCTATTGCTCGGGTTCACAGCGACAACAACCACAGCCCCAATGGCTCGACTCTCGCCGGAATAGAGTTCCCGGAGCACATGAGCTTCAATGCTGTGTCGTCTTCATCCCACACCGGCTGTAGCTTTCGAAAGTCAGAGTTAACAACCTCGGCTTCAACTCCGAATGAAGAGTCTGATGATGAAGAAGAAGCAGTTGGTTCTCATAAACAATCTGTGAAGCTCCACTTGCGGCATGAGAAGAACTCTGTTTTCGAGTCCACCGTCAAAGACTTGAGCAGAATTCAAACTCTGCACACCAGAATTGTCGAGAGGAAGAACCAGAACACCATTTCAAGGCTGCACAAAGACAAGAAGAGCCCAGTTAATAAGGAGGTTGTTGTCGTTGCTCCGGCAGCCTCACCGGAGTCTTATGTCAGCGGCAGCGAGCTTTCGGGACAGCTGGAGGCGACGTTGAAGTCCGGGGTGAGTCTTGGCTCAGGAGAGTACTTCATGGATGTTTTCATTGGTACACCTCCTAAACACTTTTCTTTGATACTTGATACCGGTAGTGACCTCAATTGGATTCAATGCGCACCTTGCTATGATTGTTTTGAGCAAAACGGACCGCATTATGATCCCAAAGACTCAACTTCATTTAGCAACATAGGCTGCCATGATCCAAGGTGTCAGTTGGTTGCATCTCCTGAGCCTCCTCAGCCTTGCAAAGCTGAGAATCAGACTTGTCCTTATTTCTATTGGTATGGAGATAGTTCTAACACAACTGGGGATTTTGCTCTTGAAACATTTACTGTTAATCTTACATCACCTGCTGGGAAGTCCGAGTATCGAAAAGTTGAGAATGTGATGTTTGGTTGTGGCCATTGGAATAGAGGCTTGTTCCATGGGGCTGCAGGGTTGTTGGGACTAGGGAGAGGGCCTCTCTCCTTTGCCTCTCAGCTTCAATCACTATATGGTCATTCATTTTCGTATTGTCTTGTTGATAGAAACAGCGATACAAATGTTAGCAGCAAGTTGATATTTGGGGAGGACAAGGCCTTGTTGAGCCACCCACAATTGAATTACACATCCTTGGTTGCTGGCAAAGATAACCCTGTTGATACATTTTACTATGTTCAGATCAAGTCTATCCTAGTCGGAGGAGAAGTGGTGAACATACCGGAGGAGACTTGGAATCTTTCCTCGGAAGGGGCAGGAGGTACAATCATTGATTCAGGTACTACATTGAGTTACTTTGCAGATCCTGCCTATGATATCATCAAGGAGGTATTTTTGAAAAAGGTTAAAGGCTATCCGGTAGTGAAGGACTTTCCGGTTTTGGATCCTTGCTATAATGTGTCTGGAGTTGAGAAACTGGAGCTACCAGAATTTGCAATTGTGTTTGCAGATGGAGCTGTTTGGGATTTCCCAGTTGAGAACTACTTCATCCAAATTGAACCTCAAGAGGTTGTTTGCTTAGCGATTTTGGGGACTCCAAAATCTGCTCTTTCGATAATTGGTAACTATCAGCAGCAGAATTTTCACATCCTCTATGACACAAAGAAGTCTAGGCTGGGATATACACCAATGAACTGTGCTGATGTTTAACAATCTTTGCTAGAAAGTGGAGAAACTTTGGAAACATGGTAGTCTGGGAGGGCACAATTTTTCTCTCTTCTTTTTATTCTTTTTTCCTCTTATTGAAAAGGATCAAAGGTGACTATACACAGATATTAGATTCATTGTTTTTTTCTTTCTTCTCTTATTGATAGCCAATTAGCTAAAAAGGATCATAATCTGTATTGAAAACCAGAAGCATCAATGCATTTTGTACACATTTAAACAGCTTCTGCTTCTTACTTGCATAAAGTTATAGTTTATAAATGGAATCGTGTAATTTATGGTTTGATTTTGTTCCATAGGTTAAGACCAGAGTTCCACTCAGCCAGACCTGGTATGAGACTTTGGTTATTATTCCACAGATTCATCACCTTGGAGAGGACCTAAATTGTGTCAGTTTGGCTATACTGTGCCAATTACGAATCTTTTCATATCATTCTAATTCTAATTATCTTTAAGTTTTGATAATTGTTTATCCCATTGCGTATCACAGTTGGTATATTAGTTTGTGTGGAGGTTGCTTGTCCTGAAATGGAATATACATCATAAAATGATAAAAATAAAAATCTGGTCAATTGTTAGGTGCGAGCAACCTTTTTCATACTACAAACCAAAGAATTAGTCAACCGTTTGGGCTGTCACAAAAAATCTAGCTACTGTTTCAAGTTCTAAATGTACAGTTGATGTTGCAAGTTCTAAAGGTAGTCACAGATGAGCCTCCTCAGGTCACTCAATTGAAAGTAGTTAGCCTCCTAAAGAACACTCGCCGGACCTAAAAATGTTGTCGGATTTTTAAGATAATTAGCCGTGTATTACATATTCAAGGGTTATGAGCACAATATGTGATCTAGGCAAAAATTCAAGTAGAATCTGAGCTGCCCTTGGAGGTATACATGGTGTCGACGGGTTTGTGGGTTCTGAATGTTTTATTACTTTGGGAGCTTTCTTTCAGCAGATAGTATCTGACACCAATGAAGTGCACAGAATAGAATGTTCAATCTCTCCTGCCAACGACCACAATTGTAATGCTTTGAAATTTCTTGCAAAGCATTTTCCTTTTCGTTAGTTACCATTTTCATTTCTATCCATTCATCTACCATTTCAGTGCAAGTCATTGTCTATGAGTTAAGTATTTTTAGAAACTAATCTGATTAGGTAGATAAATTGACCATGAACTCATTCATAAATCACATAATGGGGATTGATTTTCTACTTCACCAGTATCAAGTGCATCATTTGGTGCAAATTGGGATGCTTTCTACTAAATATTCAAGGGTTATGAGTTCATTATGTGATGCCAACCAAATGTTATGATCGAATCCGTTCTTTTTTGACTCAGCAAATTCTTGTATACAGCAAGCTAGTACTATAATTTTCCATGTACATTTTGAGTTTCTTTAGAGGCAAACATGATGTAGGTGGGTTCTGAATGATACTTCTTTAGGAGTTCTTCTTTCAACAGATGCATATTTCTTGGGGGTGGGCGCGGGTTGGTGTGGTGCGGGTTGAAGCTCAACCCTAATCCAATCCATTTTAACCGGTTTGTCAATTTCACAAACCAGATCCACATTTTAATTTTCCAAACCATATATTCGGGTTACCCACATTCCGGATTGGTTTCGGGTTTAAACCAGATTTTCAGTTTAGCCTAATCAGTAACAACATAAAAGATATTAAACACTCAAACAGTTCAAATTTTACACTTCCACAGTCTAATCACCAAGCAATATTACAAACCAAATTCATCGATATTCAGTCCAGAAATGAAAGATAAAGACCAAACGAATACAAGCTTTAACACAGCAAAAGCACATCCTTCGCTCTTCAGCCCCTACTCCCCTTAGTGCTTCAACACAATGTAGCAAGCTTTAACAATCAGTCAGCATCAGAAAGATCTTCAGGAGAATCTATCAAGTATCAAACAGTTTCAAAAGTTAAAAACAACAATATAAAACAAAGTTAAGAGAATTTCGAAGTATCAAATAAATGAATAATTCCACTAAGCTTACCAAGTTCAAGATTCTCCATCTCTGTATACAGATCCATTTCTTCCTTGGTAGGTTCCTTGTATTCCTGAAATCCTCTTGCCCTAAGCCAATCACTCAAGCATACTAACCCTTCAACCATCCTAGGGGTCAGTTGTGACCTAAAAGGGTCAATCACCCTCTTTCCGAGGCTAAACGCAGATTCTGAAGCAACTGTTGAAGCGGGTACAGCAAACACATCTTTGGCTATCTTGGACAAAATTGGATATCTTGGCGCATTCTCTTTCCACCAATCCAAAACATTGAAGTTTGCATCACAAACGTCCAATGGAGCTTCCAAAAGATACTTATCCAGCTCATTCTTGATCACCACAACATCTTTCTCTTGCCTCAATTGCTTGAACTGCATCAGGTTTGCTGCATGACTATCCTCTTGCTCTAACGTAGTTCTTGCATTAATATTTGGCATTGTCACATTCTTTGAAGCTTCTGCAGCTACTGGATCATCATCTACAATTAAAAGAAACAATTGCAATTAATGTATCATTACTAGAAATGAAATGAAAACTACTTCAACTGAAAAAAAGAAACAAACATGTATACAATAGGTTACCTGTATATTGGTCAAACAGCTTTTGCAATGTCTTTTTCACTTCGTCAAGCATCAAAGAAACTTTGAGTGCATCTTCTTGCAGCTTTGGGAAGAAGAACTCAAGATACAACATCTTGTACCTTGGATCAAGAACTACAGCAATGACCAGAATTTTGTTCATGTTTTCCAATTTCAGCCAATACTTGTCAAACTTCTTCTTCATTTCAGTGCCAATGGAAACCATCAAAGGATCATTACCTTTAATGCACTTGTTCAGCTCACCAATTATAGTGCACATCCACAGGAGAGGTTCATTGGCAGTCACATACTTTGTCGCACTAAATTTCAGGGTGGCTTCATAGAAAATTTTAATGTATCTCACAAGTTTCACTGCCTTCTCCCAATCTTCTGCTGAAGGAGGGCCACATTTCTCTAGGAAATAGATAACAAACTGGTGATCTTCATCCGCAAGCCTAGAAAATGCGTTCCGGTATTTGACAGCAATATCCAACATAAAATATGTCGAATTCCAACGTGTGCATACATCTAAAGGCACAATCCCACCCTTGTACTGAATTTTTTCTTGAGCTGCACACTTCCTAAACTTCTCAAGCCTTGATGGTGAAGATCTAATGTACTTCACAGCATTTCTGATACCATCAATTGAAGAACCCAGCTCATCCATTCCATCCCTTACAATAAGGTTTAAAATATGGCAGCAACATCTCAAATGCAGAAAAGAACCTCCTAACACCAACTGATTCCAATTTCCTATCTTCTCCTTCATATAGTCTAAAGCTACTTGATTTGGACTTGCATTATCCACAACTATAGTAAAAACCTTCTCAATCCCCCACTTAATCAAACAAGTCTCTACTAGCTGTCCTATGGTTTTTCCTTGATGATTTGGAATCACACAGAAGTTCAAAATCCTCTTATGAAGATTCCAATTTGCATCAATGAAATGTGCAGTCAACACCATGTAGTTAATGTTCTGGATACTTGTCCAAGTATCCGTAGTAAGAGACACCCTTTGTCCAGTCACAACCAAATGTCTTCTAAGTGTCTCCTTCTCCTCCAAATACAACTTCCACACATCCCTAGCTATTGTCCTCCTAGAAGGTAAACGAAAATCAGGCTGAGTCACCCTCATGAACTCCTTGAAACCTTCATTCTCCACAAATTTAAATGGGAGTTCATCACGAACCACCATTTTTGCTAAAGCTAGCCTAGAAATCATAGAATCATAAACAACAGACACCAAGTTACCTCCATTTTCCTGCGAATCGAAGGTCAAGGTCCTCTGTCTCTTCTTGCGCACCAGAATTGGAGACTTGCGACAGTTCAGGAGCAGGTGATTCCTCATTGTTGTTGTACCATTTTGGGTCTCTGTTGCATATGTTTGAGTACAATACTTGCACTTTGAACGAGCTGGCTTCATGACACTACCATCAGGGTTCTTCAGCTTCGTGAAGTGTTCCCACACCATTGATTCGTTCTTCCTCTTGGATCTGTTTGATCCTCTGTTTGATCCCTCTGCATCTTGAGGTTTGGAAACACCTGGCAAAGGTGCAGGTGGCGGAAGTTGAAGAACAACGGAAGGTGTAGGAGTTGGGGTGGGAGTTGTTCGGCTGGTTGCAATGCTTGAGTCCGTTGTTGGTTGAGAACTCGGATTTGTTGTGTTTGTCTTGTCGGATATCCCTTCCATACCTGAAGAAGTGAAGAGAGTGAAGGAGAGAATGAGGGACGGTGAGAAGAGTACTGAGTGAGAGAGAGACTGAGTGAGTACGCCTCCCACTTTTTAGTCTTATATAGTCTTAGGGTTAGGGATAAAAATTGCTAAATTGGGCTGTTGGGCTGTTTATTTGTTATGGGCCACGGGCTAGTTAGCCCTTAAATAAACAAGTAAATAAAAATAATAAATAATTAAATAAAACCGGTGCGGGTTGGTTTAAACCGAATTGAAATTTTTCCAAACCTAATCCAGTCCGCTTTCATCCGGATTGGAGTTTTTCCAAACCTAATCCGATCCATTATAACCGGTGCGGGTTGAGAACCGGTTTAAAGCGGTGCGGGTTGGTGCGGTACCGCATTTTCGGATTCGAATGCCCACCCCTAATATTTCTGACACAGAGATTGCACATAATAGAATATTGGAATGCTTTGAACTTTCTTGCAATGGAAGAAATGAAAAGATTCCAAATTTGAAGGCAGAAAACAATGCTGATTCATTTTAATGCAAGTCCTTGCTTAGGACCTGTGTCATTCTTGGAAATAATCGGACTGATAAGATTGATAGAGAGATATGCATAAACTCGTAGATGATGATGGGATTTGAATTTTGACACCAGCAATAATTTGCATTAGTTGGTAGAAGTGGGGATTCTTTCTGGGTCGGATAGGAACTAGGAAGAGACTAATCTTCTGGATCTGATAGGAACTATAGGAAGAGACTAATCAATCTAATGACGACCTCATTCTGTGTCGACCTGGAGTCAAGGGCTTCCTTGTATCATTCATATTAGCAGGGCTGAATGTAATGTAAGGTAGCTTAAGGCAACTTCGTACTTTCTTGGGCTGCTTGAAGTTCAAACTCGAACTACAAGGAAATTTTTTTTGAGGAAAAATATCAAGAATTTTATTTAAATAAAGAAATTACATAACAATGGAACGACCAATTATGATGACTAAACCTCAACACACATTCATATCAAGATCTATAGTTATGGGTCCGTCACTAAAAGCAACATCCATGAACCAAATATGCTCAACCCCTAACCAAATTTTACGCTCAAAGAGAGCTACCAAATCCTGAGAGTAATGATACAATCTTATCACCAACAATAGACCGTGCAAATTCCCCTTCTTCAACACTGTGTCCAAAAACGACCACATGCAAAGGTAAACTACCCACATGTTGACAACTAGACATCACCGAAATTAAAACCGATAATCCTCAGGAATGACGCCATATAAGTAACACCCTGACCAAGAGAACACACCCAAACCCTCACTCGAAAGAGGAGAGACTAATTAAACATAACAAAAACAAGATCCAAGTCAAACCCAAAGATTGGGCCCAAACCCATACCACACCATCATGAACATAGAATGAAGCCCACAAGAGAGAATTGGCCCCATCTCTCTCTGGCCCACCTCGGGGTATTGCTCAACTGTCGGACCGCCGTTGTTGCCAACCGCCCATCCTCCATGCAACAACCATGAAAAGCAGCACAACCACGAAATCCAACCCATAATGAAACAATCCAATCTAAGCAGGAGAACACCATCACGAACACCCCCATTAAAGTAAAATTATGTTGATGACAGTTTTAAAAATGAAATCAAACATCTTCGCCAACATTTTTCCGTCCCTAATATATGCTCATGCTAAATATATCGACACTAAACATATGTCAACATAATTATTTGTCATTCATTCTGCAAGCAGATGTTAACCTTTCACAAAGGCCTTCATCAGATATTTATCAAAGATTACCATCAAATCCAAGTTGGAGTCTCTTGTTGACAATGTGTACATGACAAAGTTTAAGTTCCTTGGAGAATAAAAAATATGGTTTAAAACTAAGTTGTACGAACACGGACACGGATACGGAGATACGACATAGCCCAACACGCCGACATGGCAAGACTCAAAAACTGGATTTTCGACGACTTGAACACGACAAATAAAATTATATTTTAATGTATTTTAAATCAAAAAATATACTAAAATATAACAAAAGTTCCATACATTACCAAAATAATGTTCAAAATTCAATTTATTACATACCATAAAAAAATTAGAGAGAGTCTAATTCATATGAAAAAAATGCATAAACATCGCGGTAGCTTGCTTTCAAAAATAGGCGGTGTCTTTCTTTCAAAGTAGGCAGTAGCAAAAGCAATTTAACAATCTCCAAACCTCTATCACGGACACCTAATAGACAAGAAGACGAACTAATATAATTATCATAGTCATAATTCATCCAAACCTTATAATCATTCCATAATGTGTTTAGGTTTTAGGTTTTGGGCCTTTTGCCCCCTTTCTTTTAATGAAAAATGCTAACGTGGCGTGTCGGGTATAAGGTGAATTGTCTGTCAACGTGTTTAAAAAGTCAACAATTTTCGATACACCACGTGGTGTTTCGGACACTTAATTTGACGTATCCGGCGTGTTTGGAGTGTCCAACACTCCAAAAGGACACTTTACCTTTTGGAGTGTCGGTGCAACATATGTTCAAAACATCCATAGCTTGCAGGTATCTCCTTCAAGGCTTCACACACACGCAAATGCAATTTCTTGGCACATGCTGTGCTTCTTCTTCTTCTTCTTCTTCTTCTTCTTCATCTTTTTGGTAAAAATTCTCTTCCTCTTACTGCTTTTCCAATCTGATTAGTCAGTCTGTGGTTGAAGTATTGTGTAAAAAAAAGAAAAAAAAACAATTGTGCAAGTTTGGGCTCGGTAAACATTGGGTCGTACTCTTTGCAATGCCACATTTTGACCAAAAAACCTGTATGGGCCTTATTAGGTCGTAATCTCCACAGCCCATGTACCGAGGAGCTAGGGTTTTGCACCTCTCACATGTTTATAGTCGTCAAAGAGGAAGAGTTTAGGAGGCAGCAGCACTCTCTCAGCAGCGGCTTCTCTTCCCCAAATCTCAAATGGCTCCTTTCAGGGTAAACCCTCTTCTTCCATATTCATTCTTCTTCTCCTTCAACACTTTACATGCATGTTTCTGTGATTTTGGTTCCAAAGGTCTTAAGGTTTTGTTGGGTTTATTGGATGTTTGGTTTGTGTGGAGAACAGTATCATCAATATCAGGTGGTGGGGAGAGCTCTCCCAACTGAGAAGGATGAGCATCCCAAGATCTTCCGCATGAAGCTCTGGCACACCAATGAGGTCCGTGCCAAATCCAAGTTCTGGTAAGCACTTTTTATCCTCTAAAGATTGAAACTTTGATGCTTACACAGGTCCCAATATCGATCCGTAAAGGTTAATACTTTGTGTTTATCAGTATGAAGTCTGTTTATGTATTTGGGATCTTATTTTGATGTTGTTGTTTTCTGTTTGATTAGGTACTTTTTGAGGAAGTTGAAGAAGGTGAAGAAGAGCAATGGGCAAATCTTGGCCATCAATGAGGTAGTTATCTTACTCCCCGACCCGTCATGTGTTTGTTGTTTTACCAATTGTGGGTTGGCTTCTTAAGTTTGTTTCATGCTTGATTGTGTTAAGTTTATGCGTAACATAAACTGTATTGCTTCTTTGTGTGTATAAACTTGTTATTCTAATGGTGATAGATGTGAATTCCAGCTCATTATGAGACCTTTTGTGGTCTGGGAATAGACCTTATCCATATAGCTGAGTGCAGCTTCTGATTGAAGAAAGTAATGTTGATACAAGTTTAGGGTTTATATTTTCCAAGAATTGAATTGGATGTTAGCCTATTCTATTATTCTTGCTATTGTGTTGCTGCAATGAGCCAATTTGCAGAGCAAGGGCGTCCAATTATTGGCGCAATTTGCATTGAAGGTTGGCAATAACTAACCATGAAGCGATTCTCCGTGCCTTCCAAATCTCTCAATTCTGAGCTTGGCCTCGAACAAGTCGCTACATTTATATTTTCCAAGAATTTAATTGGATATTAGCTAATTCTATTATTCTTTCTATTGTGTTACTGCAATGAGCCAATTTGCAGAGCAAAGGCGTCCAATTATTGGCGCAATTTGCATTGAAGGTTGGCAATAACTAACCATGAAGCGATTCTCCGTGCCTTCCAAATCTATCAATTTTGAGTTTGGCCTCGAACAAGTCGCTACATTTATTCCTTCCCATCTTTCCCCTTCCTTTGTTATAATCTTATGTTTGTTGGTTCTAAAATCTGTTATAGATTTTTCTTTGGGTGGTTATATCTGAGACCTGATTCAGATGGAAGCTATGGTCAGTTTTAACTTGAAGTTTAGGGTTTGGTTAATGCTTTGTGAGCCCATGGTGTAGTTATGTTTGTGCTTGTCATTGCAATGATGATAGTGTGTATCCCAGCTCATTATGAGACCTGTTGTGGTCTTGGAATAGACTTTATCCACATATATCTGAGCCCATGTTCTGATTTAAGAAACATTATTGTTGATGCAAGTTTAGTGTTTGCATTTGCCAATAACTAAATGCAGAGTGTATCGTGTGTTTGGAATGTGTTGCTGCAATGATGATATATGTGAATCCCAGCTCATTATGAGACCTTTTGTGGTCCGGGAATTGCCTTTATCCACAAATATCTGAGCTCAAATTCTGTTTAAACAACAATGATGATGTTTGGTTGATTAATGATAAGAGTTGAGGCCTTTGTTCTACATCTTTGATTGTACTTGTTTGGTCTGTCTTATGTCATTGGATATTTTTGTTTGAAAATAAGATGAATGTGTTCTTATGTAGTTGCCTTGATATTGCCATCTTACAGGAATTGATAAAAACTGATTCTAATATTGAGTTTCATCTGCCTGCAGATCTTTGAGAAAAATCCAACTACCATCAACAACTATGGAATCTGGCTGCGATACCAGAGTAGGACTGGTTATCACAACATGTACAAGGAGTACAGAAACACAACCCTGAATGGTGCTGTGGAAGACATGTACACTGAGATGGCATCTCGTCACAGGGTGAGGTCTCCATGCATCCAAATCATCAAGACAGCAACTATCCCAGCAAAACTCTGCAAGAGAGAGAGCACCAAGCAGTTCCACAACTCCAAGATCAAGTTCCCATTGGTGCTCAGGAAGATTAGGCCCCCATCTAGGAAGCTCAAGACAACTTACAAGGCATCCAGGCCCAACATCTTCATGTAATTTTGCTGCCTCATATGATGTTCCTTTCATCAGAAGTGCTGTGCTTTAGCTAAACTAGATGGATCTAGGAATGGTAATATTTCTGAACTAATGTTTGTTGGGAGTATGAACATCCGTTTTCCATTATCTATGATCTAGTGTTTTAGTTTTGAAGATTATGTTGTTTTGATATAAGATATTGAATTTAATGAGCTTGGCACTTTGCTTGATGATCAATTTTCAGTGGATGTTTGCTTTGTGAATTGTTTTGTTTGTTTGATATATGTGCCTCAGAACAGCGATTTAGGTATGACTACATTTCATTTGATGATTGCTCCATTTAATATGTTGGCACTGGTTGTAGACTTGCAGATGGGTGTTCTAATATGAAGGGGTAAGCAAAAACTTTCAATTGAGATTAAAACATCTTTCGGCAAACTATGTGCTTACTCTTTCGTCACTTTCAATTGAGATTAAAACAAATTTTGCCTACTCTATGCATGAAAAATGTTTGGTCGAATGAAACATTAAAGGGTGAGAAGGAAGATGATGAAGGTTGAACCTTTATTATGAGCATCACAATTTAGAAAAACCCATGTAAGCGGATATGGGGGTTTGGTGGCATCACACCCTCTGCTACTATAAAACGCAAAACTTCAAATTTTCAAATCATGGGTGCAGTTGGTGGTGGTAGTACATTGGGGGTGGTAGGCACATGAAACCTTACATATGATTTATCTCTACCAAACCGACAATGATCAACCTTAACAAAACAAACCCATTTCGTTCACTTCGTTTTCTTCAGACAGCTCCTGCATCTCCACATTAATTCAGGAAACTTAGCTGTACATAACCTGTTGATATAGCAATTCCTAATATTACAAGAGGTGGAACAAGTACAAATGCTCCAATGGTGGCAAAGAAAGCTGAATCATTCCTCTGAGATACTTCATTCAAGTAAGCTTGTCTTCTGATATTTCTCTTCTGTGAGACAGTTAAAACCTTGGGCCTTTTGAACTTTTTACCCAGTGGAATGGTAAAATCACCATCTCTATCTCCAGCCAACTGTGCTAATTGCTCACGGATGGTAAGTTTTTGGGAGCCAGCATCACTCTCATAACCTAGTATTATTCAAAAATGTATTTCTTAGCATTATGTTTAAATACTTCTAAGATACATATGACATGCCTCTTTCAATTTATGAACAGAATTTGTGTACCACCGTCAACTGATGATCTAGTTGAGGTTAGTTGCTCCAAAAGATCCATCCGAGTTTGTGCAGATGATGAAGATCCTGTAACAGCAGTCAGCAGGCATATCAGAAGTGTTTAAAGTGAAGTCTGTATAATCTGAAAACTGAAATTAATCCAAGTATCTTTTATCACTAAATTGAAAACGAAGGTTAACTTATCTAGTTGTCAAAAGTTGAAACTAAGGAAGTTAGTAATTAAAACTTAAAACAGCTGTTAACCTTAATAAGATCAAAGCACAAAATAGACTGGTAAATGGTAATGTTATGCTAATGCTAAATCACATTACTATAACAACGATGCACCAGATGTGTTAACTTGAGCAAACTGGAGGCTTCTATGACATTAATGGTTAATTCCGAACAAGATAAAGCAAGTGTTTGATGATGAACGCCAACTATTGTATAGTACAGGCAGAGCATGCAGTTCATTGATGCTTCCAAATTGGGAAAATATGCAACTCTATGCACAAGGGTCGCTTCAAATGTTCAATCATCTTAACTTGTTTAGTCCTATGAGTTTAGCCACATAAATAAGGCCTCTTTCTATTAAGCTATGAATGAAAATATAATTCATTATTCCATCTGATCAGTCTTATAAAACTTCATGGTTTGCAGGCAAAGTTCCAGTCTGTTAGTATTTAAAAGATTGCCATAGTACACAGTGTGTAACTATGACTGTAGTGCTGAAGAATCATACTTTGCTGAACCAAGTTCCAAACTAATCTAAGAAACAAACATAGAAGTGATCCTAAAGAGCGCACCAGAATTCATTATTTGCTACTAAAAGACGATAAACGAAACAATCTATCCTATTATACTGACCAGATGAAGAATCAGAAGGGTCTTCCTCCTTAATCCAGCTCTCAGCTCCCTCAGACTGAGCAGCAATTGTTCTGAAAGATGATGGATAAGGATAAAGCTTGGGAGGGGGTTTGTGCTTTGGATTTAAAAATGAAGAAGAACAAGAAGAAGAAGAAGAGAAAGAAGGGTTTGGGTGAAGAGAAGCAGCAGTTAAACTCAAGGCCATAGTTTTGTGTGACCTGTGAGTTTACAAGGTTCCCTTGCCATGCCATTTGAGGCCTATAATTCAGTTGGTCTCCTAAATTCTGCTGCATTTACACCCACCTCAATTTATATTGTAGTGGCTAAATTTAGGAAAAACCTCCTCCACATATATGTATGCGCCACAAACTAATGCACATTCTCACATTCCTCCAAAATGGGGGAAAAGCTCATCTTTTGCAAATTTGCAATTAACATCCTCACATTCTATAGTAATTACTTGTTAATGTCTGCAATGATTTCAGTAAACAAGTTTTTACGGCTTTAGGTAGTTATTATTTATTAACTCATACAAGAGTAATTATTTATTATTATATAAGAAATCAACAATTTTTTGGATTCTCAACACAGGCTATTTAAATACAAGTAGTGTTTACATACTTATTTCGATGCATGCGCACTGATGAGGATGGCTTGTGCATGGTCTTGCACCACCTTCCAAGTATGGAGTATGTGTTTTTCTTTTGTCAGAGTTGCATCAATGGCGCAACGTAGCAGATATATACCTCCAACCACAGCATTAGTCATATGTGTTTTACATGATGACTTTTAACAACTTACAATTGACCTTGTTTATCATATCGATCTCATCATCATCCTCATTGCTACTGGTCAATGCCGATGGTGAAATTCTAAAGCAGACCAAGGAGAAGTTTCTAAACACCACAATATCAAACCTCCTGCCCATTCTCACAAACCCTTCAAATGTCTCGGTCATTTTGACATGGCTTTGAATACATTCTCTAAGGTCAGCCACGCCGAAGCCTCTTAGCACAAACCATAATTTCATGGCTCGAAGCCTTCGGGTTAATGCTATTTCCCAGTCTTTGTAGTCCACAACTTGCTTTGAGTCACTGGTTATGTTCCTCAAATACTTCGGATTCGTCGACAATGAACTTACCAACACGCTTGGATTCTTAACCCAAAGGCAACAAATTCCAGTGAGTAGCCACTTATAGGGGGTTAAAACTTGAGTTTGCATCCTCTACGCCATCAATGAAATGCCGAAACTTTAGACAAATGCATGCAGTTCTTGCATATGCAGCATCCACATGAACCGACAACCCGTACTCGTTTGCTATGATGCACATATATAACAAAAATTTTAATATGCTGTATCGCATCCGTATCTGATATAGGTACATACGGGATACGTCATGGATACGTACTCAAAGATAGTCAAACGTATCCTAGACCATTTAAGGAGGTTTTGACCAAATTAATACTAGGTTGTTGACTTTTTGTAGTAATATCTTATCTAATTTGTAGAAATCACTGTTCTGTTTTAACTCTTTCACGATTATAATTGAATATTCTTTTGTAATTTTCTTAATTAGATGATTTAGATTAGATTTATTTGAAATTTATTTATTATTGTAATTTTTTTGTGATAGATCTAATAAAATTAGGCTACTTTAGTTTTATTTCTCATTAAGATTATATATATATATTTTTAAATTATATTAAATATATATGATATCAAAGCGTACCCGTACTAATGCATCATAGCTTGTTTGATACATGACATATATATATATATATAGCCTCCAATGGATCAATAGCAATTGTAGCGGTCGTGCTCATTGCGACACAAACAAAGAGGGGCACCAAACCTTTTTCTAGGTCTGCAATTATTGTTAATCTTAGCATTTCAGGTGATAGTGCAAATTCATCGAACTTTGTCGTCCGGATGGCCATGTCTTATAATATTCAGACCAATAACATACACTAACTTAAATATTTATGAGTCAGTGGTTACATAAGTTAGTAGTATTTTGGTTACAAGGTATTATGTAGGGCTGACAATTATGTAGGGCTGACAATGGTACATAATTCCATTCCAACCAATTCATATACCAACCGTACCAAATACATTGGTATACCATCAAATCGGTATATGCTATATGGTATAGTATACTGTACCAACTTCAAATTATTGGTTGGTAGGTGGTACATATGTTCCTTATACAGTGGTATATTGTACCTACCAACTTATACTATATTAAATTATTTAATATAAAAACATGTATATATCTTTAAATTTTCAACAGTATATTTATTGAAAAATAAATCTCTATCGTAGATTTTTCAATCGTTTTGAGAATTTTTTACTTGTTAGTACTTTGGAAGTTTGGCTATTTAGACTTTGGCATTTAGTCTGTGACTTTTATTTGGTAATTTGGTTGAAGTTGTATAAGACTATGGATTTGTGTTGTTGTTTTTTGTTACTTATTTGGATTTGGCCTTTAAATTTTTAGGCCATAAATATGTTAGTAGAAGCTCATTACCAACCGTACCAATTAGTTGGTATACCAACGTTATTGGTTTGTATAAATGGTGAATTTTTCATAACAATCATATATTGGTTGGTACATGGTATTAGAAAAATGAAGTTAGTATACTTACTAATCCAACCCTACAATTAGTAAATCAGCCAGAGCAAGTCTGTCGGCTACAAACCAAATTTTTGGCCTTCTTCCTTGTAATAAGGAAAATGATCTTAACATTGTCCGACCTTTTAAAGAAGTAAATCTTTAGTGTCTCACGTTTCAAAAATTTTACAACGGTATCCCACGTTTTTACCTCGAGTGAATAAAGGTATCTGAAACTGTTAGTTCCGTTAAAAAAACTAATGACAAACAGTTTTTGACATAAAAAGACTGTTTTACTCTTTGTTTTTTTTAAGGATTTTTTTTCATTTTATCTTCAAATAATAATACAAAAGCAAAAAAAACTTTGTTGATTCCTTTTTCATATCTAAAACTCCACGTACGTCTTTAAAATTAAGAACAATAATTAATTAAATAAAATAAGAGTGAATATAACTTGGTAAATAAAAAAGAAAAAAGATTGTCATCTTCGTCTCCAATAAAAGAAAAAAAATGAAGGGAGAAGCGTCGTTGCCGGAGAAATAGAGAAGTGACATGCGCCGCTAGAGGAAAAGAGAGACATGAAAAATAAAAAAAATGAAAAATGAGAAGTAAAAAATGGTTAATGCAAAAATGAAAATGGACGAAAATACCATTCAAAATGTGTTTGTCATTAGTTTTTGGGTGCGTTTATTGTCACTTCACAAACCACTTTGTTCACCACACTTTCTCTTCACACCCCATTTATATATTTTTATTTGTAAATCTACTTTGTTCACCCATTTACAATACCCAAAATACTCTTTTCTTAATTCTACTTTGTTCACTCATAAAAAATACATAAAATATATTTTTCTCAACTCCATTTTGTTCACCATACATTCTCTCTTTCATAACTCCATACTTATGAGTTTTTTGAACTGATATGTGTTGTTCATAAATACGGTAGTACGTTTTCAATGATAATTTATATACAAAATCAACATGGGAAATAATGAGTAAAAGGGAAGATGAAGCATCAACAAAGAAAAAAAGAGAAGAAAAGAAAGAAATACAAACAGTTCATATAATCATCATATTAAATGCTAGTGTCTTCAAACTCCATAGAACGATCAAATATGATAAATTTAAGTTAGGAGTTATGAAATACGTGTTTATCCAAAACAAAAGGATAAAAAAATAATAATTTGTAACAATTTAATGTCTCTTCTTGTAATTTTACATCATAATATTTTGGTCTTTTAATAAATTAACAAAGTGTGGGGTGAGCAAAGTAGTTTGTGGGGTGACAATAGATGCATCCTAGTTTTTTTAAAGGAACTTTCAGATAGCTTTATTCGGTTGAGGTAAGAACGTGGGATACCGTCATGAAGTTTTTGAAATGTCCCTTCTAATGAGGATCTCTAAGTTGAGGACTAGTTTAGAAATTTTGAATTAATTGTTTATTAGACCAACTTTTTGATCAAATTTTAACATCTTAACCGTTGAAGTTGTAGATTTATATAAATAGATCAATCATACAAAATTTCAGCCAAATTGGTGATCGTTAAGAACTAGTTATAGATCAAATCAATGGACAAACCAAATCTATCAAACATGAACCGTTCAAGTTCATAATTGGTAAATCACACTTATGAATGTCTTAACTATTTTCAATTCAGTTGAAAATTTACAGAAATGATCTACTTATAAATATTTATAAAATAAATGGTTAAAATATAGATATAAGATCGTAAAGCGAGATAAACTAAAATGTTCTTAACTAGTTTTCAATTTAAAGATCCTCATTAAAAATACTATCTAAAATGTAATACACAAACATTTTGATTCTTTAAAAAATCAGACACTGTTTGTATAATTTTTTGTTGTAATAATTTGAACTTCGAGACCAAGTAATGATCATGGCCATTGACTATGCTAATCCCAATTATCCCATGGTATCCCGCCGCCCATAAACGTAATCCAACTTGGAAACCAAAGGCATCTCCTCAAGAGGGGACGTCCCACTGAATGACGAACATAGCCTTTTTTGTCCTTCAAGAACTCCCATAGCCCTCTACTAAGAAATGAGAGTAGGGAATACTGTAGTAATACATTTCATTAATCCTTGACTTTGAGTACATAGACTAAAATCGTAACATCAATCTTGGTCCACAATGAATTGGTTATCTTTATTTACATTAACTTTATTCAGTCAAACAGTGATAAGCGTGTCCCGTAGATTATCTGTGTACCGATATTGTCTCAATTTAACCACCTTTAATGTGTTTGTTTTAATCACAAAAGGTCTCGGTACAATTAGGAATGATCAACCCACATATAAGTTATATTTTATTTGTCATGTTTCTGATATGAGATCTCTCATCTCCAACACGCCTTCTCATGTGCAACCTGACAAGGTCTGCACATGAATCTATGTCATCCTCTCCACTCAAACACCAACCCTCATATGCAACCAGACTCAAGGGTTTAACACGTGTACAAATGTCTAAACCAATCTGACCACTAACTCGGCTCATATGACACTTGGTGACAATCCACACAAACACTAACCCTCACGTGCAACCAGACTCAAGAGTTTGCACGTGTACATATGTCACACCAATCGAACCCACCAACCAATGAGACGCAATTAGAGAGGGACCCACTTTGATACCAAGTCAAACAACGACAAGCGTGGCCCGTGGATCATCTGTGTACCGATACTGTCCCAACTTAACCACCTTTAAGGTGTTGGGTTTTAATCACAAATGGTTTCGGTACAATTAGGAATGATCAACTCACATATAAGTTATATTTTATTTGTCCTGTTTCTGATGTGTGATCTCACCCCTCCAACATATTCAAACAGATTTATAGTTACACATTCATGATTAGAGTTCAAATATATATTTTTATTTTGTTACTTTATATTTTCACGAAATGAAAACCAAATTTTCCTATATAACTATAAGTTTTAAGCTGTGTAACAATGACCAGCATCACGCAATTGCTTCTACGAAAAATGGGAACAAGAAAAAGAAAAAATGGGAAAGCATATTCGTTGATCAAGGGGTTGCATGATTTGCACAGGGACGAAACGGTCATTTCCCTTTAAACACCCCGAAGATCTGAGAGGAAATATCAAATATGACCGTTCGGTAGAGGAGACCAACAAAAACCTGGCGTTTCGAATCATCGTCTTAAATTAAATTAAAGGCATCGAATCCGATACCAAATCAAAACCTCCACCATCTCTAACCCAGAAAGCAAAAACCTTCCTTTTTCTGCGTTAAACCCACATCTGAGGCCATGCAAGGAACCTTAAAACAAAGCCAATCAGAAGAAGAAAGCGGCGGTGGCGCCGCCGTGTTGATGGAGAAAGTTGCGGAAGCGCAGCCTCATCCATACTCATTTCATGTCTCGGGTCCTCGGAAACTGTGCTCGCCCACATGGAGAGACAATATAAGCTCTAGTTGGTAAGTTACCCATTTCGGTTTTATGTCATTTTAGTGCTTGGGTTTTTGATTTGATGGTGTTTTGGATAGGTTGGGTGATCTGAGAAACCAATTTTGATGTGAAAGCTTTGGTCTTTTCTCCTTTCTGCAGAGTTGGGTTTTCTCAATGTTTTAGAAAGATGTGAAATTGATGGTGTGAATTGGTACAAGAGGCATTTTGATAGGAATGATTAGTTTTCAGGTTCAGTTTGTTGGTTTGGATTGGTAAAGGTTCTGACTTTGGAACAGGGTTTTCTGTTTTGATTTGGGAAATCCATCATGGATCTCAGATTCTCAGGTGTATCCATATCTGATGGGATTACTCATTTATGTTTGATCCATTTTTTCCTTATCAAGGTGCATGTTTGTTTTGAATTTTTCCTTATATGTGTGCTATCTAGCTCTGTGGATTTCTGAATTCATAGCAGTTTACTTGTCTTTGTATGGAAGGTTAATTATGAGATTAATGTACTTCTACCCCAGTTTAGACTCCATTTGAGTACATATATGGTAACTATCTGATTGCCTAAATGGTATGTTTTAGTACATCACTGGTTGTACACCCTAGTTTGATTGCGGTTGAATTTGGTATTGTTAACTTACCTTTTTGGATTCAGAATCATCGAATTAAAACCTGATCACATGGAATTATTATGTATCCTTGATAATTGATTATCTAGGTTTGTTGAATCGAGTGGCTTTCCTTTGTGCAGGAAGGATGCAAATTACAAAAGAACTGTCATCGCATGCTTCATACAAGCAATCTACTTGCTTGAACTTGATAGACAGGAGAACAGAGATGCAGACAATGCTCTTGCCCCCAAGTGGTGGATACCTTTCAAGTATAAACTAACCAAAACTTTAATTGATGAAAGAGATGGATCCATTTTCGGTGCAATTCTAGAATGGGATTGGTCTGCAGCGTTAGTTGATTTTGTAGTCATGAGACCGAGTGGGGCACCGAAAGCTGTTTTAGCACTTAGAGGAACATTACTCAAAGGCCCAACTATGCGAAGAGATATCGAAGATGACCTTCGTTTTCTTGCTTGGGAAAGCTTGAAGGGATCTGTCAGGTTCGAAGTAGCTCTGGAGGCTTTAAAATCAGTTGCAGAAAGGTATGGAAGCAGTAATGTATGCATCTCAGGCCATTCTTTAGGAGCTGGTTTTGCTCTACAAGTCGGGAAGGCATTAGCTAAAGAAGGGATGTATGTAGAGACTCACTTATTCAATCCGCCTTCAGTTTCTCTAGCAATGAGTATCAGGAATATTGGAGAGAAAGCAGGATTTGCTTGGAAGAGATTTAAGTCAATGCTTCCTATGAGTAGTGAAATTCAGGTCGAAAATGAAGATGATAAGGGTATTGGTTTTAATTTGAAGAATTGGATATTAGGTTTAAGAGGTCCTCCTGGTGTTGGATTGGGGAAGTGGGTTCCTCATCTATATGTAAATAATAGTGACTATATCTGCTGCTCTTATACTAACCCTGATGGGATTCAAGCAAATAATGCTGGGAAGGAGAATGTGGGTCCAAGTTCAGCAACAGGACAAGTAGCAGCAAAACTATTTGTGATGTCAAAGGGAAACCAGAAGTTTCTGGAAGCTCATGGATTAGAACAATGGTGGTCTGATGATCTGGAGCTTCAGATGGCTCTCCATAACAGCAAACTCATCACTAGGCAGCTGAAATCCTTGTATAGCCTTCCAGCTCCTCAACCTGCACTTCCTACATAACAAAGGCTGATGTTTCATTCTTGGATGAATAATTAGCCCGTTTTTTATTTGATTCTTACATACTGTCTTGTTGTTTTGCTTTGTAAACGTTCCTTAAAAAATCATAATGGCTTCTGCCTCATGTGTTCCATAAGCTGCAGTGTTTTCGTAACAGTTCTGGTACTTTATCAACTCCTGCAATACATATATGGTAAACTGGGAAATCAGATCAAGTGTAGATGCTTTGACAATTTCATTTTTTATGATCTTTACCCATCCCAATGAACTTGCAATGTCAGCTTAAAAACCCAGTGCTATAGGCACAATGGAGGGTGATGGCAATTTTAGATCACGATGACTCAAAAACCAGTTAGCGCAAACATCCCCATCAAAAATCCAAAAAGGAATAAATTTTGGCTTCTGTAGTCTTCAGTGTAGGCTGCAAGGAGCCTGCACAGGGAGTCAGGGAGAACACTAACGAAAGGAAAGACCCCCACAACTAAGAACACTACAACCACCCAAATTTGATAAACTGTAGATTGATTCAGCAGATCACATAAGAATATTTCTGAGACTGTTTCACATGAGAACATGAAATTATACAAATGCAAACAGAGAGCATATGGACAAAAATATTAAGTACATAACCAAATAAAACTAAGTCTGGGAGTATGAATATCAAATACCAGAATCAAAGCAGTAGACTGCACCAAGACAGGATGGCACCATCAGGATCACTGAGAAATGACCATGGAAGCCATGGACAAGTTGAAGGGTTGACTCCTTTTGAGTCCGACCATCTTCACGCTGCCTACCAGCAAATATGAGCCTCTGCTGGTCCAGAGGAATGCCCTCTTTGTCCTCAATCTTTGCTTTCACTTTATCAATTGTATCAGAACTACATCATCCATCTTCCCAGTTCTAAGATCTTTGGATATGGCATTCTTTTCTTGGAGCATTCTCCTTTATTTGTTGATCTTCGTGAAGGCCGAGCACCTCCGGTCAATTACAAGATCAATGATCATGATTATACAATGGGATACTATCTAGCAGATGGCATATATCCTTCATGGGCCACTTTTGTCAAAACCATTCCATGTCCACAAGGAGAGAAATCAAAGAATTTTTCCAAAGCTCAAGAGGGATGTAGAAAAGATGTAGAACGAGCATTTGGAATACTTCAAGCACGTTTTGCTATTGTTCATGGACCTGCTCGTTTTGGGTTCTGAAACTCTTCAGAAGATCATGAAAGCTTGCTATTATAGAAGATGAACGCGCGGAACGGATTGCATACAATGATCTTGAAACTCTTGTTGAACCAGAAGGAGAGGAGTTGTTGGTTTCACATAGTCAATCAATCTAATTTAACGATTTTATCAGCAACCATTTAAGGATTCGTAACAGGGAAACACATTCTATACTTCAATCAGATTTAGTTGAGCACCTGTGGCAACGTCACTTGGCTAGAGTTCAGTAAGTAGATGTTGATCAATTGGTTAAAGTTTAGTATGTTACTTCATTATGTGTATTATGTTTGATCAATGAGTATATTCTTCTCTACCAATTACTTGTTAGAGGCAATTGGGTCCTGTACTTGCTCGGTTTAATGGATTTTAACTTGAGTAGTGTTGGTCCTTTGATTTTCTTTTAGTAGTAGTAGTAGTACCTCTAGTTCATGGCAAACATATATTAGTAGAACCGAAAGTATCAGTAGTACCTCTATATCAGAGTTCTACCATATATTACTAGTACATGATATTTGAAGCATTCAAAAGGCAAACAAAAAGGCCATGTCCATCCAGGTATCCTCTTTGTGATTTTGAGATTTTTCCTGTGTAAATGTAGTAGTAATAACTACTTCTATGTTTAACTTGCTTCCAGATTGATGTACAGGTTCTAGAAAGGCCATGTCGAAGTACATCAGTGACTCTGGATTGGAGAAGGTAGTATCTCTCTATTTTCTCAAGCTTTTAATATATATTTTATTTTTATTTTTTTACCGCTCTCAGTCTTAAGAAAAAAGTAGAAAGACAACAGAGGAAAAAAATTATTGAATAACTTTGACTCTTTCAAATATATGGTCATGACTCAATTATCTGTCAACAGCTTTGTAGATAAGAAAAATGGAGTGAGCATTTACTGAACAACTTTGCAGATGAGCAGCTTTGCAGGAAACCAGTCCTGATGTTGCAGCTTCATTTGCCTCTAATTCTGAAACGTGTGTAGGTGAGGGTCTGAGTTACGAGGCTACACTCAGACTGAAATTTCATGTAGCTTCACCGAAGTGTAGGGGCTACACTTTGCAGATGAGAAGCTATCTCTTATTTTAGTTCTTTACATAGCTGGAAGCAACACAAGTTAGGTACGTATATGTCAAGACCCTCTCTTTATTTTCTTTATTTTAATGATCTATTCAAATGTTATTTAGAACAGATGAAGTTGGTGGGCATATTGGTTTAGATTGTTTGCTGCAATGAAGTCAAAACACTGTAACACTACCAAATCTCCTACAGTTAAGTTGGTGTGCATATTTATTTGGATTCCTATTTATTTAGATTGTTTGCTGCAATGAAAATTGGTAGCAGAGTTGTTCTACATTAATTCCTCTTAGAAAGCCAACACGTTAAATACTACAAAACTATATTCCTTAAAACTAGCAAAGTTCTTCTTACAGAGTACTTCTCAAAACCTGTAAATTCATTTACTCCAACAATAAATTTTGGGTTCTATACTTCATCTGCTTCCCAACTAATAACAATACACAACCAGTATATCAGCTTTATTTGCTACTCTCTTTTATTAGCTCCTTTTCTTTTCTAGTATCCTCTCCTTATCAATGGATTCTCAATTTTTAGATTTGGTACCAGAAGATTTAGAGTGTGAAATTGTTGGGGAGGTGTCTCAAAGGACTACTAAAAGGGCTCCAAGAGGTCCCGGCTTCAATGTAGAGGAAGACAACCTTCTTATCAGTGCATGGTTAAATGGTGGTATAGATCCTATAGTAGGCAATGAGCAAAAGCTTCACACTTTCTGGGGAAAAATTACAGATTATTACCATAAATACAAAGACTTTGATTCTGATCGTTCACAACAGATGTTGAAGCAACGGTGGGAAAAAATACTGAGAGATCAACATATTTTCAGGATGTTTGGCTACTATAAATGGGAGAAATGAAAGTGGGAAGAATGAACAAGACAAGGTAAACTTTGTTTATTTAGCTCTTTATTTACTTTGGTCATCAAATTATAGTTTTAAGCACTTGGAGATCATATGAGTTTTTTTTTCTCTGTTCAGATTGCAGAAGTAAAGAACACATTTGAAAGTCAAGAAAACAAGCGGTTCACCCTTGATCATGCTTGGGTTTTGTTGAGGCACCAACCTAAATGGATACAATCAATGCAAGAGCTTGACAACAAAAAAAGTAAGAAAGGATCTAACTCTTCAAATACATGCACTCACATAGATATTGAGGAAGATATGAACACTTGCATTCCGGTACCTAGACCACCATGGAGAAAGGATGAAAAAAGAAAGTTGAAAGAAACCGACAAATTAGCAAAGATTGAAAAATAACATTTGGAGAAAAAAGAAAGAGATGAAAAGAAACCACAAATAATGAAGGAGAAGGCTGAAGTTGATAAGGAGAAATTGCGAGTTAGGAAACTTGAATTCGAAAGTAAGGCTGAGATGAGAATTATGGCTATGGATACATCTACTATGAAACCTGAGGAAAGAGCATATTATTCAAAGCTACGGATGAAAATATTGTAGGGTGACATATGAAGCTTTTGAAGGTTCCAAATAATTAGTTTTTCATGTAATCTTTGATTATGTATGAGGTTTTATTTTAAGTGTTTTTGTGTGCTATGTAGTAGCTTTGGTTCCAAGTTTTTAATTATTCCAGTAGCTTTGGTTGAACGAAACAATATTGCGGCTTCAATTGTTTTAGATTTGGTTCTCAGGTTTTACTTGTGATCATCTTTGTTGAGCTTTTCTTCAGTCTCTTAATTACGCCAGTAGCTTTGGTTCTCAGGTTTTACTTGTAATCATCCGTGTTGAGTTTTTCTTCAATACCCCCATATCAGCATATGTAACAGTATTGAAATAAGTTTCAAGATGGATAATATTAAAATAAGATTCAAATTTAGCATCTCTATTGGACACAAGAGTAGTCAAATTTGTCAAGTTAAGATGTCAAATTTTGAATTTGACACAAGCAAAAGACATCTCCATTCGAGATGCTCTAAAGTGCATTCATATTGCACAACCAACTTTACTACCTCCTAATAAATTTTCACTGAACTCCTAAACCGCATTCCTATTGCACAACCAACTTTACTACCTCATAATAAACTCTCACTGAATCCCTAAATCGCATTTTTATTGCACAACCAACTTTACTACCCCAAATAAACTCTCACTGAACCCCTAAACTGCATTCCTATCGTCACAACCAACTTTACTACTTTTAATAAACTCCCACTAAACCCCTAGACCATATTCTTATCGTCACATCTAATTTTACTACCCACTAATAAATTTTCACATAGAGAGAGAAAGCGACAGACAGAGAAATAGAACTCAGTAGAAATTGGACGAGTGGTTTTTGGTGTGGTGGTGTTGCTTGAAGGCATCCTCGTTGAGATCTCGGCTTCATCGTAGTCGTCGAATCCATGTCGTATTTGTCGTTCATCTCATGCAATCATCGCCGCCGCCAGCGACGACGATGCAGTGCGTTGACGTGGCTGATGGCGATAGAGGATTGGTAGTTTGGGAGTCGAAGGAGGCGGAGCAGATGGTGGTGGTGGAGATGGCAGCGAGGGTGATGGTGATGTAGAGGATGTCGTATTAGCGAAGGTCTGGGTGTGGTTGTTGAAAGAGAGAGAGAGAGAGAGAGCAAGTCGAGAAGAGATCAGAAAAGAAGGAGAAAGTGAGAGAGAGAGAGAGGGTTTAGATGGGGAATAAATGGTGTGAGAGGGATAATTAGGAAATTTTAGTCTAAAAAGTTGGAATGAAAAATTGTTATAGTTGAAGTTGTCATTTTTTTTTCAATTTATATAAAATTGTCAGTACCCTTTATTTGATTATTTGTAATACATATATGTCATTTAAACGGTGTGAAATAATACATATATGTGATTTAAACCCTAAATATATGTAATACATATATTTATTTCATTATATGTAATACATATATGTGATAGACTGCAAAGTCGATGGAGTCTAGGCAGCCATCCAAGCCCAGCAGCCGATGTCTTCCCTGGCCTCCAACGTGACAGAAAATGAAGAGAGACCAGCCACCAATGTTTTGCAAGTCATTGGGTTTTTTGGAGAGCTCCCAATAAGGACATTATAATGAGGACCTCTGAAGCACGGACACTTCTATTGAAGGAGTGCCGGAGTGTCAGACACTCCCCGACACGCCACGTGGCGTGTCTGGAAAATTTGACTTTTTCGACACTTCTCTGATACGTTAACGACACGCCACATCATTGTCGACACGCCTCCGACACGTCACGTCGTCGATTTGAGAATTTTCACAAAAAAAAATCAAAACCTAAATCGCAAAGGGCAGTAAGCCAATAAGCCACACCTCACCTAAAACACAAAATAGAGAAACACTGAGAGGGAGGCGAGTTCTGACGCCCAGCTTCGGCGGCCAACCTTCAAGTTAGGACGGCCAGGCGAGACCTTCGACAGTAAGCCACTACGTCGCACCTCACCTAAAACACAAATAGAGAAACACAAAGAGGGATGCGAGTTCTGACGCCCAGCTTCGACCTCCACGCTCCGACACTAGCTCTGGCGGCCAACCTTAGAGTTATGACGGCCAGGCAAGACCTTCGACCTCCGTGCTCTGACGCCCAACTCCGGCGGCTAATCTCCAACCTCCGAGCTCTGTCCTCAAAAACTTCTCTGATCTGTGAAAATTCTTCCCGTAAGTTCATCACTTGATTCACTTCATCTCATCCTCCTTCATAATTATTGTTCTAGAATCTGTGAGGAATATTTGATCGTGTGAACTGTGAAGTCATGATTTTGTTGAAGTATATGTTATGCACATTTGGACTTAATTAAACTAGTTTCTGCCCAGTTTTTTTGTTAGGACTGCCCAGCTTTGGGCACATTTGTTAATTCTTTTTTATGTTATTTGTTAGGATTATGCAATGGAATGGATTCAGAACATTATTTTGATAATATAATTGATTTATTTCATATTTTAGTATATTTTGATGTATTAAAAATAAATAAATATATTATTCTATTTGCCGTGTCGAAGCCGTGTCGGATATGCAATTTTTAAGTTTTGTCGTGTCGCGCCGTATCGTGTCGCTGTGTCCGTGCAACGTAGATGAGGACTTTCAAATGAACAGTTAGATCTTGGATTACATGCACATGAAAATTTTAAAAATATCAATTAAAAGTTAGAGCATTCGTTTAAAAGTCCTCACTTGATTCTCATTATAAGGTTTTTATTGGGAGCTCCCCTTGAGTTTTTATGCACTTATATTTACCCCTTCCTTTTCCAACTACAATATTTTTCACTGCCTCACGCACTCAATAGAGGACTAGGAGCTATTAGTCTGTGGTTATAGACTTATAGCTATTAGTGAATGGAAGTTTATGTCACTGCCTCTGTGCCTCACTGGCACTCATAAGATCACTCATCCTACAATATTTTTCGGCATGATGAATTGGGAGAAGTATGCATATTCGTATAGTCTAGGGAAGCTGCAATGAAGTATATTCATTTTTCACTCTTAAAGCACAACAAATATGAATTGTTTTAGACTTCAGTACAACAGGAGTGAAGGGAAGTGGCAGAAGTATAATATGAGAAACATTATAAGAATACGGATGCTTAGCTTCTACTAAGTGAGGTTGCAAAAACAAATTCAAGCTGAGCTTCATCTTTCTCCTAATCAGCCTGGTATTAGTCAATACTCCATCAGTAAGTGACATTAACTAAGGTGATTTATACAGAGATTTGAAAAACGTATGAGAAGGAAATAAGGCTGGAAATTTGCAGATCCTTGTTAGGTATAATATGAACAATCATTCAATATTCACCAATCTGATGCATACCATGTATAGATTGAACAAATTACAGAGACAGTAATTTGTAAAAGCAGAAATGGGCCTCTCTCGATAGTCGATACAAAGAATTAATATACAGGTGTAAATCATCTATAGCTATGAACTATATATGTACAGTGTGCGGAACGTATACTTGAAGAACAAACAGTCTGATCATAGTAGCCCTGATAGCTCATAGTCAAATATGCTGACCTCTTGATCAAACTGACCAAAACCATTAATGTTGAAGGGCTCAAAAGGTTCAGTCCCCAAAAGCCAGGACTCAAGATCTTCAAATGGCAACATATCCACCATTTGGTCCGCTGTCGAAGGTGATGAACCTTCTAAAATATTTGTTGTTGTTGTTCTTGTTGTATCATCCGAGTACATCTGATAACTCAGCTGGTTCAATTCTTGATCATTCAGAAACATTTCCTGGTTCCACAGCTGGGAAGAATCAAATGATGCATCAGTTGAGACATCCACACTGCTAGTACTCCTTTCAGGCTCTACTTGATACTCCACAACATCTACAACTGGTATTGTGTGTCGTTGCTGAGGGTGCGATGAGGAAGTAGTGATCGAGATATTAGAACTTCCATTGCCGGTGAGGTCTTGCACAAGGGTCTTGAAGCTTGAGCAGTCAGTGATGTAGACTTTAGGCCTCAAGAGTCTAATTAAATGGTTAAACTCCTTCTCTTTCTTAGATATTTTCACCGATGCTTGGCTTACTTTCTTCCCCATAGTTTCTAACAATTCTACTTAGCTGCCTGCCTAGGATTCAACTCCAGATATGATGCTAAAGCGGATGCTTCAAGGGCTATAAATATTACGCTAACAATGGAGATTGTTTTGAAAGTTGTGGTAACAGAATAAGAAACAAAAATTACAGATGCTGAAAATGATGTTGGTTCATATTTCATTAAAGGAATAAGCTATATAGACCAAACTAAAATCATACTCTATCTCATTTTCAGAGAATGACCCTTCACACCTCAATGCAAATGCCGGGGTTTGGATTTACATGGAAGCAGATGTAAACATTGGTCAATTTAAGAGGGTAGTTTTTGGTGTATAAAGCTAACTGTAGAATAATATGACACTGTATGTAATGCCATAGAGGGTAGAAGAGCATTCAGGGCACGCCGCGAACTACTTTGAATCAATTATATATTCTGCATAATTGTTTATGCTGCTTCAAGCAATCAGGAATATCAAACAAAGGACACAAAATAATTAAAATGAGAGTTTAGCACTTTAGCACTTATCTACTTGTTTTATGAGGCAGAAATTGGAAATAATATGTGCCATTAGAATAGTGATGTGTGAATGCACTTAACTGGCCTCAATGTCCATATCTCGGGTGTCACATAAGAAGTCTGGGATTTTGGCTTTGGCTGTCTTATACTATTTGCGTACTTCAATTGCAGTGTGCCACATTGCAGCAATGAAGATAGATGAACTGTTTAGCAAAGGAAGTCATTTTCTTATGATCACTTAATAAATGAAAAAAGGGGTCATTTTCTTAGGTGATTTATAGAACTAGTTGGTCTCCCAGGAATACTGCAGCCTCATGATCCTGACAGCTTGTGGACTCTAGCAAGTTCTGTTTTACTGCTACTCTATATTCATGATCAATGTGCAGGTCATCCTTTTTTCTTTTTTTCTTTTTTTTTTCTGAACCAAGGTCATCCTTGTGTTTGCTTAGTTAGGATTATATGGAAGGAGTGATTCAAATCCATTTAGTTACTCTCAAACTTCTGTAGCATTCTCCATATGTTATGTATCTTACTTTTAAATTTTAGAGAAACTGCAACATTGTTCTAAACTTTCCTCCTTTCATCAAAGTTTCATCTAAAAGGGAACAAAGATGAGCTTCCCCCATAAATATTTCCAAAATTATATTACGAGGATTAGAGTTTAATATTTTACCAGAAACTGAGTGTAACTGTAACCATGAGTAGAAGCAACTCCACAAGTTTGAACAGGAAACAATATGCTTTTGTTTGAATTAGCTGTAATAAATAGAAAATAATATAAGGTGTAGATATTGATATGGGCAATTTGGCATAGTAAAATTGTATGATCAACGTGGATGATAAGTCATCACCATGACACTGGGAGACTCTGTATGCTAGTGTTTGTATGTATGAGGTTCCCAGCAAAGCAATGTCAACAATACCAGACAAAACAGACGCTTCAATTCAGGTCACTGTTGTGACAAAGAGTCCAACCTTGGCTTAACACATGATAACTAAACTCGACTTTTGGTCTTGACTCTTACGAAGATATGAACATCAGATGACAATACTAGACATAATTGCTAGAGATAAGCGACCCTTAGAAGAAGCAAATCCTAAATAGGGTACCAAAAGGTTGAAATTCCATGGAGAATATAACATGTCCCAAATGTTGGTGCTTGTAAGTACACATACGCTTGGTTAGTGTACTTTGACCGCATCCAGACTGGTCATAACTATCGCATTCATTCTAACCGTGACCGCAGAAGTCAAGACAACAACGAGAGCTACGCAACATTATCAACCGCCACCTAAACAGAGCAGTGACGCACCCACACGCGTGTCACCAACAACCGCTGGCTGAGAAGCGTCAGAGACATTAGTCCCACATTGAGAGTGAGTTGGGAGTTGAGCAAGCCTCCACCCATAAATGGTAACTCAGTATACTCTTTCGAGTTTACACTCACTATTACTATTATTGTTACTCTGTCATTTCACTGACATATACATCTAAGTGTTGAAGGCCACCCAACACGGTCTCCTCTCCTGACGTTTTGCACAGATAACGGAATCTCTCAAAGTCTACACATAATCTGTAACGTAATCGTGCTGTCATCCTATCCACACAGAAGCTTACTTATCTAATGTCAAGACCTTGGTAATCTTCTTAGGCAGATTCTGTCTCAACAGTATTAAATGGCTGGCATGACTCAAGCTTAACTACAAGTATATCCGTAGATGTGATACACAGTCACACATTTTAGTCTCCTTTGCTTTTTAATTTTAGTCTTCATTAATATTTTTCTTGTGGATGCCTATATTATTGTAGTGAATATATGTCTTGAATAATATAGTTTACCTGTGGATAATATATCTCTAATGTAAGGCGTCTGATTTAGATATGGCGCTCCTTTTGGTTGTAATTGATTCAAACTCGCGTGCTATCATTAAGCATCTAAAGGATTGGGAAACCTTTCAAAATGCTACTGATCAGAAGGGCTGTATACTTAACTTTTGATTTTAAATTGTGGTTTATCATTTAGGTGATAGGAATGATGTTTATTGTTTTGTACAACTTGTTCAACTAAGAACTACTCTTAACATGCGATTTGCAGGTCCTATATGGTTTTTATGACCCATGCCATCCCTGGTTGGACATTTCAGAACTTGCTTGCACTAATTTGCTCAAGATGCATGGGATCTCAAGTCTGTTGGTCTGCTAGCTGAGAGGTGTAATTTGATCAATGCTACTTGTATTTGAGTGTTTTGAGATTATTAATGAAAATAATATTGTGATCAGACTTCAGAATAGTTTATTGTACTTCCGAGTTGTAGACATTACAACAAAAACTACATGACAATATAACAATTAAAATGTTGTTACGTAATGAATTGTAACATGCAACCAAACGCTATGGATTGTCTAAGCATAGCAGGCTCTAAATGCTATTGAAAGTTTATGACAACGTTCATAAAATGCTATGATAGTAGCGTATAATAGCATTTCTAAAATGCTATGGATGTCCAACTTTTCATAGCGTTTGTGAAAACGCTATGATAAATCTGAGATCTGTTATAGCTTCGACTGTCATAGCGTTTACTAAAACTCTAAGATATCGTTTTTCGAGCACTATAAATGGAAGTTTGTGGTGTAGTGCACAGATATAGCCCCATCAAGTTTATATCTAAATTTGAAAATATTCTTTTCAGATTTATGAAATATAATGTGATGTTCAGGCAAAAGAAATGTAATGTGAAATCTAGGGGGTGCCATATTTCACATCCAATAAGGTGTAAGAAACATAGTATAGCAGTAGTTTCAAACATAGGCAACATATCTCTATATATAAAAGCAAAGCCGGGTTTTCACTGTTTCTATGAACAGTGAATGGACAGTTTTGCCCCTCTTCTCTTCATTATTTTAAAAAGAACAGTAAAATGACGATTTTGCTCCTCTTTTCTTTGCTTTTTTACAAAGAACAGTAAAATAACAGTTTTGTCTATCTTTCTCTACATTTTTGCAAACCAACCCATCAATTATTAAATTAACAGTTTACCCTCATTTTCAATATAATTACATTTCTACCACTAATTTTATTTTTCATAATTTTTTTAGATTGAATTGCATAAAAAAGACATTTTTAATAACAATAAAATTAATGATAATGATAATATTCATAATACTAATATTAATGACGATTTTGCCCCTCTTTTTTGCATTTTTACAAGCCAATTTTAATATTTATTGATAACTTATTATATGTAATTTTGAAATTTTCGTTGTTGAATATTACTCAGCTTTCTTCCAAAATAAAATTTACATTTGTGGTCAAACTGCACATAATTAATCAAATAGAAAAAATTGCATAATAATTGAATCAAATAGCAAAAAATTAGTCAATAACTAATCAAACCGACGAAAACCGCATTATTAAGTATTATCATACTTCGATGAAAATATATCAACCGTGAATCATTTCAAAAAGAAAAAAATCAAATCAACCGCGCCTGAAAAGCGAGAGCACCAGTGCTAGTCATACTAATTCAAAGAGTTGCCATACAAGCAACTTCCCCGACCAATTCTGCACCATATTCTTCTCGCTCCACGAGTCTCCTTATCAAACCATTCATTATCTACACAAAATTCATATACTTTAAAGAAAATCAACCAGATTTGCAAGCATCTTTCTTAATAATCCAATGGAATGTCTGCTTACAGTAAAATCAAGTGGCTACAAAAGTTTGTGGAGTAATATAATGAAGAAATAAGAAGTAACAGAATCCGAGCACCAAATGCAACATTACATTTGACTGCATATCTAATTTACATGAAACGGAGATAAAATCACCACTAGAAGGGCGAGGAGAAATAGATACAAAAAGGAAAGATGGAATGAATTTTTAATTAACTGGAGTCTTCTTCTGTCAAGCAGGGTTCAATAGCTACCAAGCCCTCACAATTTACCTATCAGTATAGACCTAAAACCTGAAGAACAACAAAATGATCGGCTGAAAGATGATGCAGCGCAAGTAGTAAAGAGAACTTGTGTACCTCACAGTTGCCAGATGGTAGTGGTATAATTCTTTATGTATCTGCAATTATCGAATCTTCAACATCTTCCTCAAAAACCAACCTGACTAATACCTGCTCCTCAAGTGAGTACCTTATAGGAAGTGCACGAACATCAAGGCTTTTGGGTTTCAGGAGCATTTTCTGTCAACAGTGAACCCAATCGAAGCATTAGAGGATACACAGGGCTAAACTCTTTGTCTCCACTGGCCCTTACATGTGTAGCATAGTCATCTAGTGTTGCCTTTATACCCTTCCAAACCTGGTCCTCTCCTTGAGAATCTAGCCACAAGGAGTATTGCAGAGGTGTTAGTTTGTTCCTTTGCAGTGGCGATTGCAATTCATCAGGACCTCGGGAGTATAGATGGTGAAGTATAACACTTGGTGGTAGATCTTGAAGAAGTGGAGAAGCTCCAAGTTGGGATGTGTCCAAGAAAATGAGAGGCCGAAATGCTCGAAGAGCTCTATATGGTGCACCAAGTTGCTCTACTGGAAACAAATTCTGACCTACGGCTAATTCCAGCTCAGCCATGTCCCTAGCCATCCTTAGCTTCCCTGATTCAGAAAGGGGTCTGACAAGAGAAGCATGCCTGATAAAAAATATTAAAACACGTCCAGCCATGCGCCTAACAAGTCTAGTGCATATGGTCTCTACTCCCACCGTTGCAGTTTTTGAGGGCAACAGCCTGGATAGGAACTCACTCCGGAAGTGAAGAATGCACTTCTGCAACTCCTCCATGTAAGGTGATGCATTGTTATCCATAGAACCATCCAATCCTAGCACACCAAACTTCTGTTCATGAATTTGCAAGATGCAAGATTCAAGACGATCAAGCATGGCTTGGAACAAGGTTGTCACTGAATCACAAGCAACCCCATATATTGCACCTAATGCCGGAGACAGCACATCTGAGGCAATAGTGGGCAGCCCACTAATCATTGACGAAATGCGTGTATGAATTTCCTGGAGATGCTGACATAGCACGAAGTTCTTGAGTTGGGCAGGAGTTGCAGGACCATTGACTTGCCGTGATTCGGGACCAGCTGATATCTGTCATTCAAATTATTTATATAATGAGAAAAATCCCAACAATGCCTAGAGATCACTTATCATAACAGGATCACAACATAACTGTCTAAAGTATACACCCAGTCTACAAATCTTTTGTTGCAATGCTGATTAATTAATACGCCAAAAATCTCCAAGAATAAGCTTATAAAAACCTAGTACATCATACATCTCATTTTATTGTCACGTCTGTCGTTTTTGTGCTTTTTTTAACTTGCTCAATGAGAAAAGTAAGCGACCAATTCTAGTATAAACATGCCTATAGAGTATACTTCAGCCATGAAATGTGAACTAAGGGAATAGAGCAACTACAATGGATTCCATATACAATGAGCGCTCCTTACATCTAACTCTGGACATCTTACAGTAATCAGAAGAATGATAATTTTTTGCAGAAAAATGTCAGATTTTAGGCAAGATAACTATAATAATTACCTGGTATTCAGCTCGTTCAGCAAGTAGTAGAAGAACCTTGCCAATCTCACGCAATACAAGAAGAGTCAGGCGCGCATCCAACTGAACAGACTCTATTTCTTCCTGAATCCGTGAAATGATTCTTGATATATGGTCTTTAGAGGGAACACTCCCACGGCTGGCTACAGGAAATACATTATTCACAAGATCTGACAGACGACTAAGGCAGAGAGCCAAGAATGAAGTCTGGAAAATTTCTACAGCTGCGACCAGTTGTTCTTTTCCCTCTGAAGTAATAGCAGGTAGAACCCCCTTCACATCTGTGTCTCGTGAAATTCTTTCAAGAAGGTTATCTATCATGGCAAAAAGCTTTGGATACCCCATGGTGAATATCTCTTTCACAAAAGTTGATGCAGAAAAAGCAGACTTCATTTGGTTCGCAAAAGCCTTCACAAGCGCCTCCCACACTCTATCTGTTATCATAGGCTCCCCTTCCTGAGATGTACAATACAATGTAAGCAAATTAACTATCTTAGATGGGATAAGAAGTACCATTATCAGCAAGAATATCAATCATTACAAATGAACTACCAACAGTCAAGCTTCATATAGCACTGTATGAAAATGACACAAAGTGCACAAAGAAAACATATTATCTCTTTGTAAACCAAATGCAAAGTGTTGAAACAATCTGTACAGTCCCTGATACATGGTTAAATACACTGTTCAAGTTAGTGAGGAATTAGTGCTGATGAGCGGAGAAAGGGTGAGAAACCAAATTAAAACATAAGACGGTGTATTGGTGACATCAGCAACGCCAACCTGAAGAAAGCCCATCAGCTGCATAGGAGCCACATAATGTAAGATGCAATGTGAACCATGTCCAGTTGATATCTAACTACACGCCCATCAGCTGCAATCGCAAATGTGGCTAATACTCCCTGGTAGTAGCTGATCTAAGCAGGTAGAAGCAAAATCACAAAATCAAATGTAATGTTCATGCTCCTTACCAATCTACCCTAGGTATTATACCACCTAGTTTATCCTTCTTTTGACATTGATGATTTAACCCCATTTCATGGAACCTTCCCTCACCGAATAAACTATCCCGCTCTCCCTAATATATTACACACCCTACTACACCTACAGTTCTTCGCCTCCACTATCATTTCATATAACATAGCAAACTATTACTCAGCACATTGCAAATAACTAATTCATGCCTACATTGAGTAAATATAAAGCAATCCAATAACCCTAAAAGCAACACATTGATCATTTACTCTCACCTTAATAACTTCATCAAGCAGCAACACATGCGTAAACGGATCCCGTTTCTTAGACAACACCTTCTGCAAATGCCACACTGCCACCATGATGGAATACAACTGATCCATACACGTCCCCATTCTCTGCCAAAGTCCATCCCTTGCCTTGGCTCCGCCGCCAATCTGCGGCGTCCCACTCCCTCTGATCCCTCCAGGTCCAAACCCGCTCCCCACCGACCCCGAAATGGCCTTCATATCCAATGCCACACTGATACTCTTCACTCCCATACCCTTGTACTTGCCAATCAATTGCTCCATAGCTTGCTTCAGCTCTCCGAGATTGTAAAACACCTGCAACCCGATCGCCACCTCCCCTTGGTTCAATCCCTCCATCCCGAGCTCTAAAGCCTTCATGGCCTCGCCGCGCAACGTGTCCCCGGTCTCCCTGACCCAGGCGAGCTCCTCCTCGACGACTTCGACGCCGGCGAGGTCGTACTCGTCGTAGATCGCCAAGATCTCGCAATGCAGCTGCGCGGCCTTGGCGAGATCGATCTTCTCGGGGTCGGCGGCGAGGTCGCGGAGCTTTTTGGAGAGGCGGAGGGCGCGGAGGGTGTGATGGAGGAGCTCGGAGGTGGCGTGGAGGTTGGAGAGCTGGAGAGTGAGGGCGGTGATGGAGCGGAGAGGGTCGGAGAGCTCAGATCGGGTGTGGCGGAGGGAGGACTGGAGGGTGTGGACGGAGGATCGGACGGTGGAGAGGGCGTGGTCGGCGTGCTGGAGGGAGGAGAGCTGGGAGAGGAGGTCGGAGTGGCGGGAGAGGACCTCGGAGCGGAGCTGGGACTCGAGGAGGCGGATGGCGTGCTGGAGCTTCTCGGCGGTGGAGGCGGGGGAGCCGGAGGAGAGGGCGGCGGAGGAGAAGGAGGTGGAGGAGAAGGAGGGAGAGAGGAAGGCCGAGAAGATTGGATCGGCGGCGAATGTGTCCAGCGGGGATGCGGCGGCGGGGGAGGTTGGGGTTTTCAAGGTGGAGAGGCGTTGGAGTGGAGAGGCGGTGGAGGCTGGAGAGCTCGCCATTTTGACCCGGTTTGGGTTTTGGGAGGGAGCGACACTCTTTTCTACACTCGTTTATAAAACTGGCCCAGGCCTAAGCGAACCCGGCCCAGTGATCCAAATACTGTTTTTTTACCGATATTTGTCATTGCATCAGTAAGAAAATTGTTGGTCATATCACCGTCCAATAAACATTTGACATGTGCACAATATATAACTATGATTGTTTTATTAACTTAACCATGGTTGAATTATTAATTTCCATTTACTCTATTTCCACTCTCTTTTTCTCTCTTGGACCATTTTATATCGTTTTTTTCTAACCTCAACCTTAATTGCAATTCTGCAAATATGAATGAATAAGTTTGGAGAAACCAACCTGGACCAAGAAACATCTTCTCAAACCCCAATTCATTTTCTTCTCAATATCATATACCTATCCAAATTCATATTTGACAACCCATATTTTATCTCTAATTTGTGCAATCCACTTGAGCTGGGACAAACGTGGCTCGTGGATTATTATTATACTGATACTGTCTCAACTCAACCATCTTTAAGGTGTTGGGTTTTAACTACAAAATTTCTTGGTATAATTAGATATGATTCACCCACATATATGTTGTATTTTATTTATCCCTTTTTTATGTGGGATCTTTCCTCCAACATGTACTCCTCATTACGTGCAACCTAACTTTTTAGGTATGCACGTGTAATTTGATTTGGTCAAATTTTCAGATCGAAAATCGGTAATTTGATTCAGAATATGATTTGGTCCAATTTCTATTTCAGAAATTGGGATATGCGGTCCAAGGCCTACTGCAGATACTTGTTATGATATGAAGTCAAATGTTTTTCGATGAACCTAAATTTGAGCTCATTATGTTGTGAGAATTTCTCCCGTTATAGTGGGAGAAATAATTAAAGAGGGACCCGGATATTGTCTCAACTTAAACCACCTTTAAGGTGTTAGGTTTTAACTATAAAAGACCTTGGTACAATTAGACATGATCCACCCACATATATGTTATATTTTATTTATCTTTTTTTATGTGAGATATTTCCTCCCCAACATCATATGCATATAATTTATCAACATGAACATCTTCTGAATAATTGAGATCAAATTAAATCTACCCGGGTCTGTTCAAGATCAAATTAAAATAATTGGGATCTGAAAGTGAAGGAATATATAATAGATTTGGGGATTGAATTTGGAGTGCTCGCAATACAAAGTTGAAGATTCGGAGTTTAAAAGAGGTGAGGGAGAGAGAGCAATCGATCAGTTTTAAATAAGTATTTATTGGTTTTTAATTAATTAAAGACTATTGATTAAATAGCACTAACTATAGTTAAGTTGTTATACATGTGGCATATGATTATTGGGTGGTGATATCACCACCAATATAGTGGTTGTAGGCAAATTCGAATCCAAGAAAGTTTGCCGCACGCCATGTGAGTAAAAGTAGGGGTGAGTATATTCGGATCGGATCGGTTTTTGGTCCAAACCGTATCCAATCCGAATTATTTGGATTTGTAAAACTTCTATCCATAACCAAATGTTAAAAACGGATCAACCGTTATTCGGATCAACCGAAAACCGGATCGGGTTGGATCGGTTTCAGATTTAACCCAAATTTAAAACAATAAGATGAGACATTATAAAAAATTATTATTTTATCTTTTTTCCCTATAAAAATTAAAACGTATATAGTTCTAGGTTTTTCTCTCAATTATTATTTTTCACGAATTTACAGTCATGCTTAAATTATATGTCGAAGTATATATATATTTTTAATAGTATACTTGTTCAAGAATGTGAGTTCATATGAGTGTGTATATAAATACGTATAATTTGATAAATAAATTTTGTCTTCTTAAAGTGACACATAATAAGAAATATATTGACTAATAATAAAGTAACACGTATTAAAAAAATATAACACCAAATATAAAATATTCGGTTAATTCGGACCGGTTTTTAGGCTAAACCGGAACCAATCCGATTCAAACCGGTTCGGACCGGTTTACGTTATTTTTTGACCCGTTTTAATCGGTTCGGTTATCCGGCCCGGTTTTTCGGATGGTTTTTTCGGTTTTCGGTTGAAAACCGGATATTTGCCAACCCCTAAGTAAAAGTGATCGAGGTAAACTTGGCTAGGGGTCATGACTTTTATAAGGTTTGAAAGAGACTTTTATGATGTATCTCAGCTAAAAATTTAGAAATCGTGCCATATTTGTTATGCACATAACGAATGATATACGAAAATAGTGATTGATATACTTCATTTACCTTATAATGTAATCTTGTTGTGACACATTGGTTTTTTTATTATTAATAACTCACGCATGTTATATATGTTAATGATGTTTGAACTTATGATTTTAAAGTTGTTGATTAAACATTTTAACCAACCAAGTCACAGTTCACCAACAAACACATTGATACTTCATCTTTAAGAACAACATACACACATTTGAATAAACAAAATGAGAGTTTGAGTTTAGTAGGTTGATTTTCAAATTTTGTAGGTTCAGATTAAAAAATATGATTATATCAAACATCAACATATGGTAGAAATTAGAAATTTTCTAAAGATTGTTTATGTAATTTTGTCATTTATATACAAATTGGTTTTAGTCATGATTAAATTAGTTTTGCTCTATTGCTATGTTTAATTTATTTTATTTTATTTGATCGATAGTTTGGACGGAATTCTAGTGATATTTTTCTTTAACAAGATGCTGCGAGTCCCATATAAGAAACTTGTACGCATGTATCATTTTACTCATGACAAAAACTTCCCAGTTTGATACTGATCGATTTGGTACGTTGTTGGGTCAGGGTCTAATTTCTTTGAGCAAAAGAAAGCATTGACGACTTGTCATCATGATTAACCTTCTCTAAACTTGAAAATTTTGAATTGAGAGACTGAAAGATCACAGCTTGATTATATCATAAATATATAACTGCAGATTGAGAGAGCTTATCTTATTTTCAGAATGAATGAGTTTTTACATTACATGCTTTATATGCCCAATTTTGGCAACAAAAGAAAAAACACCATAAAAAACCCAGAATAATACCAGAAGGCCTAGACATAATCGATCAGCAGCAGCAGAACAAGTAACTAATTACGACAAATTAAGTAATTAAGAAACTGTAAGAATGACATGAAATGATCGAACTAGATGTGGCAACCACAGCAGAGGAAGAAGAAGCAAAGAGTAGAGACAAGAACGACGGCCTCCACCACGGAGAGTATCTTAAAGACGACGTCGTCGATGATGCTCAGCCGCAAGTCGATGCGCTTCCACCGGAATACGGACGAGAATTTCCTCGGCCACAGCTCCTTTCTGATCACCTTCTTTAACGACCACGCCTTCCTCAACGACGACTTGGAGCTGCTTGATGAGCTGCAGCCCTTCTCCAGTCTGTCGAATACCTCTCGTAGCTCTCTCGATTCTCTGCTTTCCATGACGACGTCGATGACAAATCCCTTGTGTGTTGTTGTTTTTAGGGCGATCGAGGTTCTATGTGTGTGTTTCGATGAGGTTAAGAAGGTGAGACTGAGATGGTGGTGGTATATATACAAATGGAGGAATTTAAGAGGTTCGTTGTGCTTGGCTTTGGTTTCTTCATGAAGAAGGTGCTGTAGCACAGCTGAGCTGGTGATGGGACTGCTGGCCGAAGTAGCCAGAGAGGCAGGGTATTTCTGGGATTTGGCAAAGCTTAGGGGAAGAATAATGAATAATCTAGCTTTCCTTCCTAGCTTAAAAGGGGCATTTTGATCGTTTTACAGCAAGAAAGTCTTGATTGTTTGATTCTAATTGTACGTATAGTTGGAAGTTGGCAAATAGCTTAAGCATTCACTATTTAATTAGTAGGGCAATTTCTGAACAAGAGTAATGAAGAAGAAGAAGAAGAAGAAGAAGAAGAAGAAATCCATGCATATAAAAGGAGCTAATTGCTACTCACCAAACAGTATTAGATGCCTTCTTAATCTTTATTAATGGAGTACAGCCTAGCTGAAATGGTTAGAAATAAAAGATAAAACGTACACATTACATAGATAAAAGAGTATGAATTGACACCTAACTTACGAGTATCATCGTACATTATACGTGTTAGTTGAATCATTTATACTTAATTGGGTGATTAGGATCCATAAAGATATTCTTATGCTAGATAAATCATCACAATATAATACGTATGTTAAATTATGTATAGAAATCATCAAATTATACGTATATAATCAAATAAAACAATGTAAATTAATTAACTAAATTTTTATTGTACTTAAACGAGCTCTTAATCCATTTCCCGAATGAGTTTCGTGTGTAATTAAGATTTATCAAACCATTCAAACAATCAAACCCGGCCATAGAGCCGGTAAACACATACCTAGCTCTGCCTCACCATGCACATATATGCATGATTTCTTCATTTAATCAAATACAGTAAAACCTTGTTAAATTAATACTTGATTAATTAATAATCTCGTTAAAATAATAATTTTTTCTGTCCCGAGTCAGGAACAATGTGGTAAATTAATAAATCGTTAAATTTATAAAATAATACAAATACAAGAATTCACATAGACCTCAATGAATATATAAATTAATAATGTCTTAATAAATAGAATTTATTACACATTTAAAGAGACTTGATCAATAATGAGTCAATTGTGACTTGTTTTTTCTTGAAATTGAGGTCACCTTGAATCTCATCTCGAACTTTTCTTATCACTGTAAGAATTTGTGGTGTTGTTTTTCTTATGGTGTATCAAAAATTTGTTTAATGTCATCGCTGTTTTAAGAGCTTCCAATCATGACGGGGGCTCTATAATTGAACTATCATCTTAAACTTCAACTTCATCATCTTGATTAGTTTCCATAACGTAGATCGCTTAATCGTATTTGACACCGTCCCTTAACTCACTTTCAAGTCGAACTTTTCTAAAACTTACTGTTACAGTTGCTTTTGAGTGCTACTTGGATTATCTCTACAATACTCGCATAATGTTTTACGCATTTCATCTGTCATCGTTGATTTTTTAACTTCTTTGAGAAGAGAAGTCATTCTTGTGTTTCTAATGTGTTGTGTAACTATGATTTTTTTTATTTAAATAGTGTGTTGTTTATTTAATATTCATCATGTGAATTTGTATAATACATCGAACTTGCATGATATGTTGAATAATATAGTACATCAAATAAAGTAATTTATTGAACAATGTATCTGTAATAAATTTGACAAAATAAATAAGATTTTTTCCATAAGTTATTAATTAATCGATAAATTAATAACTTATTAATACATCGTTAAATTAATAGATTTTGACAGTCCTGACCTCACTACCAGAAAAAAGACTATAGACGACGAAATATCTAAAAACAAGCCGACGAAATTTTTTTTCGTCGGCTAAGTTAAAATTTCGTCGGCTATAGTTAAATTTTAGCCGACAAAAACCAATTTTGTCCGCTAAAGTGCTTTTTTCGTCGGCTATAGTATGTGAACTTTAGCCGACGAAATTTGAAAATTTTAGCCGACGAAATTAGGGTATTTCGTCGGCTAAAGTAACTTTTAGTTATAAAATTATACTACGGATATTTCGGTGTCCGATTGACTATTGTGATACCAATCTGGAAGCAGAACGGGTCCAGGAGTAAAACTCATTGCTATGCCATACAGGCTTTTTTGGCCATCCGAGTTCATTTAAGGCTTCAAAATGAAGTTTTTCTAAACGCTTAATACACGAAAATGTCTATATCTACGCCTATATAAGGTATTTTGGCCGAACCTTCAACACAACAAACACTCACCATAATGAGACGCAACTGTCCATCTAAAAATTTTGAGACATTTACCCCTCCATGATAGGCCTCCCCGTATAGATAAATAATGGTAAATAGTAGGCATGTTGTGATTCCGGTCATCAAAATTCACAAAGAAAAATACGACCATCAGATATCATCAATATGTTGAAATATATCTCTGGTAAAAAATTCAACTTTATCTGATAAATTTAAGGACTTCATCTAGATGGTCAATCTCGTAAGTCAAACCTTTAGATTGTATTGACTGTAACTATCGGCACCGAGACTTTACCGGAATTACGTCATTTTTCAACCGTAGGCGTATTTCACCATTCCGGTCATATCTTATTTCACGACTTTTTTGCGTTTGAAGTTTCTACGTACAGTTTGTTTAAGAAACGAAACATTTACTTAAAGCTTAGTAAACAAGTTATACAACATTAGTACGCATGTTGTGATTCCGATGATCAAAGTTGAGAAACAAAATTCCGACCGTCAGATATGATCATTATGTTGAAATATGTATATAGGAAAAAAGTTAACTTAATCTGACAACGTTAAGGGCTCGATCCTTAAGGTCAATCACGTAAGTCAAACCCCTTAATGCACGGAAACGGTCATTTGACCGTCTAAATTACGTATTTTGCCCGGACCTTCAACTGAAAATAGTTTCAAATCGATGAGACGCAACCAGTGGTATAAAAATTTTATGAAAAATAACTACCGTAGATAGGGCTACCTCTAGGGAGAAAGAATGGAAAATTGAGTTAACCGCAATTATCGGTACCGAGACTTTACCGGAATTACGTGATTTTTCAAATATAGACGTATTTCACCATTCCGGTCATATCTTATTTCACGACTTTTTTTCGTTTGAAGCTTCTACGTATAGGGTTTAGGGTTTAGGGTTTTAGGCGACGAAATTAGGGTAATTCGTCGGCTAAAGTTAAATAAATAAATAAATAACTATAGCCGACGAAATTAGGGTAATTCGTCGGCTAAGGTTAAATTAATTAATAAATAAAATAAATAACAATAGCCGACGAAATTAGGGTATTTCGTCGGCTAAGGTTAAATTAATAAATAAATAAAATAAATAACTATAGCCGACGAAATTAGGGTATTTCGTCGGCTAAGGTTAAATTAATTAATAAATAAAATAAATAACTATAGCCGACGAAATTAGGGTATTTCGTCGGCTAAAGTTAATTAAAAATTCAAATTTTTTGGCGGGGATTTTTAAAATTTTAAAATTTTTCGACTAAAATTTTAAACTTTACCCGACGAAATTTCGTCAGCTAAAGTTCAAAATTTTCTATATCTTTCATTTTTCTCCTCCTCCTCTTCATCTTCCCTCCTCCTCCTCCTCATCTTTCCTCCTCCTCTTCATCTTCCTTCCTCCTCCTCCTCCTCCTCTTCATCTTCCTTCCTCCTCCTCCTCTTCATCTTCCTTCCTCCTCCACCTTCTCCTTCTCCTCCTCCTCCTCCTCCTCCTCCTCCTTCAAATCCCTCCTCCTCCTCCTCCTCCTTCAAATCCCTCCTCCTCCTCCCTCTCCTAACCTTCTCCTCCTCCTCCTCCTTCAAATCCCTCCTCCTCCTACTTCTCTAAATTCTTCTCCTCCTCCTTCCTCTCCTCTTCTCCTCCTCCTCTCCCTCTCCTAACCTTCTCCTCCTCCTCCTTACTCCTTTTTCGGTGTAAAAACGAAAAAGAAGTAAAAATTTTAATCAAAAATACAATAAATTAAAAAAGAAAAAAATATGAAATTTTTTTTAAAAAAAAAGAAAAAAAAACTATAGCCGACGAAATACCCTAAAATTCGTCGGCTAAAGTTTTAAAAAAATAATAATTACATAAAAAAATAATAAAATTAAAAAAAAAACTATAGCCGACGAATTTTATTAAAATTCGTAGGCTAAAATTAAAAAAAAAAATTAAAAAAATAATAATTAAATAAAAAAAATTATAAAATTATAACTTTAGCTGACGAATTTTAATAAAATTCGTCGGCTAAAGTTAAATAAATAAATAAAAATAATAGCTAAAGCCGACGAAATTTAATAAAATTTGTCGGCTAATATTAAAATAATAATAATAATAATAACTATAGTCGACGAAATACCCTAAAATTCGTCGGCTAAAGTTAAATAAATAAATAAAAATAATAGCTATAGCCGACGAATTTTAATAAATTTCGTCGGCTAAAGTCCAGAAATTAAGCGACGAAAAATTTATTCGTCGGCTAAATAAATGACTTTAGCCGACGATGAACAGTAATTTCGTCGGCTATAGTGTTGGCCGACGGATTTTACCCGTCGTCGGCTAAGACTTTAGCCGACGAAATTTAAGGTTTAGCCGACGAAAAAATTTCGTCGGCTAAAATGGTTGTTCTGGTAGTGCCTTATTATTACTGTAAATCTATGTTTGAACTTTTTGCCAACAAACAAAACCCTAATTGTCATGATATTTACCATATATCTATTTTTTCCTCAATTGTTAAACAACTAAAAAAACATTGTTTGTATACTGTTCATGTGAACAGTGTTTGCTCAAACGACAGTGTTAGGCTTTGAACCCAGGTATAAAAGCTCTCTTTTTAGTTCAGTTGCGTCATCAGTTCTTTGTTGCAAACTTTCCAGATCCTTCTCGCACTTTATCTCTTTGTCTATCTCCCTCAAGATGTGCTTTGCTCATTACTGCAACGAAATCGATTTCTCTCCTCTATGAGATTTGTTAAACAACGAAAAACGTGGCCCGTAGATCATTTGTGTACTGATACTGTCTTAACTTAATCACACATAAGATGTTGGGTTTTAATCACAAAAAACCTCGGTATAATTGAATATGATCCTTCTACTTAAAAGTTACATTTTATTTATCACTTTTCTAATATGAGATCTATAACTCTCTGATACTTCTAACATGATTGATATCTTTACTCTGTGATAAAAGGTATAATGAAGTGTTTCTTAGTGAGACAGAGTCTGCCTTCTCTCTAGAAAAAAAAACCCCAAAACCAGTTCTTTCTCCTCCCTCTCTCTTCTTCTAGATCCGGATCAGTTCTAGATTTCAGATTTAGAGAAGGGGAAGCATTCTCCTGTTTTAGGCAGCTTCCTTATCATTCTTATGGTAGTTCTCTACCCTTGTGGTGACATATATTTTCTTCCCTTTGTTTTAGTTTCCTTTGCAAGCTCATATTACCTTATCCAGTTCTTCAAGTTCAGCCCACTCATCCCCACCATCTTTATGGTTCTCATATCTTTATTTCTTCTTCAAGATGCACATTCTCATTCCTGAGATCCACCTTCATCAATTGCCTGAAGGGTCACTCGTGCCCCTCTATTGGCGTCATGTTGAGTGGATTGCTACACAGATTTGTCCCGTTATGGCCGGACGTAAACCCGATGAACTTGGTAGTGCTACAAGGGACTGTATGGCTTATGGCTGTTTGTTCCTTCGATCTAGTTATAGATTGATCCCTTCCACCCCCACTCTTCCTTTTTTATTTTGTTTTGGTTTTGTGCTTCTTTCATGAGGATGGTTTGTATGGTCTAGAGATTTAGGTTGTTGAGATCTATCGATGGGTGATATGTTGTTGTGCATACACAAGTTGAGCTTCAAGCCTTCGTCGGCGAATCCGGTGACGTCTATGTGTCACCCGTGTAAGACGTCTTTGTGTCTTCCCTCTCCTAGTTGCTCCATCTCTGGATTGAAGTTTGCAGGATTTGCTGAGTTTGTTTGTGTTTGTAATATATTGCTGATGTTGTTGTTTTCGATCCAGTTTGGATCTTGTGGTTGTATTTTGTTTTAGTTTGAATAAAAATCCTCCATCACCAAAAAAACATAAAAGGTATAATGAACTTTCTTGCCTTAGTAGCTTCTTATATGTGCATCCCTACAGTTGGGGATAGTCGGGGATTTACGAAACTTCAGACATAATGAATGCAGTGCATTTAATCTGATGGGTGTTATATAGCAACTCAACTTGATAGGATAGTTTTGAATTTGATTAACTGATACTTGGATTGTTTTTATGTATTTGCCTGATTAATGTTCTTGATTGGGTGTATCAGATTACATTCATTTTGTAGTGTCTTTACGCTAGGTGAGGTAATTCCAGAGTTTTAAGAACATATTAACATTTGGTAATGGTTCATTCTGCAGATTGAAACAAAGCCTCTAAATAACAGATCAACCATAATATTTTTAGGTATGCTTTCATTTTTGCAATGTCGTGCTTCTATGATGGTCCGAATTTTTAATATTTCATTTGTAGATAGCGCGGTTAGTTTTTGCAATATATATATACCCTCACTTTGAAATTAAATCACAATTATGGAACACCAAACGATCATCAAATTGGACGAAACTTTACAGAGATGATCATGACATATATATCTAGATAGTGACTGGCTAAGATCGAAAAGTGAGCGAAATATGGACCTTCACACTTTAATTTCAGAGTGAATGTTCGCTTTGAATAGGGACTATATATATATATATATATATATATATATATATATATATATAAGCGGTTGGGATTGTTACTATGTATGTGAATAGTAACATATGAATAGTAAACTAACGAAACTGTCCCGTTTTTTACAATCAAGCTATTTATATATGAATTGACAGATTTGTCATCAGTTTTTATATTTTTACAGTTTTGTCACTTGTTTCCGCGTAAACTCGTGGCCCCTTTAGCGGGTTGCACGGTTCCAGAAATAGCGAACTTCCTTGTACTCCGAGTTTTCCTGTGTAAAGAACAAACACGTCAAAGGGCGTCCCCGGGTTTACCGAGGGAAGCCACTCCGATGCTTAAGTCAGACACTGTCAGATAAGCAGAAAACTCAAGAGTAGTTAAGAAAATGTCCGTCCTCTTACCAGGAGGTCCTCACCGGTATTTATAGTAGCATTAAAGGCAGCACTTTGTCTTTTTCCAATGTGGGAATGAACTCCCTTGCTTTACCTCAACTTTACAATGACCTGGGCCCTGACAAAGGACCCAGAGTGGCTTCTCAAATCTGACTGGGCTTTGACCCTGTAAACAGTACTTCAAGCATAATAAACGATGCACATTTAACAGTCGACCACACTTGGTGTTATTTCTTGAATTGTAACCCGGTAAAGGAGAAATATTAGGTTCCACCTATAAACAAGTCCCCCAAGTCCTCAGTCAAGGGGTACGCTTGGGTGGGGACTTGAAATCATTTCTTTACCGGGTTACAAAGGTATCATCCAGAACCGGTGTACCCAGTCCTCCAAGTCCGTACGCAAGGGTACCCCGCAGACACGTCCACTTTGAGAATTGAAAACGACGTCTCCGGGTTGTAGTGGGGGCAACTGAAAAGTTTTCAGTTTGAAGTGGGGGAAACTGAAAAGTTTTCAGTTTGAAGTGGGGGAAACTGAAAAGTTTTTCGGTTTTGGGACGCGGCATGCACGACACGTGTCGATTTTCTCGAAAAACCGAAACGTCCCTTCAGTGTACGTCTCTAACTGTATAAATAGGGGTTGAGGGTGACAGTTTTGTCTCACCTTCGAAACCGATAACTTTTTCGTGCTTTTGCTCTCATTCTCTGTTGTCGCTGTGCTTGTTGGATTCCCAAACTCAAATCGATCTCAAAAGCCCTTCAAACCCTCACAAGTAAGGTATTGTTTCCTCCTCCGTTGTTTCTGTGTGTTTTGGATCGATTATGTGTACTGTTTATGGGTTCCAATCTGGGTTTCTGCGTTAGTGTGTGAAATTATCCTTGTGTTCGCCGGGTTGTCTGGGTTTCTGACGACGTTCCCGTGTTTATCGTTTTACAGATGACAAACCCTGCAATGGACGCTCACGTCCCCGAGTTTGCCTTAGTGACCTTCACTGATGGGACCGCTCTCGACCCTCCCGGGTACTCACTGACCGCGGAGGAGATTGTGGAGCTTAGGAGTAACTGGAAGATTCCCGAGTCTGTGGAAATTCGGACTTTAGAACCCGAGGATCAGTTCTTCGCTCCCGGGGATGGGTGGACGCTATGTCACGAGTATCAGCTACGGTGCGGTCTGTCACTCCCGCTAAAGGTGGAGGTGCAGTACCTCCTGGCTGCGAGCAACTTCGCCATCGGGCAAGTTGGGCCGAATATGTGGAGGCAGCTACTAGGGTTGTGCGTGATGTACAAGGTGTTGAAGCAGCAGATGCCGGCCTACCACGAGTTACACGCCATGTACCGGGCCGAGTACTCCCGGAAGGCGGGTTTCAGTGGGACCATCCAACTGAAGTCCAAAGCGGTCTTCAAGAAGATCATCGAGGACCTGCCAACCTCGGTGAGCCGGACCTGGAGGGAAAAAAGTTTCTTGATAAGAAACTTTCAAGACCCGGGACACGCGCTTCAAGTGCCGGGTGACTTCCAGCCACTGATGAGTAAGTCCTCTGCCTTAGGGTTTATCTTTTCTCCGTCCCGAGTTGTACTTACATACGTTGTGTTGCAGACGTCCCCGACATTCCTTTGGAGCCGGTGATGGAGAAAAGGATCCGGAGGATGCTATGGGCCTTCAGGGGTCAAGATGACCGGAGCTTGTACCGGCTTTGTAGGCTGTATGTGTACAGCCGGTGCCGGTTGATGGAACTTCCAGGTTTGTCTCGTGTCCTTCACAATTTTTGTTGTTACATGCTCCGGTCTAACGGGTTATGTCTTTTGTTGCAGCTCTTCTCCCGATGGAGTTCACGAAACGAAAGAACCCGGGAATATACGACGGCTTCGAGGACAAAGCTGTATGGGCCGGGATCCGGGCGCAAGGGACGGAGGGTCTAGCATATGACATTGACCTGACGTCAAAAGCGGCTTTCCTGCGCCCAGACGCCGAGCAAGGGGATGTTCAGCAGTTTCATGTCGACACGCTGCACTACAGCGAGATCCCCGAGTACTTGGCTGAGGTTCTCGGGCCAGAGGTTTTCCAGGAGGGAGAGGAAGTTGAAGGGAATCCCTCGAAGGCGGATTACAACCCGCTATTTGAAGAACCGGGAAGGGAATCTTCCATGGCCGACGAAGAGACTGAAGAACCGGTGATGAGCGCGGTTCCATCGTCTGTGCTCCCCGGTGAGGAGTTTACTGAAGAGGATGACAGCGGAGGTGAAGAGGTTGAAGGATTGGAGAGGGGGATAGGGAGTGAGAACCCGGAGGGGAGTGACGGGAGTGACGAAGTTCAAGAAGTGGAGCCCGTTCCCTCTCGCAAACGTACCCGTGAGGCATCCAGCTCGGGGAGGTCCGAGAGGAGGAAGAGAAGGAAGGAGAGGAAAGAGAGGAGGGAGAGAAAGCAGCACCGGGACACCATAGAAATAATGGAGGAGTTGGCGGGCGCGGGAATGGCGGATGTGGCCATCCAGAGAATGGTAGCGGATTTGAAGAACTGCTCCGCCGACTCCTATGTACTGGAGCATGAGGACCCGGTGACTGTAGCCCGGAGGGCGCAGGAGAAGCTGATGCGGGTAAGTTTGTCTTCTCCTTTAACTCGTTCTTCTTTTGTTTTTGGTTCCTTGCACTAACCCGTTATTTTATTTGTGTAGGCTGTCAGGTTGTCGTACTTGGCAACTGATCGGCTCATAACCGAAGGCATCCCCGAGCGAGAGAGAGTCCTCAGGGACGATCTCCGGGCCGCCCGGGACCAGGTGACGGCGAGCGAAGAAAATCTGGCTCGGGTCCGGGAATTCGCAAGCGCATCAGCTATTGCGTCGAGTGCGAAGTTGGCCAAGGCAGAAGAACACGTAGCAGACTTGGTGGCCAAGAACTCGGAATTGGAGAAAGCCATCGAGGGTCACCGGGAGGACCGGTGTGCTCAAGATGCCGCCATTGCTCAGCTTACTGAACAAAATCAAGCGCTGCAGCAACAAGTGACTTCTGTGGAGCAGCAGAAAGGAGAGTTGGTGCAGGCCGTTTCCCGGGCCAGGGACTCTGCTGTCTCCGAGTTTCTAGCGAGTCCCGAGTTTGAATTGAAGATGCGGTCGGCAAGGGCCGAGGCTCGTGCCGAAATAGTGAGCGCTGGGATTCGCCAAGGCTGGCTCGACAAGGCTGGTTATGATGGTCATCAAGGTCATGTCAGACCCGACGAGGCTGCAGGCACCTCCCGGTCGACTCCTGCCATGGCTGCAAACCCTAGGGCTCCTGCGAACCCGGCTCGGAGTCCCCCGGTTCGTTCCTCAGCAGCCGGGAGAGGTACTTCCCGTGGTGGGATTGTGGGTGGTCCTCGAAACCGGCCACCTCTCCGTAGAGGTCAGTTCATCATACAGCCCCGGGGAGGACGTGGCGGGTCTAGCACTGGCGGGGGTAGGGGGTCGGCAGCGCCATGAACCGGAGCCTTAGGCCGTTTTTTGTTTTTGCTGTAACAGATTAGTTTACCTGTAGCGGTTCGCTACTTTTGTAATTTATCTTTTTGAAGTAATGAAATTTTTCCTTCTCACAACTCTTCCTGTGTCAAAACACGGTAACCTGATGAATCAGTACAAAAATTTACATATAATGCCGGTTTGCCATGTGAATAAATATAGTGCCGCTATGATATATGGGGTCGTTAGGGCTTCCACGGGCCGCTACAGGCATACGGGTGAATGTCTTTCTATAAGACGTTCCCTGTAAAATAACAAGTCGAGTTGATGCGTATCTCACTAGTGTATATAAAATTTACATATAGTATGTTATGTTCATAACATAATAATAGGCCCGGTAGGGCCGTACCGGTCAATTATGGCTTTCTGTCGAATAACTCGGTATTTGTGATGCATAATATACGCATATTGCCGGTTTGGCATGTTTAATAAAAGGTGCCGCTAGGGCTGTACGTGTCCGTTAGGACTTTCAAAGACTGACATAAGGCCGTGAAAGGCTTGCAATATTTCAAGTTAAGGAGATTACCAGATTATCGGAGATTGGCGAGTTTGACAGTGAAATAAGGCCGTTAAGGCTTGCAATATTTCACGTCATGTAGACCGGAGATTATCGGAGATTATCGGAGAATGCCGAGTTTGACAGTGAAATAAGGCCGTTAAGGCTTGCAATATTTCACGTCATGTAGACCGGAGATTATCGGAGAATGCCGAGTTTGACAGCGAAATAAGGCCGTTAAGGCTTGCAATATTTCACGTCATGTAGACCGGAGATTATCGGAGAATGCCGAGTTTGACAGTGAAATAAGGCCGTTAAGGCTTTGCAATATTTCACGTCATGTATACCGGAGATTATCGGAGAATGCCGAGTTTGACAGTGAAATAAGGCCGTTAAGGCTTGCAATATTTCACGTCATGTAGACCGGAGATTATCGGAGAATGCCGAGTTTGACAGTGAAATAAGGCCGTTAAGGCTTGCAATATTTCACGTCATGTAGACCGGAGATTATCGGAGATTATCGGAGAATGCCGAGTTTGACAGTGAAATAAGGCCGTTAAGGCTTGCAATATTTCACGTCATGTAGACCGGAGATTATCGGAGAATGCCGATTAAGGCATACAAGTAGGGCCGCTAAAGGCTGCATTCACTTCAACAAATTGTTTAGTAAAACATAACCCGGTAGGGGGTTTCATGCATTGTGGGCTTGAAAGGCTTTATATACAACATCATAAACAATAATTTTGGACATTCATAGATAACTTGGTACCTATTTGGGGAAGAGATGTAGATGTTGGGCGTTCCATGGTCGTGGAAGCGTAACTCCATCTGTACCCCTGATGTAAAACGTTGCCGGGCCCACGACTTCAATAATTTCATATGGACCCTCCCATGGAGCTTTGAACCCCGTTGGCTTAGGGATAACCTCCTTCATTACCCAATCCCCGAGTTTGAGTGGGCGCTTGATAACCCGGGAATTGTAGTGTTTAGCCACTTTTTGCTTCTTGTTGATATTTCGGAGATGTGCACGCTCCCGGCGTTCCTCCAGGAGGTCCAGGTTAAGGCGGATGCCTTCATTGTTGGTTTCCCTGTCAAACAGTTGTACCCGGTCACTCGGGACTTCCATCTCTACCGGGATCACTGCCTCAGAGCCAAAGGTCATAAGAAATGGGCTCTCCCCATTGGCTTCTGTTGGAGTTGTCCTAAGTGCCCACAAAACCTCTGGAAGTTTCTCAGCCCATAAACCCTTTGCGTCCTCCAGCTTCTTCTTCAGAACTTGCTTGATGAGCTTGTTGACAGCTTCAGTTTGTCCATTAGTCTGCGGGTGTGCAGGGGAGGCGTATAGCACCTTTGCTCCATTGGAATGTAAGAATTCCCGGAACTCATCATTGTCAAACTGCGTCCCGTTATCTGTGACAAACGTCTCTGGGATTCCAAACCGGCAAAAGACATTGTTCCAAAGGAATTTCTTAACATTTGCGGTTGTGATCCGTGCCAGGGGTTGAGCTTCTATCCACTTGGAATTATAGTCCACTGAGACAATGACGTGTTTGAGCTGTCCTGGAGCTGTGGGTAGAGGCCCGATGAAATCAATCCCCCACATGCAAAATGGATATGGAGAGATGATTACTGATAGTGGGACCGATGGGGCACGGGGAAAGCTTGCAAATCGGTGAAATTGGAGACAGGAATCTACGACGACTCTGGCATCGTGTTCCAAAGAAGGCCAGTAATATCCCATTCTTAGGGTTTTGAAAGCCAGGTTACGGGCTCCAAAATGATTTCCACATACCCCGCTATGAAGCGACTGCAAAACCCGATCTCCTTCCTCGGGTGTAATACACTTTAAATCAGGAAAAGTATGTCCTCGTCGATACAGTTTCCCATCACGGATACTATACCGCGCCGCTCGAACCCGTAGTCGTTTGGCCGCTACCGGGTCCTCAGGTAGGGTTCCATGTTGGATGAAGTTGATGAACTCATCCATCCAAGATGGTGGCGGGTTTGCTTCTACTGCGAAAATCTCAGAAAAGGAGAGTGAGATGCTTGGTTTCTCCAATGTCTCGACCAGTAAGCCTTTAAACTCGGTATTGGAATCGTCCCCTGTTGCAATCCTAGCCAGAGTATTTGCTCTCACATTTTGCTGCCTCGGTATCTGAGTAACCTCAAAGGTGTCAAATTTCTCCAGCAAGAAAGCCGCTAACTTTTGATAGGACGAAAGATGTGCTTCCTTTGCCTGAAATCCGCCGTTAACCTGCTGCACTACCAGTTGTGAATCACTTAGTATGCGGAGATGCCGGGCGCCCATATCTTTAGCGAGTTGGAGCCCTTTGATTAGGGCTTCGTACTCAGCCGTGTTGTTTGATGCTTTGAAGTTAAAGCGTAGAGCATAATCAAACATATTACCCTCCGGGTCTACCAATGTAATGCCTGCTCCACATTGCCTCTGATTGACTGATCCATCTACAAATATTTGCCAACTCTCCGGTTCAGCTTGTGTAGGAAGAGTTTCAGCAACTGATGAATCTGCTGGGATTAACTCGGCAATGAAGTCTGCTGCTGCCTGCAGAACCTGCCGTAGCGGTTGGTTGGTGAGCACATGGATAGAATGTGCTTGAAAATAGGGTCTTAACTTCCTTGCTGCTACAACCAAGGCCAGGGCCAGTTTTTCAATATCTGGATAACGAGTTTCAGGATCATTGAATCCTTTTCCAGTATAGTAGACCGGCAGTTCTTCAGATTCTGGCTTTCTTATCAAGGCACAACTGACAGCCGTTTGAGATACCGCCAGGTACAGATAGAGTATTTCCCCAGGGTTAGGTCTGGATAAAGAAGGAACTGACGCCAAGTATTCCTTCAACTTTTCAAAAGCTTGACTGTGCTCTTCCTGCCATGTAATCCGCTCGCGGTGTTGACTCTTGAGAATTTTGAAGAAGGGGGCACATTTATCTGTTAACCTGGATATAAACCGGGATAAGGCTACCAGCCTGCCAGTAAGTTGCTGAACTTCATTCCTGGTTTTTGGCGGTTGCATGGCCAAGACGGCTTGAATTTTGTCGGGGTTTGCCTCAATTCCCCGAGCGCTGACCATAAACCCGAGAAACTTTCCTCCCGAAACACCGAACACACACTTCTCCGGGTTTAACCTCATCCCTTTGCTCAAGGCAATGTCGATAACGGTCTCCAAGTCATCCGGGTGTTTGCTTGTTTCCCGGCTTTTGACCAGCATATCATCTATATAAACCTCCATAGTATCCCCGAGTTGGTTTGCAAACATGCCCACTACGAGGCGCTGGAACGTGGCTCCTGCATTCCGGAGTCCAAAAGGCATCACTCTGTAATAATACATCCCCTTGTCTGTTGTAAAAGATGTGTGCTGTTGATCCGCGGGATTCATCGGAACTTGGTTAAATCCCGAGTATGCATCTATAAAGCTCAACTGGGGGTGGCCCGCGGTTGAATCCACCAGTTGATCAATCTTTGGAAGGGGAAAACTATCCTTCGGGCAAGCCTTATTCAGATCTGTGTAATCGACGCACATCCTCCACTTTCCGTTTGCCTTCTTGACCATCACCACATTGGCCAACCAATCCGGGTATGTTGCATCTTCAATGAACCCGATGTCTTTAAGACGTTTAACTTCTGCTTGAATGGCCTTGTACTTCTCTGCGCAAAATGCACGACGCTTCTGTCTTACCGGTTTAACACCCGGGATAATATTAAGGGAATGCGTCATAACTTCTGGAGAAATCCCGGGCATGTCTGCATATGACCATGCAAACACCTTCTGTTTCCGGGTTAGCAGCTCAATCATCCGGGTTCTGACTTCTGGGTCGAGACCTGTGCCAATGCAAATCTTCCTCTCCGGGTATTCCTCTGAAATCTGAATCCATTCTGTTGCTTCGATTGGGGTAGGCCGGGGGAACTTGGTAGGATACTTCTGGCTCTTCTTTTGTGCCGTCTTGCTGATGGGCAAAGAATCCGGGTCATCCCTGGGGTCATCGGGTTTGTCAAATGGGGACAGGGAAAAACCGGCCGAAAACATCTCATGCTGGGACTGAGTTGCTATCGCGTTGCATTTGACAGCGGCTTCTTGGTCTCCGCGAATTGTGACCCAACCCCCGGGTGTAGGTACCTTCATAAGCAGCATGTGACCCGCTATAAAACTTTGTAGGCCCCAGAGTGCATCTCTCCCGAGTATGGCATTGTAGGATGATGGGCAGTCCACGATTATGAAGGGAACTACAATTCTTGTGGACCGGTGCCCGGTTCCAACTGTAATCGTTAGCTGATCAGACCCCAACGGTTGAGTCGTCTCACCTGAAAAACTGATCAATGGCTCGTGGTTTCTATAGAGCTTATCTCTTCCTCTTTTAAACCCCTTATAGCAACTACTGAACATGACGCTGACAGCGGCTCCCGTGTCTATTAGAACCCTTCGAGTTATCCAATGGTCAATCTGAAGAGTGATAATGAAAGGATCATTGTGATGCACTTTCAGCGTGTCTTCAGACTGAGAAAATGACACGGTATCCCAAGGAACCAGCTCCTTGCGGCATTCCTGACGAAGTTGCATTATCTCAAACTCCGGGCCTCTTGGGCAGAGTCTTTTGGCCCGGTGACCGGACACCCCTTGGGTGCCACCCCCGTGAATCGTCATTATTTCCCCATATACTTCAATCAGGTTGACACCTGTGGCGGGTGACTTGTACTGCTGTAACTTGCCGTTCTGGATCATGTACTCAATGGTGTTTCGAAGGGAAAAGCACCGGTCGGTTGTGTGGCCAGACTCGTTGTGATAGACACAATGTTGCCCGTTGTCCGGCCCTGCCCTTTTGGGAAACTTTCTTTTTGGAGCCGGGGGAACTTCATTCCTATGGCGGTTCCAAATTTCTTCATAGGAGGCAGTCAAGTTGGTCAACACTTCATATCGAGGGATGTAAGTGTTTTTTTCCTCCCGGGCTGGATGTCTTGGGTATGGAGCCTCTCTCGGTTTCTCCCTTGGTCTGTTTGAACTTTTGCCGTAGTATCCCTGGCCACTCTTATTCTGCCCTTCCTTTTTCCATCCATCAGCTCGCTGGCTTGTGAACCCGGTATCCGTCCGGCGTTCCCCGAAGGTGTAGTACTCGGCTTGAGCTTGCCGAGTTACTTCATTAATTAAATCGTCGTAGCACCTGAACCGCTGCTTCCTGAGCTCCACCACAAAGCGGGTTGGTTTGAGCGCTTGTAAGAACGCCTCTGATGCTACTGACTCGTCCAAGTGCCCACACTTGGAAGTCGTGGACAGCCAACGGGTTACAAAAATTTTCAAGCTCTCATCATCCCTTTGCTGGACTTTGAATAACGAAGTGGTGCTTCGGTTGGCACTAGACAGCAGGATAAACCGGGACAGGAACCTCTGTGTCAGCTGACCATAGGTTTCTATTGTCAGAGCCGGTAACTTGAGGAACCAACTCAATGCCTCCTCACTGAGTGTTTCCTGGAAAGCATGGCATGCTTGGGCATCTGTGAACCGGGTTGAATCCAACTGAGACTGGAACAACTCAAGGTGTGCATACGGGCACCCCGTTCCGGCATATCTCTTAATCTTAAATGGCTTTGCTTCCGGTGGCTTTTTGTCTGCTTGAACCCGTGTGGAGAATGGGCTTGCACGGGTAATAAAGGGTTGGTATTGTTGTGGTCCCGTTCCCGAGTTAAGACGCTGCTCAAGTTGGGTCACAGTTTGTGTCAACTGTAAAAGCAGCTGGGTCTGGGCATCTGCTGGGGGAAGTGGTTGATTTAACAACGGCTCTGGAGGTGGAGGAGGTCCTGTAAGATTGTGATTAAACAAAGGATTGGAGAGATGGATAATTTGTGGGTTTGGGTTAGGGTGGGCAGTGGTTGGGAGAATAGCGGGTGGTATGTATGCACTGTCAAGAGTTCGCGGGTTTCCATAACCCGGAGGATTCCCTTCTGGGGTGATGATATCAGCAAGTCTGGCTGACGTCCCCATGGCATTCGCCCTTTGAGTTAAGGTTGCTTGAAGAAGCCCATGCTCGGCCTGGATAGTTGCTAACTGCTCCCTTACCGTCATTAACTCGGCATGTTCTCGAGTAGATTGCTCCTTTTGAGCGAGAAAGTCCTTTTTCAAGAGCTCGAATGCTGCTGCCAAATCTGTTTGGCCAAACTGGGTCCCGGAGGTCCCTGGGTTATCCTCCCCTGAGAAATTAAGCCTCCTAGTTGGATCTTGTTCTCCTGCCATTTCCACCGTCCTTCAAAATATTAACTGGGAGGTCTTGAGTTCAACTCTCAACGAGAGCACCAATTGTTTCCGCGTAAACTCGTGGCCCCTTTAGCGGGTTGCACGGTTCCAGAAATAGCGAACTTCCTTGTACTCCGAGTTTTCCTGTGTAAAGAACAAACACGTCAAAGGGCGTCCCCGGGTTTACCGAGGGAAGCCACTCCGATGCTTAAGTCAGACACTGTCAGATAAGCAGAAAACTCAAGAGTAGTTAAGAAAATGTCCGTCCTCTTACCAGGAGGTCCTCACCGGTATTTATAGTAGCATTAAAGGCAGCACTTTGTCTTTTTCCAATGTGGGAATGAACTCCCTTGCTTTACCTCAACTTTACAATGACCTGGGCCCTGACAAAGGACCCAGAGTGGCTTCTCAAATCTGACTGGGCTTTGACCCTGTAAACAGTACTTCAAGCATAATAAACGATGCACATTTAACAGTCGACCACACTTGGTGTTATTTCTTGAATTGTAACCCGGTAAAGGAGAAATATTAGGTTCCACCTATAAACATCACTCATTTAAAAAAATATCAATAATAATAATAATAGCTTGATGGGTGTGTTAATATATAACAAATACTGGATGTTGTTAATAACATCTCTATAATAGTAATTATAATAATAATAAATCAACTCTAAAACTAAATAATTATGTTGAGAGTATTTTAACCGATTAATAATTATATCTATTGTTCAGAGTTTATATTCATTTATATCAATTTTTAAAATATTAATTTGACGATGCATATGAATTTTGGCATGTGAGTTTAGGGTTTGTGACATCGATTAATAATTGTATCGATTGTTCAGGGTTTATATTCATTTATATCAATTTTTCAAAATATTAATTTTGACAATGTATATGAATGTTGATATGTGAATACGTTTATAGTTTAGAACAAAAATTAATTTTCCTATTAATTTAGTTTATCAATTCAGCTTATGATATGTGAATAGTAACGGTTTAAATTGCCCCTCTTTTTTTACAATCAAGTCATTCATACACGAATTAACAGATATTCCCTCAGTTTTTATATTTTTACAGTTTTGCCACTCATTTAAAAATAATAACATTAATTATAATAATAATAATAATAATAGGTTGATGTATGTGTTAATAACAAATACAAGGTGTTGTTAATAACATCTCCATAATAATAATATTCATAATAATAATAATAGAAATGAAATTGAATCAACTCTAAAACTAAATAATTGTGTTGAAGGGTTTATATTCATTTATATCATTTTTTAAAATATTAATTTTGACGATGCAGATGAATGTTACGCGTGTGGATTTAGGGCTTATGACATCGATTAATAATTGTATTGATTGTTATAGTTTATATTCATTTATATTAATTTTTCAAAATAATAATTTTGACGATGCATATGAATGTTGATATGTGGATTTAGGGTTTAGGACAACAATTAATTTCCCTATTAATTTAGTTTAGAAGTTCAGTTTATAACATGAACTGATGAGTTTTTCTTACTTGCAATTCTAGATATTTTGGTTGTTAATATAAATTCGGTGTTAACGTCATCTCAATCAATTGTGTAATTTTTATTAGAGTATCAAATAATTGTTACATAACATTGATCGAACTACAAAATTCACATGTATAGTGTAGCGATTTGTTATTTAAATTATCTGCATCTCAATGTAAATATATAATTAATATGATTAGTAAATCTTAAAGTTGAGATACATTATCTACTGAGGGTTATAGGCAGTAACATAGAAACCAAATATTTTACAGACGCGAAGAAAGTCCTTCTGCACGTGCGAAGCGCGTGTTTGAAGGCTAGTATATATAATTCATATGGGGCTTAGATTACTTTATGTAATTGTATTTTCTTTATTGAATGCTTCAGATTTTGATTTGCTTTCTTTTCGTTTTCCAGATTTTACTTTGTGATTATTGGATTTCTCTTTGTTTTCCAAATATTTACAGTGATTCTTAATTACATTAGATGTTATTCGTTGTATTAATTTTTTATCAACATCAAATTGGTCTCAAAAAGTATATTGATGCACTTATCAAATTTGATTGGTATGCTTATTCAATTTAGTTGGTTTGCTCTGTTACTAATGTCATCAAGCACCATGATTTACAAACACTAATCCCTGCACTGGAAGTTCAAAACAGAGGGGAAGTTGCAAACTTTTTAGTTATCAGAAGGAACTATAGCCCCTTTCAAAAAAGGAACTATAGCCATTCTGGTTATCTTATGGTGTGTGGCGTCTAAACTTATGGTGCTAAACTTCTTTAGCACCACTTGCTATTGTTCATACCTTCTTCTTCTTCTTCCCATTTTGCAGTATGGAAACTTTTAATTATTTGACATACAAGTTTGAGAAAAAAAGAACACATAAAGCGGTTATTCCTTAACACAAATAACTATCTCAATCCACACCGCGTTGTATGATATTGATTTCGTTGCAGGTCCAATGACTACAATACATGTAAACTACATCTGTAATATAATGTATGCCCGAACCTGAGGTGAGGCGGCCGCCTCAGAGCCCAAAAGTCTGGGGGCACCAAAATCCGGCAGCTACCTTGAGCTGAGGGATTAGAAAGTCTTCTAGCCATGAAAACTAAAGCTTAAACCTATAATTGTTTGGGGAAAACAGAGAATGAGATAAATAGTTGGGTTTTGAAGAACAGAGAAGGGAGAGAGACAGAGAGATATAGAGAGAGAGAAGTTTGAGAAGGTGATAATGATGAGCAGTGACGGTTGTCGACGATAATGAAAACTGGGTTTTGTGGTGTAGTAGAGAAAGGGTTAATTACTAGTTATCTTTTAGCCTTTTTCCCTCCTCCTATCAAAAGTGTTAGATTAATGGGCTCCCTCCGCCTTTAAAACTCGGTTTGGTTCCTAAACTTATAAATTCTTATGCTAGTTTTATTTATATTATTTATCTACACAAACTCCTCAGGTTCAGGTGAAGCTTTCCGATCAGGGGCACCACTCTTAGAATTCTTCTCAGGTCCTGAAATCTCATATCTAACCGTGTGTATGTACTATTTTGTTTCCCCATCTTCCAATTTGTTCACAAAATGAAACTTGCAATTTGTTCATGAAATGAAGCACCGCGGCAGCGCGCAGGTGATATGTCTTGTAGTTACAATATTGACCCTAGCTAATCAACCAACAGTGGTTTTCTTGTTGAACACACATGATTAAAGAAACAAATTAAAAGGTTAATGATCATTTGCATAAAAAATTAAAATTAAACCTCATTTCAATGAAAGTAAGACTTTGATGAAATATCACTTATTTGTGCTCAAACACACAAATATTTATTAAAACCATATTCAAATAATAATTTTCAAGACATTTTTACCCTTACCTCTTACTAAAGAGATAAGACTTTGACGCAGCACTGTCGGACTCTGGTCATCGGTCACCGGGCTCCGGTAATCAGATTTCTCCTGTCACTGGATTTCGGTCACCGATAAAAATGTTACTGACACCCGGTAACTCGGATATTCCAATTACTGATCCCTAGTAACTCAGTTTCAGACCTCTAATAACCACCAATAAATAGGTTACTGACGTCTAGAAACTCAGATATTCCAATTACTGACCCCGAGTAACTCAGTTTCTAACCCCCAATAACCATCAATAATTCGGTTGCTGACACCCAACAACTTAGATATTCTAATTACTGACTCTTAGTAACTGAGTTCTTATCCCTCAATAACCATTGATAACTTGATTACTGACACCAAGTAACTTAGATATACTAATTACTGACACCCAATAACTAAGATATACCAATTACTAACACCGAGTATCTCTGTTCCGAAACTCCAATAATCAATTATGAACCCTCAATAATGATTGCTAGCCTTTGAATACTCAAGCTTATTAAATTACTGTTCCTCAATAATTTGAATTACTCACCATAATACTCAATTACTGACCACCAGTAATTCATTACTAAACCCTAATAACAGATTTATTTTGCTTTTGAATATGACCAGAGCTTAGTTTATGGGGTCAGAAGTCTCCCATTAATGATGACCAGTAAAACTTTTCTCATTCGTGCTCTAATAAATGTTGTCTTCACAAAAATAAGCTAAATAAAAGCTATCATAAATAAGAGAAACAACACCATCAGAACCGGAGATGAGATCGGAGAGAAACAACACTAATTCAGACTTGACCACTCTAGTGGTTCAAGACCAGTAGATCTGGCCAATTCCACCGATCTCGTCGTGGCCGGCTTGGAACATATCAAAGTTTCTCCAAGAAGCTTCAGATCTTTATGCAATCAGATCGGAATCAATCTCTTAGCATCATATCAGAGAAGAAGTGGAGCTTGCAAATCGAATCGCTCATCGACATCATCGGTGTTGGCAGACTTCGGGAGGCAGTGGCCGACTTCAGGTGAGAGAGAGAGCTTTGATGAGATTGATTGAGCGATAAGGGAGGATAGAGATGAGGTATCTGTGGATATTTAAGAAGGTTAAAATTGTCAATTTGTTAAAATTTGGGTAAATAAGCCAGTTAAGTTTGTTTTCATTGAAATAAGCTATAAATCTTGATAATTTGTACTGAAATAACTTGGCATGGGGTCTGCCTTATTTTTAGAGAGAGAACGACCTTCTTCCCTCTAGAATCCCTCCCAACAAAGTCTGCGTCCCTCCTCCCCTATTCTTTGGCCAGATCTAGATCTTTCTGATCTGGATCCTTGGCTTAAGAATTAGGGGAGACTCTAAATTTCTTGCTTTCCTGTTATTTCCCTTTTCTAGAGCTATGTCTCTATTGGTTCAATTCTTTATATGATCCTTCCTCCAACCGTTTTGGCCGGTTTTCCCTGGAGCTGTACTCTGATCTAAGGCGATATGCCTCTTCATTTTACTTCGCGACTGCTTCCTTTCTGCTTTATTTTCATTTGGTCTGTTTCTTGATCTGTTCAAGTTGATCCCAACCTACTATTCTCCAGATGTATCCTCATTTTCCCCCTCAAACTGGATATTCCCGGCTAGCGGCCCTTATCATTTTTCTTCTGTTGAAACTGCGGCTCCTCGGAGCTCAAATCAACGGGGGATCTACCCGTTAGCGCATCTGTTGATGCTACAAGAGTCTGAGTACCCTATTGGTGCTTGTCTCTTCGATCCCTTAGTGGATCTCATCGTCCTCCTTATTCAATTAGTGTTTTTTGTTGAATCAGCAGAAGATGTTCTTCAATCTGGAGAAAGTTTGAGGTTTGTGCTCTTTGTTCTTGCTTCTAAAGATTTGTCTGATGGGTTCTTTTTGTTTGGAACAACCATTGAAGCCTTCAATGACCAACAGTTTTGGTTGGATTGTCTTGCTAGTCTCAGCGGCGTGACAATCTGCTTTGGTTTTTTGTTGTTGATTATGTCTCCCTTGGTAGATCAAGACTGTAGGCTTGCCTGGTTGAAGTCCACTGTTTCTTTACTTTGTTGTTTAGGTCGAACCTTTACTGGATTTGGTCTGTTTGTTGTATTGTTGTTCTTGGTGGTGTTGTTTGTTTGGTTGTGTTAATGAAATTTCCTTTTGCCAAAAATAAAAAACTTGGCACCTTGCTAACCGAGTCCGAGTCTTCTTCATCGTCATCGATCGCGTCTCTTTTCGCAACGGCACTCAAATATAAAAAGAAGACCGATTCGACATATGCTGCTCTCTCTCAAACGGTTTTGGTATAATAGCTTTGTGTCGAACCCTTCGAGCTGTTCTCAAATAATCAATCATGGTGTATCCAGTTGGTCAAGGTTTGCTTAACGGCTAGTTTAGTTTCTTAATAGTTGGAATCTTTCAAAGAAAGATCTCCATGCATTTTCCAGTTCACTATATATATATATATATATATATATATATATATATATATATATATATATATATATATAAAGAAAAACTTTGAACTTTTCAGCTAGCTGATCGATGCCAGCTGATGCGTATACGTATATGCTTGGAAATATGACATCGAATTTCTTTAACAGGTTAATTTCATGCATGTAGACGTTAGACCTTCCTTGGAAGCCATTCATTACTCTTTTCGCGACCATTATTAGTTTAGGGAACAAATATGTGCAATACGGTAACGCGATCTAGCTATATTCTACTTACGGTAACCCTTTCGTGGACTGGATTTCCTTCAACATTTCTTGCGCTACCACTAGAAGTCGAAAGAAAAAGACATTATAATGAGTGTTAATAACATTTCTTCGTTATTATAATGAATGTTAATAATCACACATCAAATCCAATATATGAGCTTTCATAATCGTGATTTACACGAATAATCATTTTTTTAATAAATTTATTTAATCTAATTCGGTACATAAACAATTACCAAACTAGATGAATATATATCTAGGTATTGACTCGATATAATCGAAAAATCTAACCGAAAAGTGAGCTAAATAAGTACATTGGCACTTCAAGTTCATAGCAAAGCTTTTGCTCTCTATATTTAGAAACTATTAAGTATATACTTGCATCGCTATATATAGTACGTACGTATTGACATCCATCTTCAAATGTTAAGGTGTTATGTGGAATTTCTACCTTACGGGATAAGACTTATCTACCTTACGAGATAAGTCTCCGGTAGTCTCTAGTTCCCTTATCGCCGTAAGCGTGAATCTACCTTACGGGATAAGTCTCTGGGTCTACAGTTTCCCTATCACTGTAAGTGTGAATCTACCTCACGGGATAAGTCTCTGGTAGTCTTCAGCCCTTATCACCGTAAGCGTGACTCTACCTTATGGGATAAGTCTCCGGCTATCTCCAGTTACATTGTAGTCATATGAGATAAAACCTTGCAGTGGTAGGAGAACTACAACATCTCTAGAATCCTTATCGCTGTAAGCGTTCATCTACCTTACGCGATAAGTTTTTGATACAATCTCCAGATTTCTTATCGTCGTAAGCGTTCATCTACCTTACGCGATAAGTCTTTAGTACAATCTCCAGATACCTTATAAGCATAAACGTTCATCTACCTTACGCGATAAGTCTCTAGTACAATCTTCATAATCCTTATCGCCGTAAACGTTCATCTACTTTACGTGATATGTCTCCGGTACAATCTTTAGATTCCTTATCGTCGTAAGCATTCATCTACCTTACGCGATAAGTCTCCGGTACAATCTCCAAAATCTTTGTCACCGTAAGCGTTCATCTACCTTACACGATAACTCTCTGGTACAATCTTTAAGCGTGCATCTACATTTCGCGATAAGTCTCTAGTACAATCTCCAGATTTATTATCGCTGTAAACGTTCATCTACCTTACTTGATATCTCCAGTACAAGTCTCTGAAACAAATCTCCAATCTTCAGGCACATATGCCTAAATAGCACACTTCGGCTGCACTACAACCAACCATAATAGCTAAATCTGCTATAACCAAGATATGTAACAGACAGATGCCAGTGTCAGCTATTATTAACCGTGACCTGCCACCCGAATGGTACAGTGATGCACCCTCACACGCGGTCTGGATATCGCTCTCTGGTAAACGAATGGGCTAAGACATCTCACATCGAAGAATATGTTGAAGTTTTTTCAATAGCAGACTATAAATAGTAACTCTCTATCTCTTCTCATTTACTACGTAATTACTTCTTACCCACTGTTATTATGTCAATATCAAAACTGACTTACACACTAGAGAGTCGAAGATTGCCCTTTGACGGTCTGGACCTCTAAGTGATTTGTGTTCTGGTTAATAGGCTAACAGATCCAGAAAAGAGGAAGTTGCAAGTCATACAGGTAACAACGATCATACATCGTTATCTGACGAGGCCCAACAGCTTGAGCTGCAGCTCTTCTCCAACACGTCTGTCAAATACCTCTCGTAATTCTTTCGCTTCTATGCTTTCCATGACGGCGTCGTTGTCGATATCCATGTAGCTCGATATCTGTGTTTGTTGCTTTCTTACGGCAAGGAATTTGTGTTTCGATGAGGTTAAGAAGGTGATACTGTGATGGTGGTGGTATATATACAAGGGCATGAATTTAAGAGGCACGTTGGTGGTGGTTGGCTTTGGTTTCTTCATAGAGATTGAAGGTGCTGCAGCTGAGCTGAGGTGGTGATGGGATTGCTGGCTGAGGTAGCTAAAGAAGAGGGTATTCTCTGTCCAAAAAAGAAGAAGAGGGTATTCGATCTGGAATTTGGCAAAGATTAGGGGAAGAATAATCTAGCTTAAAAGGGAAATTTCATCGCTTTACACCAAGAAAATTTGGAGTAATTACAAAAAGACTATCTGAGCTATAATGTTATCTTTATTTTCATACTTAATTATTAAAAACTTATATGTTTATACCTTAAGTTTCATTCCGTTAGCATTTTTATACCTTGATCACGAACACTGTTAAACTTTAAGGTCATTTTTGTTAGTTTATCAAATGCATCATTTTTTATATTTAGTTTAACAAAATAATTTTTAGGTCATCAAATACAAATAGATCAATTTACTTTAGCAAAAATATCACACAAAAAAAACAAAAACTCCAATTTTTACATCAATAGTGATAAAGTTAGTAGAACTCTTGTATATATATGTATATATATATATATATTGTTGGGTTTACTTGTTAAGAAAAAAATTACAACTGAATTCATTATAATTTATTAAATTACAAGTTAATATGAATACCCAATCACAATTCATGACTAAAATATCGACGATCATGAAAATATAGATATGTGGTTAAATATAGGTACGTGATCATGAAAATATATCGACTAAAATATCGACAATCATGAAAAAAGAAAATTTTGATGGATACATCTAGAAAAAATCGAACATCCATGAAAATTTTATCAATTTTTTTTATAAATTTGTATATTTGACCTAAAATAGATTAAATATATAACATCAGATAGATATAAAAATTAATATGGATGCTTGTAAAAAAATGAAAGTTTGAGAAAATATCAAGGATATGGTGAATATTTCAGTCCATGATCACAATAGCCCATTGATTTAGGTGAAGAAATGGTATTCTCGAGTTTGAACAATAGTAATGAAAATATTTAATTTAAATGTATAATTTTTTATTTCAATTACAAAGATATTACGAATTGACATCAACACCTTTAAGTATTGTCAAATTTTAACGGTGTCAGTGGTTAGAGTATTAAAACGCTAACAAAATGAAACTTAGGATATGAAAATGAAAATATCATCGTAGTTCGAATAATGTTTTGTAATTAATTCAAATCTTAATTGTTTGTTTCTAATTGTGGAGTAGTAACATATAAATAGTTTAGTTGTTTACTACGAGACAAGCTATGGTAGGGGAATAGTGAGATGTATATTATACTTTTATTTTGCAAGAAGCTAAACAAATATTACAACTTGATGAATCAAATTATAAAATTGAGAACAAATTTATTAAATTTCTTTACATTATTTACATCAACTTGAACAAAATTACAACATTAAAAACAATTTGTTCAAAAATATGGCAATATGTTTCTAGTACAAACATACCCGAAATGTGATTATATACAAAGAGAGAATCCATGTGGGTTCTCTCTAGTGAAATATATTAGGTGCATTATGTTGGACGAATGTTATAGTGATACTCTTGGTAGTAAGGAGATCACTGGTTCGATCATCCGTATGTGTAAAGAATCTGCATGAGGAGAGCCAAATGTTAGCCTCTCTACGGCTTAAAGTAGTAGTTCACTCAACCATCATTATATATATATATAAAGAGAGATATTTTTGCATGGTCCAACAGATCCAGCTCACATTTCTTGTGGCTGACATTGGTTTTTTTGGTACAATGAAATCTTTAAGTCATAATCCTTGTATATGTCTCGTATCAAATCACTGGTGTTGGCATCACATATGCTTAGGCATTTGGCTTTCTAGATTCTAGACACCGCGTCCATTCAAATGTCATAATCTTTTTGAGATTTAGAAATATTTTGTTACGATGATGAATGTGTGATATAGATATAAGCACTACAAGAACTAAAGGAACAAGTCCTTAATGAGTTGTTTATATAGATAGACAGACATAATTAAATATGATAAGAGCACCCAAACCACCCTAATGATAACAAAGTGATCTAGATCATTCAAGTCATATATTTGATTAGTAAATTTAAGTGGTTTATAATAAATGAAAAATGAGATTTAAAATGCGGAAATACGGTCATTGGTTCAACCATCAGGATATATATATATATATATATAGGGTGTGTAAGTTTATAAGATCTATTATAAAAAGTTAAAAACCATCGTTAGAACATCAAAAGGGTTCAAAAACCAAAATAACAAACTAAACAGACACCTTAAATGTAACTAATCAACGAATAAGACCAATAAAACTAGAGTTGGTATCTCTCTGATAATCGATGATGTTACAGATGATTCATCCGGAACGGAACCACGTCTATCCAAGCTTAATAATTATGTGAATTCTTTCTTACTAATTATCACAATCATATGAATGTTATAAATATTATTATTTATGTGGATATCAACATAAATACTCATTAGTTATATACTTTGACGGAAATTTAACTGCTATATAAAGAGATTAATGAGAATTAATGGGTAGACTTTTACATCCTCTCAACTATTCTCTTTGTGTCTTCTCTTACTCTTCTCTTTAGTTTATAAAACATTATCAACACGACTCTACCATTGAGTTGATAATGCCAAACCCTAAAAAATCAAAAATGTTTTTTCCATTCACCCACTACTAGAAAAACGTACTTAAGTGACGGAACTTTCTTTCGCTTAACCCCGATTTTCCGTCGCTTAAGAACTTAAGCGACGGAATGTCCGTCGCATAAGGCTGGTCGCTTAAGGCCTAAGCGACAGAAAGGTAAATTCTGTCGCTTAAAGCATGTACCTATGCGACAAAACATGCACCTATGCGACACAATTGTTCTGTCGCCTAAGTGTAGATTTTTTCAAAAAAAAAAAATTTATCCGGCGGATTTTCGGTATAAATTTTGTTGTTGTTGTTCTTCATCTTCCTTCCTTCCTTCCTTTCTTCTTCTTCTTATTCTTCTTCTTCATCTTCTTTTTTCTTCTTCTTCTTCTGCTACATCTTCTTTGTTCTTCTTCTCTTCACCTTCCACTTCTTCTTCTACTCTTCACTTGAGCGGGAATTTAAAATTTTGAAATTTTGCTTAAGTGACGGAATTTTCCGTCGCTTAAGTAAAAAAATTTCCGTCGCTTAAGGAAGATTTGCTTAAGCGACAGAAAATTCATAATTCCATCGTTTAAGAAAGATTTGCTTAAGCGACAGAATGTTCATAATTCCGTCGCTTAAGAGCTTCTTAAGCGACGAAAATTTTTTGGCTTTTAAAATTTTCGTCTCTTAAGTTCGTTTTTCTAGTAGTGACCTTTACATGATCAACTTTGCTCTACTGATAATTAAGGTGTCTGAACTTTGTTAAATAACACATTAGTATATGAACTAAGTTAGACCTAATTTTCGTACATGCCGAATAATTAAAAAATGAACAATAACTTTTAAAGGTGTTATAGCGTACGATATGTACGAAAATTAGGTCTAACTTGTTAGTTCATGTACTGATGTGTTATTTAATAAAATTCATACTAATAAATTATCAATAGAGCTAATTTAATGTACTATCACTTTAATTTTCTCTACTTTATTTTATTTTCTTTTTACTGTGCTCTACGATGACAATGAGTGATATGGGGTGACTTTGTTGCTTGACCATGAACTCTTGCTTTATGAGTTTTTCGAATAGTTTAGCGGGTATCGGTAAATCTTATATCATTCGATCAGTATGGTTAGAATACTTGTTCTACTATATTTGGTGGTAAGGGCGTAGCTAGGGAGAGGTAAGGGGTCAATTATCCCCTCTCAATTTTAAGAAAAAGTAATTACTCTTAATTTGTATCGGATATTAAAGGAAATGAAACATAAGTTGACAATTATCCTTTAAGAAATCTTTGATCAGTCTTTAATATTCTTCAATAATAATGAAATGAATTAAAAATTTATACTATTTCAAATACTGAATTCAATTAATACAAACTATGTCAATGGTTTCTTAATTTATTGATCCCTACTAATATGTAATTTAATGCTTTAAATTTTATTTATGATTTTTTTATTAATAAACTAAATAGAAACAACACATTGATGTTTACCATACATTGACGTACATTATCACTACCAGAACAACCATTTTAGCCGACGAAATTTTTTCGTCGGCTAAACCTTAAATTTCGTCGGCTAAAGTCTTAGCCGACGACACGTCGTCGGCTAAGAAGTCGTCGGGTAAAATCCGTCGGCCAACACTATAGCCGACGAAATTACTGTTCATCGTCGGCTAAAGTCATTTATTTAGCCGACGAATAAATTTTTCGTCGCTTAATTTCTGGACTTTAGCCGACGAAATTTATTAAAATTCGTCGGCTATAGCTATTTTTTTTATTTATTTATTTAACTTTAGCCGACGAATTTTATTAAAATTCGTCGGCTATAGCTATTTTTTTTATTTATTTATTTAACTTTAGTCGACGAATTTTAATAAAATTCGTCGGCTAAAGTTATAATTTTATAATTTTTTTTATGTAGTTATTATTTTTTTAAAAATTTTTTCTTTTTTTTAATTTTAGCCGACGAATTTTATTAAAATTCGTCGGCTAAAGTTATAATATTATTATTATTTTTTTAAATTTTTTTCTTTTTTAAAAATTTTTTTTCTTTTTTTTTAATTTTAATAAAATTCGTCGGCTAAAGTTATAATATTATTATTATTTTTTTAAATTTTTTTCTTTTTTAAAAATTTTTTTTCTTTTTTTTTAATTTTAGCCGACGAATTTATGGTATTTCGTCGGCTATAGTTATTTTTCTTTTTTTTTTTAATTTTTTCATATTTTTTTTAGAGAAGTAGGAGAGGAAGGAGGAGAAGAGGAGAGGAAGGAGGAGGAGAAGAGGAGAGGAAGGAGGAGGAGAAGAATTTAGAGAAGTAGGAGGAGAAGAATTTAGAGAAGTAGGAGGAGGGATTTGAAGGAGGAGGAGGAGGAGGAGGAGGAGAAGGTTAGGAGAGGGAGGAGGAGGAAGGAAGATGAAGAGGAGGAGAAGGTTAGGAGAGGGAGGATGAAGAGGAGGAGGAGGGAAGATGAAGAGGAGGAGGAGGAGGGAAGGAGGAGGTGGAGGGAAGGAGGAGGAGGGAAGATGAAGAGGAGGAGGAGGAGGGAAGGAGGAGGAGGGAAGGAGGAGGAGGAGGGAAGATGAAGAGGAGGAGGAGGAGGGAAGGAGGAGGAGGAGGGAAGATGAAGAGGAGGAGGAGGAGGGAAGGAGGAGGAGGGAAGGAGGAGGAGGAGGAGGGAAGATGAAGAGGAGGAGGAGGGAAGGAGGAGGAGGAGGGAAGATGAAGAGGAGGAGGAGGAGAAAAATGAAAGATATAGAAAATTTTGAACTTTAGCCGACGAAATTTCGTCGGCTAAAGTTTAAAATTTTAGTCGAAAAATTTTAAAATTTTAAAAATCCCCGCCAAAAAATTTGAATTTTTAATTAACTATAGCCGACGAAATACCCTAATTTCGTCGGCTATAGTTATTTATTTTATTTATTTATTAATTTAACCTTAGCCGACGAAATACCCTAATTTCGTCGGCTATAGTTATTTATTTTATTTATTTATTAATTTAACCTTAGCCGACGAAATACCCTAATGTCGTCGGCTATAGTTATTTATTTTATTTATTTATTAATTTAACCTTAGCCGACGAAATACCCGAATGTCGTCGGCTATAGTTATTTATTTTATTTATTTATTAATTTAACCTTAGCCGACGAATTACCCTAATTTCGTCGGCTAAAACCCTAAACCCTATACGTAGAAGCTTCAAACGAAAAAAAGTCGTGAAATAAGATATGACCGGAATGGTGAAATACGTCTATACTTGAAAAATCACGTAATTCCGGTAAAGTCTCGGTACCGATAATTGCGGTTAACTCAATTTTCCATTCTTTCTCCCTAGAGGTAGCCCTATCTCCGGTAGTTATTTTTCATAAAAATTTTATACCACTGGTTGCGTCTCATCGATTTGAAACTATTTTCAGTTGAAGGTCCGGGCAAAATACGTAATTTAGACGGTCAAATGACCGTTTCCGTGCATTAAGGAGTTTGACTTACGTGATTCACCGTAAGGATCAAGCCCTTAACATTGTCGGATTAAGTTGAATTTTTTCCTATAGACATATTTCGACATAATGATCATATCTGACGGTCGGAATTTTGTTTTCTCAACTTTGATCATCAGAATCACAACATGCCTACTAATGTTGTATAACTTGTTTACTAAGCTTTAAGTAAATGTTTCGTTTCTAAAACAAACTGTACGTAGAAACTTCAAACGCAAAAAAGTCGTGAAATAAGATATGACCGGAATGGTGAAATACGCCTACGGTTGAAAAATCACGTAATTCCGGTAAAGTCTCGGTGCCGATAGTTGCAGTCAATACAATATAGAGGTTTGACTTACGAGATTGACCGTCTAGATGAAGTCCTTAAATTTATCAGATAAAGTTGAATTTTTTACCAGAGATATATTTCAACATATTGATGATATCTGACGGTCGTATTTTTGTTTGGGAATTTTGATGACCGGAATCACAACATGCCTACTATTTACCATTATTTATCTATACGGGGAGGCCTATCATGGAGGGGTAAATGTCTCAAAATTTTTAGATGGACAGTTGCATCTCATTATGGTGAGTGTTTGTTGTGTTGAAGGTTCGGCCAAAATACCTTATATAGGCGTAGATATGGACATTTTCGTGTATTAAGCGTTTAGAAAAACATCATTTTGAAGCCTTAAATGAACTCGGATGGCCAAAAAAGTCAATAGTCAATCGGATGGCCAAAAAAGCCAATAGTCAATCGGATTTTGAAGCCTTAAACATCATTTTACTCCTGGGCCCGTTCTGATTCCAGATTGGTATCACAATAGTCAATCGGACACCGAAATATCCGTAGTGCAATTTTATAACTAAAAGTTACTTTAGCCGACGAAATACCCTAATTTCGTCGCCTAAACTTTTCAAATTTCGTCGGCTAAAGTTCACATACTATAGCCGACGAAAAAAACACTTTAGCCGACGAAAATTTTTTTTGTCGGCTAAAATTTAACTATAGCCGACGAAAAAACCACTTTAGCCGACGAAAAAAAATTTCGTCGGCCTGTTTTTAGATATTTCGTCGGCTATAGTCTTTTTTCTGGTAGTGTATGTCTCAAAATAACATATTGACATTCTGAAAATCTGAAGTTTATTGGAGATGAATTAATGGTTTGTTCGAGAGTGCATTTTCATTTTGAATTTGTATAAAAAATATTGTTGAAATTAAGTTTGTGTCACTTTTTTAAGTAAAAGCGTGTTGTTGCTAAAGAGTAACCGAAGATCATTTAATTTTTTCGTTAATCAAATTTGACACTTCTAAGTAAGATGTCTGGCTACGCCACTGTTTGTTAGTGTTCGGTTTTGGTTTTGTGACCGAATGGGTGTATCTCAATTTGTTAAATTGCTTTGCTTTGACTGTATGGTTGTTCTTACTTTATATGTGGGTTGTGATAAAACTTGATAGCTTTCTCGTACAAGAAACATGTTCGACCCCTACTCGTGTTTTTAGGTTTATTTGTCACTCCTGTTAGTTTTCACTTCCCTCTGTACTTTATAGACACCTCTCTTAGGTAGCCCTAGCTTGTTTATTTTGAATGGTATATATCAATTGTATAGATCAATGGTCTAATATATCTATGCTAGCATAGTCGACATATCCCGTTGATTTCTTTTATAAACTCTTTGCCGCGAAAGTCATGCTAACATGCTAAGGTATGTATTTGTCAATTTGTACTTCACGATATGTTTCAATTTTTTTTATTTGAGAGTAAATTCACATTTACATCTAGTTGTGAACATGTGTGATCATAGATCGAGACTTGAAGTATTTTCACTATTTTGATTGAACTATGGAGCATCAGAAGTTCCTAAAGCGTATTATAATTGGATTGCTACTTGAAGCTTATCAAAGCATATGCAATTGATAAGGGTCTGAAGTTCCCCAGAGTTATATAATGATCGAAAATCTTGTTATGAGAGCTTGAAGTTCCTCACTTTATTTCGATATTATGTTCTTGTGCAATTAGAATAGATAAAGATCATATATATATATATATATATATATATCTGTGTGTGTGTGAAGTCAAGCAGACCAGAAGCTCTGTGAATTTTCTTCATTATTTTTTTAGGATATTTGGCATAACACCTAATTTAGTAGACTCATTTTAGATTACACCAACTTTTAAGATTGTTTTAAAATATACCCAAACTTATTAATTAGGTTTGTCTAAACTTAATAAAACCTATTATTTAGGATAAATAATAAAACTTTTTTTTTCTAGAATTACAGAAGTTGTCACTATCTCTAATAATCTCGTTAATGAAATGATATCGTGAGACCCTGACTAATTTTATTTATTTTCCGACACATCTAGGGTTTTTTTACGACTTCTTTTCGGTACGTCGAGAATGCACTCTAATATTTTAATATTAGAGCGAACGTCGTCACTTGCGTATGAGTATTTACGGAATGTTTTTCCGACACTCTACGTATTTATCCTGTTTTACGGACTTGATTTGACAAATTATTTTCAAATGTGTGATTTACAGAAAAAGTTTTCGAGTTTTTCGTTATTTTAAAAGTCGGAAGAGATCGTGGCCGTTCGATTCGTTCGACGAATCGTGGCCGTTCGATTCGTTTGACGAATCGTGGCCGTTAAAAAGTTTTATAAAAACCTTTTTCTTTCTCTCTCTCTTATCTCTTTCCTTTTTATCTTCTTTCCACTTTCTCTTATTTCCTCTTTCTTCTCCCTTCCTCTTTGACAGCTTCTCTCTCTCCTCGACGGAGATCACCCCCAGGCGACCACCGCCGGCGCGTGTGCTGCCTCACCCCCGCCACCATCGAGTTCGCACTGCTCCGGCGACCACACCTTGACCTCCAGCCGGGCCAGCGCCGCCGCAACCGCCACCAGTTGAGGAGGAGGAGGAGGAGAAACCCAGCAACTGTCTCATCGAGTTTGATGTGAAACCAGACCGGAGGAGAGCTGGGAGCTTCATGGGAGCTTGCAGGAGTTGTCCAGAAGCTTGGGGAAGGAGGGAGGAAGCCTGGAACGCCTCGCCGGATGAGGTATGCCGAAGATCCGAGCTGTCCAACTTTGAGGTATAAAAACCTTCTATTTTCTCTCGATTCTTGGCTGGTTAAGATGTTTGAATGTTGTAGAAGAGAGTTGTGCAGGTGTTGAAAGCTGGTTTAGCCGAAAAATGCCTGTTTTCCGGCAAATTAGTCGATCATTATACAGGGGGGTAAAACTGTAGTTTTTACCACGGTAGATTTACATTTTTATAATTTTATTATAAGGTGAATTGACCAAAATACCTTGTCAGTTTTCAATATTACAACCTGTTACATTTACTGTTTAACTTTTACGGTTTTACAGTTTTACCTTAATTACTATTTACAGTTTGACCGGTTGACTTTTACTATTTACAGTTTGACCGGTTGACTTTTACTATTTATCAGTTTGACTGGTTGACTTTTACTATTTCACAGTTTGATTGGTTGACTTTTACTATTCATCAGTTGACTTTAACTTTTGACTTTTGTTATTCACCAGTTGACTTTTGACCGTTGACTTTTACTATTCATGGTTGGATCTTGACTTTTACTATTCACATTTGACTTTTGACTTTTACCATAGAAGACCAATTTTTACGTTTTTACCGTTACAGTTAAATGGTTTAAACGTTTTATAAATTAAATAGGCGACGAAAAGACGTAAGTACCGAATGAGTAATAATCATGATTCTCGTTCGGTTCGAGAATCTAGGCATCAAATAATTAAACTTAGTGTCGGGGAAAAATAAACGGAAAGTTTGTCGAGTTTACAGAGTTTTGGTCAACCTTGACCAACTTAGTAGATTTGGTCAATTTCTTGGTCAATCCATGAATGACTTTGTCAACCCTAAAGTCAACCTTTACCTTTCCTGGTCAAACTAGGAAAATGGGTAGTTGACCATAAAGGACTGAGGCTTGGAGCATGAGGATTTTGGCTTCGTCATAACAGGTAGGGTGAGCTGCCCGCTAGGGTGAGCCATAACTTTCGGGTTAGTGGCATTTTAAATGTGTAGTGCTCTACTATATGAAAGTTATATGATGTTTGTTTGTGCATAGTCGATGCCTCGCGATATATGTCTTCTCACTTTATCGCTTCATTAAATGTTTAAGAAAACCGAGGCTAGACACACGTGTGATGATTCGGATCGAAAAGTAGTACCGTTATCTTGATTTTTGGTGCTTGGCCTGAGAGTGACGGGACCTAGTGTTTAGACTATATTTTCTCACGGCGTCGATGACCGTGAACCTCCGGAGGGGCAAGACCATGTTTATTTTATTTTCCCGCTTACGCTCGTCTCGCACAGAGTTATGCGAGTCGTAAGTGCGATGTTGTTATGAGTGATCTGTTGGGCATTAGCTGTAAATGGACACTCTCGCTACTACGCATCTTCAGGCGCATAGGTAGTTGGCCCCGGTTTGTTGTGAAGAAAAACCCGGGATTCGGCCGCCCAGATCCGTGAAGCCCTGCAGGCTATTATGTTACTTTGAGTGCTCAGTCTTTTTGATGTTAGTATTGGCACATGGAAAATGAATTTATTTAAATCTGCTTATGTAAAACCAAATACAGTTTTTGGTTGTTGTATGTTTTACGAATTGTTTAATCACCGGTAAAAACTAAATGTAGTATCTATTTATGAGAACTACACCTTTGTTTTCAAACCCTATCTTGGTTGGGTTCGGCTCCTTTTGGGTTAGCGAGGACGAGTGCTCACCCCTACTTTGCAGGTACCCGGTAGATTTGCTTCAAAAGAGATGGATAGGTGACTAGGGGCTTGGCAGTGCGTGCTGTTCAACATCTGTATTTCGGGATCACCCTGGAGGAGCTTTTCATCCTTCGTGGTACTTTAGCCTTTCGATCTCCGTGACTGTTGGTTTGGACGCATTTGGCGCACTCTGACATATCGAGCTTTTATCCACTTGTACTTTGCTCGTTGGTCCATGTGTATATTCACTGACTTGGACTTTCTTCATGTATCTTGTAGTCTAACTCTTATACGCTACCTTCCGCACTTATATATATATATATATATATATATATATATATCTGTATTTATTCATTTATTTGATCCTCTCATTTATGTCATTTTATTTAAATTAGCCTTGTGGTTTCGGCTTAGTGGGTAGTCAATTTGTCAGATGATGTATTGGTTATTCATTAGTCCGGGATCACGACTGTTACCGTCGTGTCTCGGGGCCTAAAATAGTCCTGGGATGCGACAGGTATCCCATGAATATCGTCTTTAGTTAACCAAACCTTAATTAAAGCAATCAAACCTGCGTAAGAGATTATACTATCAAAAGTCTAACATACTCTCACAAATATTATATACGATAAAATGATATGTACAAATTGTGAACTTTTCTAAACCCTAACCTTATAAGTACCCTAGACCCTAACCTTATAAGTACCCTAGACCCTAACCCTAAACCTTATAAGTACCCTAAACTATAAACCATAACCCCTAAACCTTAACCCCTAACCCTTAAACCCTAACCCCTAAACCTTAAACCCTAACCCCTAAAGCCTATAATCCTATAACCAAAACTCAATTCCTTCATAAACGTACTCTGACCCTAAAACCCAAAACCATATATCTTGACCCCTAACCTAAAACCCTATACCCAAAACTCAATTCCTCTTTTTGTAACCTAACTTAAAGGAAAAATGGTGAGTAGAGAAAATGTGATAATTTTAAATTTTTGAGTTTAAAATCTGTAAGGCATGCAAGTAAAATAAATGCATTGGATGTAAATTAAAAAAGAAAATGTGAATGAGTTTATATTCAAAGAGAGTCTATTTGGTGGGTTTTTCTCTAATTATCTATGTTTTTCATTCATGGAATCAGAAGTTTTCAATGCTAAATTTATTTATTTTTCGCTTTTTACAGTTTTCTTATTTGTTTATGCAATTTCATTACATTACTTATCAGTTAAATTTTATTGTTATTCATTCGGGCAAGTAGTCTTTTATCTTGAACCTATGAATTTCGAATGACATGGTTTTGAACCAAAAGTTCAAATTACATAATCATAGAACCCGAAGTTCAAACGAAAAGACTCAAACCTGAAACTTTGAGTAGAATTTATAAGGTGAACTTGAAGTCTCGTTTTAGTCACATCGAAGTTGAATTTTCGAACACTAAATTTATTTGAAATGAAATTCAACATACAAAATCTGAGAACCTATAGTTTTAGAAATAAAAATTCGAGCTTGAAGATTCGATTACACATATTTCCAATGGCTCTCGAAGAACGCATATTATTCCCTCTTTGTATTAAGTGCCTCTTACATGGTTCAAGAAGACCCTTGATATTTTGTATAAATTACGTCAAATTATCAAGTAAATTGAGGCACATGATGGCATGAACCAGAAGTTCATTGAACCAATTACATTATTTGGCATGACTAGGTACATCATATTTATCGATCGATAGCAAGTCTTGATCATCACTTGCCATGCTTATAAAAAATTATTTATTTGTCGTATATGTTTGAGTAATCAATTTATTAGACACTCCTCTCGTCATGAGAGGGAGATATTATTCCTGAAGAACGATGCAAAGCTGTGAGTTGTTTATTCACCATCACATTTTGATTTTAAGAAATGTCTTATTTAGTGAATTGATAAAAGATTGACAAATGTATATGCTAAAAGCACATACATGTTTGTGAAAGTCCTTGAGACCAACCATAATGATCTTATATGATTTATGACTCATGTGTATCCAAGTGACATGGTACTCTTGAATAGAATGTCATTAAATGATATCAAAGTTCCTAATAGAGCTATACGGGTAAAGGTTGTAAGTTTTTCATTAGAAAATGATGTCTTGGTGATACAATATGGTTATACTCATAAATTTAATGTTCTTGACCTTACATTTGGTTTGATTCGCAACTAACCTATGAATATCTTCACTCAAAAGACGATGATAGATCTTTGAACGTGTTGTGCGCATGGTCATAATAAGATAGTGTTCCCGCTGTTAAGAGGAGAGAAAAACTAATGTCATTTAAATAACAGTGTGATTTTGAGTGGAATATATCCACAAGGTTTAAAATTTTAAGCTTTTGAAAATGGAAGATTATACAGGTAGATCCTTTAATGCTCTTGATGATAATACAAGTAAAAGATCCACATTCGCTAGATATTTGTCTTTGAAAGTGACAATATTTGCCCTAGAAGTGACTCGGGTACTTGAAAATCAAATGCATTCTTATAAGAATGCTTGAGATCTATGAATGATGACTATCTATGACAATTTACAAATGGTAGCTACCAAAGACCATTACGGACTGTATTAATCGATGTTATGTCACATTTCTTTATGCATGTCGACAAACATATTATTGGTCAAATTGGATAGAGTCAATTCCAATGAAACTATATATTTAAAACATGATGAAGTACTTTGTCATTTAACCCTACATGATATAAAGAGTATTTATCACTATAAAAGTAAATCATTGTCGAACAATGTCTATAAGAGACATGAGATTATGAACATGACCTTATACGGATGATACTTTTGTATAAGTATAGTGTTACATGTAATTGATACATGGACGAGAGACTAATAACATGTTGTCATCGCATATTACGAGGCTCTTTATAGACACATTGATAAACCACATTCCCAGAAGTGAAGTGTCATTACAAGCATATCGCTTACCAAATCCTCAATGGATTCAAATACATGAATCATTTGAATGAAGTAGATCCATGAATACTTGTGTAAACCTATAGCTAATCCATGGATTCATATAGTTTAAAGCTAATTCATTTGTACTCATTCCGTTATAATTGATGTGATCAAAATTGCCTCAATGAGTATTATAATTAGACTAAAAAATCAAATTCGAATTATGATTATTATACTACTGCACATTCTAACTTTTGTGAAAGTTATGAATTACTCAGAGCTCATGAAAAGCTTATATGAGACGTATCAATACACAAAGATATTAATGTGTATGGTTAGATACGCCATGATGATATTTCAATGTCTTAATGTCAATTTGCTTATGATATTTAACAATTACTTAGTATATGACTTGAGCATATGAGGTTGTTTCTAACCTTATTTATTGTGGTAAGACCTATTATATATCCTCTAGTTGTGTTGATATTGCTTTAACTTTACAGGTACAAAAATTCATGAGAATCCTCTATGTGCAAAGCATGCGTTGTCTCACTTTAGTGATGATGAGAAGACAAATGAAACAACTATGTATATCACATGAAGCTTGCAGATAAGGGAGAGATTATTATTAAGGGAAACATCTAGAAGTATGCTATCTAGGACAAATACGCGTTGTATTATTTTTTTTCTTTGACCAGGATTGTTTTTGTTCCATTGGGTTTTAATTACCTGACAATATTTTTAACGAGACAACATTAAGCGCGTCCAATTTAATCATTCATGTGTAGACATTAAACAAGGAGTATTATAAATCTTATTATTTATATGGTTACTCGTGTAAATACTCATTAGTTATGTAAAACTCTATCATCATATAAAAAATTAATAATAGCAAATGTGTAGACTTTTGTTCTAACTATTTACTCTTCCCTTTGGTTTATAAAAGTGAATTAATATATAAATAATTACTAATAAAAGAGGTGAGTCGGTCAGACCATCGGAGACAAAAGAGGAAGAGTCCTGGTGATGGAGATCAAACACTAGAAACACAAAGCTCATTCTGTCTTGTCTCTCTTGTCCGACCGTACTCTCTTAATTACATAAGATTACAGATACAAACACACTGAGATAAGCTTTCTCTATTTCTCCGCTGCTTTTGGAAACGAAGATGGTTTTGTTGGCATCAATACTTGAAAAGGGTGGTTGCTTCCGTCTGGACTTGCAGTTGCTTATCCTCTACATAGCTCTGGCCGTCTTCAATGGCGTTCTTGCTGCGATTGCGTTTTCTCAGGTCTGTTTATGATTACCTGTTCTTTGTTCTCTATATTGTTTGTATTTTCCAGCTTAATTGAGCATTTTGTCATCTGGGTTGGTGTTATTTGAGGGAGTTTTAATGTTGATTGATGTGTTTTGTGTGGGAAAAGATAATGCATTTGCATGCCTTGAGCTTTGATTTGGAGTGAAGGGATAAAGATTGAAAATTTTCAAGGATTTGGTATTCGATTGATGTTGTCATTTTTCCCAATTTCGAAACTTTAAGTCGGACGAAGGGAGAAAATGCGTAAGTTGGTCTGTGAGTTATGGAATCTAGAGGGTAATTAGTGTTCTGAACTTCCGTTGGGTTTTGATTTTGACAGTTACTCAACTTTTGAGACAGTAAAGAGCAGTTGAAGAAGTTATTGTTTACAGCATAGAACTATAGATGGCACTGTCTTTTGTAACTTTGGTTACTGATGTTTGTTTGCTGAGTCACCTGAGTGAATATCCTCAAGTTACTTTTCTTGTTTAGTTAGTTTCCGCCTTTAAGAATTAATAGTATCATTTCATTGTTTTCAGCTTGTCAGGATTCACATGCGCAATCAACAAATTAGATGGACACGCCAAAAAGTAAGGAACATATATTGTGATTTCTCAAGGTTGTTTCTTTTGGATAAAAGAACATTTCTCCTAGGCAGAAAGCAAGGATGTTCTCAACTTATGGGTTCCATGTGAAATGTAGAATTATGAGTTTGTCAATATCGTCCTTATATGTTCTTCCGGTTGTAACAGACTTGGTACTATATGCAGGTACTCCACCTCATGATTGGCTGTTCTAACTTGGGTAAGGCTGGAAGTCTTTGATTTGTACTTTATAACTTTGTTTATATACTTTATGGTTCTGCTAAGATCTGGGTTTAATTAATTTCTGTTTGAACACTTGGAGTTCTCAAATTAGTTTTTATTCAAAAGGTTTTTGTTTTTCCTATGTGCCAATTCATAGACACTCTTTAAAAGTTTCCAGAAAGCCTGAATACTAACTTTTTACATATTTTGGTCTGTGTAAAGCCCATAATTAATGTAATAACTTGGTTAGAAAGTACTTAGAGATGTTTTCTGAGGAAGGACACTGGGGTGCTATATGATTGTGTATTTGCTTGTTTGTTTTTTTGAGTCTTTTTATATTACATTCTCGACATATTCTCTTAACTTTGTGTGGGAAGGGAGGGTCATGGATTTTATTTTAGTTTGGCTTTTGGCTTCATGATGTTGACTGGGAGTTGGTTAGCTTGATCAAATGTGTGTGCTTTATGAAAATAAGAGCCCAGGAAAGATTTTATGGTCAGTGGGCACATTATTTTCGTTATCAAGTTAAACAATCCATTTTTTGGCAGGTTACTTCCTATATTTTACGTCTACACTGATTGCCACTTGTAAGCAGTGGTTTTGCTGGTCTAATGTCTGCGGATTCATTCTCATGGGTATGTTTAACTTGGTCAAGATAACTGAGAAGCAGCTTAAATATTTATAAAGTTTCTTCCCAGTGAGTCACTGATGATGTAATGATGAAAATATTGCTGCAGCCTACCCTAAAATTCTGTTGCTTGCAGCTTTTCTCCTAGTCCTGTCCTTTTGGTAAGTTTCCCATCTGTATTAGTTTATTTCTTTTCATCATTGTTGGAATAGTATAATAAATGTGGATATTTGTCCTTGTTTGGATTAACATCAGACCAAAATGTTTTCTTCTGGTAAATTACTAAAAAATCAATCCCATTCTTAAGCAATGAAAAAGTTTAGTAGAAAATATCCTCAAATATATTTTTATTTTCTTTTAAATATGTCTAATCACAATGCTTAAACTTGTGCGGTAGAAATACAGTTACAGTGTAATTTATAAGGTATATATATATGCTTTTATGGACAATGACTTTGTAGGGTGGACCTTTGCCATCAGGCAAATGATGAAGAGGAGGATGATGATGACAGTAGTATACAAAATGCCTTGTTGGAAAATTCAAAGAATAAACACCGCTCATCAAGCACAGATGGTCATAGGATTTGTTGCTCGTTCCCAAGCATTCACGTTGGAAGTCACCAGAAATTTGTGATTGCGGTAGGATAAATTCAATTGTATATTCTGTTTCATTTTGTGTCAATTGCAAGTTATGAATTGTTTTAAATTAGGTAACTTTTGTAATCTCATCTGATGAGCCATTTCTCTGGCTAGGTTGTTGGGTTTGTCCTGATTTTGATGATGTCATTTTCTGTGGTGATCTGGATTGGTGTAGGGAAGAATCCCATTGATTCTTCAGCTGTGGCTCAGGTATGGAGTATAGTCTTTCCTGCTCTTGACTGTTGAGACATCTAGTATGTAATCTTGTGTATTTTTTTCATACTTTATGAACTGCTAGTAATTACCTGGCAATTTTAGTTTCAGCAACATTTTGATTGGACCATTTCCCTACTAAAAAGCAGGTAATTAGCCTACCAGTTTTAACTGTAATTGTCGTGCAGGTATATGAAGACTTTCTCGCCTTTACAGTCCTTTTTTTAGCTGGTGGATTAGGTTGCTATGGTGAGCGCTGACTACTTTCTGTTATGCTTTATTGTGGAAGGCCATGTCATAATTGTTTCAAGGCTGACCAATCCCATGGCAGTTACATTCCTATCTTTCTAGTTTTGAGTTCCCATTCATTATTGTCAAATTTTATTCTGGCTTCTAATTTCACCTCATCATTTTTTTTAAAAGTTGAAAGATTGAAAGTGTTTCTAAATATTATGCTTGAGGGTTTTGAGATTGACTTTTTTTTAAAAACAAAAATCTTCATACCCTTGGTGTGTATTAGATTTTGTTTTTTTGAGATGTCTATTAGACTTATTTTTGAAAGGTGGTGTATTAGATTTTAAAGGTCAGGTATTTGATGCATAGTCAAATGACATCATAGCTTTATCAGAATTTAACCACACTTTGTTTTCATTGCAGGCATTCTGCTGCTTCGTAAGTTAAGGAAAGTACGGTCTGAGAAAGCTTCATCTGAAATGTGGAAGGTACTGAACTGCCAAATGTTTGTTTCTTCGATTTACTTATTTTTTATGAAATCCTTTTAAAACTTTCAAAATGCATTGTACTCTTCTTTGAATATAAGCTCCTACATGCACATGAGATGATGCAATGGCTTACACTACTGTATGTATTTATTCACCTGTATTGGCACAGTTATGCATCCATTTAGTTAGTTTTTTTGTTTGTAAAACATGCAGGTTGGCGGTTTAGCAGTTGCTTCTGTTGTGTGCTTTACATCAAGTGCATCAGTAGCTCTTCTTACGGATAAACCTGTAAGTTGTTCATTGGGAACGATCTTACTAATGCTTTGTGCCATTTATTTCGTAATTTACCATTTACTTCTTGTTATCTCACTTTAAGTTTTTGCCAGCTTTATGATCCTTGGAGTCTTAAAAAAACATATGGTGGAAAAGCGCTAATTTTTCTGATGCTGTACTATTTTATAGGTAACACTATCTTCCCTTTTGAGTTGCTTGCAGTTTTGTTTTTCAAGTTTGTCATCAAGTATTATCTTCCTTTCTATCATCAGGCTCTTGGGTGCCCTCAGCTTTTGTATTATGGTTCATGAGAGAATTGCCACCCCCAATCACTAATCGTCCACAGGAACAATCAAGAACAATTGCATTTATCAGCCATGCTGGAGTGGGCCCACAGCATCCTCGTGAATGGGCTACTGTAACAAGTTCAAATAATCAGGTTTGTTCTTATTCTATTGCATTGTGCTGAAATTTTGTTTTGTATTTTTTTCTCTCTTTGACAAAGCCTTGAAGCGTTTTCAATAAATTACGGGATTCTATCATTTAAGAAGGGAAGACATGCAGACATTAGTTTGACTTTGTTGTGCAATGCAGGCATCGCGACCAAGTCCCGTATAAGGAAACCTCATGGAGCTTTCAACCTTATCTCATCTCTGAAGAAGAGAGTTTGAGAATGCTGATGCAGAAATGCAAATGATTCCAGACTTGTGCACTGCAGATGAAGTTCAAATGAACCTGGAGCCTTACATGTCGTCATGTACAACCATTTCTACTGCAGATTTGTGGATCCTACCGACTTTTGCCTTTGGTTCATGTACAGAGTTGTATCGCAGGACTGCTAGAGGCACATTCTGCAATGAATGCCTTCCATCACTGCAAAGTTAATCATCCTGTGAGTCGTATTATATACACCAAGTTTACATGTTGATGCTTCTCATATTGATGTTTTCAACAATGTATGTAATGAGTATTATTTGGTACATAAATGCTGAAGTAATAAAGAATGCATAGTTTTTTGTTGCAGTGGATTTTAAGCATCTCTTTGAAAGTTTGAATATGCATCTGTCACTATGGTTTATAAAATATTATTCCCCAATAATTTCTTCTCCCAAATTGTATTAATATATCAAAACACTGGGTGCATATTAGCCACCCAGGTTAGGTACATCATGCTTAGAATATCAAGAATGCATCTAGGTGGGTTGTCTAGCCAAACTGATCTATTGGTAGCCTCGTATGCAGTGTTTGCAAATTGCAAGCCAATGTGCTACCCTACCATACTACAATCTCTCCTTGCATGTTGCAGTCATACCTGGTATGGAGCAGATTGCAGCTCTAATATCTTGCAGAAGGCCTTCCAATGCAAGATGCATACTTTGCACACCTGAGATGGTGGTAATGGCTTCCATACAGTCCGTTACCACATTGTTAACCTTCATTGTTTCAAGCAGCTTTAAACCTTCTTTAATGGCACATATTTCCACCTGTCTGGCTGAAGCCACTGAAGACGGATAGAAAAAGCTGCTTTGCATGGTTCCACACTTCCACCATGATTAACTGAAGGTAAAAAACCGCTGTCGACATTTAGTTTACATCTCCCTAGTGTTGCAGGCAGCCAGCATATATTGCTTGGCTGTCGATCGAGTTTGCTTTGGCACAGTTGCCTCGTTGAACTCTACTAACCAAGCTGAAGTTCCCAGCATCAAATCATGAGGTTGATTTTTCCATAGCATATTGTTCCTGTTCTTCCGCCATCATCAATTCAGCATACTTCTCTTTCTTCAAATACCGTTTTAACCTGACTAAGAACCACGCCTTTCAGGGCTTCAACAAAGCTTGTCCTCCAAGTTTTGTTCACTTAAAGGAAGACACAGGACCCTTTGAGCAACCTCATGTGGAAAAATAGCATGGACCTTTGTCTCGCCAATACTCCAAAGAACACCTGCTTTGGGCACAGGTTTGCATTTCACATTTTCCCCAAATCCTGTTCGTAATGCTTTCAGGTCATTACATAAGAAACCTGTTACCTATTGACCATTATTTGTTGACCTTTAGTGGTTACTCATTGACCGTTGGTCATTACCAACTTACTTCCTGTGATTCTTACCAAGTATCCTTGTTATTCGTCAGTCCCGTTTAGGCGGGAGAGCCGTTTGCGGGACGGAATGGGACGATCAAACGACAGCCGTCCGATCTTTAATGAATTGATCCAACGGACAAGATTAAACAAACTTAAACGGACATGATCAATTCATTAAAGATCAGACGGCTGACGTTCGATCGTCCTGCTCCGTCCTGCAAACGACTCTCGCGCCTGAACAATCCTGTGTTATTCGTTACCATCATCCTAAATTGGAAAACAATGATAAAATTAAAAAAATAATAATTGGAGGCCGAATCGAATCGCTATTTCTTTGGACATGAGAAGAACTCATTAACTTTGTAATACCTGTTAATCATCGAGTATCAGTTCAAGGGGCCTAGTTCCAGATACTATAGTTCATTTTGTAATGTAATGTTGCTTTTGTTGTGAAATCCATTTGGAGAAAGAAGGCTGATTCTGCTAGGAACATTTTAAAGGTATCCACATGTTTAAGGTATAAACTACAAACCTTTTGTTACTTTCGAGACAAAGTCAATTCCTAATCTTGATTTTTTTGCCATACAATTATTTTGTTAAACTCACAACCTTTTACTTAGTAAAAGAAAAGATTATATCATTAGACCTAAATCACTCACAAATACAACTCACATATTTTATCGAGACTTCCGAATCTCTGTTGTAATTTTCAAATATTCGAGTGCTGTTTCAGGGGTTCTAATCGCAATGAGAATTGTGTTCGTACATTTTCCAATGAGTGTTGAGTCGAGGCCCACCGCTCTCTTTCTCCCATGCACAGTTCCCGCCCTGTAAACTTCCAGGACGAAGCAAACTCCTCCATTTTTAAAAGAAACAAAGAAGCCAAAAAGATGAAAAAGGAAACTTCACCGAGATTAGACACATAGAAAGAGAAAAAGCAATGGCAGATTTGTTTATCCCTCAGACTCCTCCGCTCTTAAGAAATATGTAAAGCAAAAGCACTCACAAATTAAGCTCACCCCAAAACAAACAAAACCAATCACTTGCAATTCATTTCTTGCTTTGAGAGCAAACCCACTGCCCCACTCTCCTCCCAAAGTATCTGTCCACACCCTTCTCTTTACATAAAACCCTCCAAAAAAGATGACACCTCTCATTTTCATCAGAATATCAGTGAGGAGGAGACTAGTGTTGGATTCAAATGGCGAGCACCAAGGCGGACTCGTCAGGGCCGCAGTGGTCGCTGTCGAGAATGTCTACTAGAGTTGTGGACTTTCCAACGGAGGGTGATGATGCTTTGGACAGTGGAGTTGTGCCCTCCTGCTTGCTTCTATTGCTCCCATATTCAGGGTTGCCAATGAGATTGAGAAGGACAACCCCAGGGTTGCTTATCTCTGTATGTCATTTCTTTTTTTCTTATGCTAGTTTTGTCTGATTGGTTTTCTGTTTTTTACCCTTTTTTTAGAGTTGATGGTAGTATTTTTTTAGTTGAGTTATTCATGCAAATGATAAAAGCTTAAACAATTTATGTTGATGAAATTTATTCATTATATAGGAAAGGTGTTCCTGCTTAGTTTGATAGTTTTAGCTAAGAATGGACTAGGGAAATGGTAGCTAAGGTCGATGGAATTGGAATCGAGTTCCTTTGAAGGAAATTATAATGAAACCCCAAGAATAGTTTTGGGGGCATGATGTTCTGTTGCCTCAATCAATCCTAGGTCCTGTCAAAGGGGAAGAGAAGTGGCTGATTGATGGATACTGTAAAATTTGAGTTGGATATGTGTATGTTTTGAGGATAGAGTGCAATTGGGAATCGTTGTAGCTGATACTTGTCGTCAGGATTGAGGTCTTGTTTATTTATAGAATTCTCCAATGAGCAAGGCTCTCCTATTAAAACAAGGATGCTTGACCAACGAGAAGCTAAAAGCTCAGTATTATCCCAAAGTAACTCCATATTCTCCTCGTGCTAAAGGAATTTTGTATTGTGGACGAAGATTAGGATGTGAATAGTTTACAGGGAAGTTCCAAAATTCCCTCCAAGTGTTACTTATCCACTATTTTTACCTACTTTGGAGTGGTGAGCTGCCGAATTGACACTGTCTACCTGAAACTATTCGTGATGTTGGCTGCTGCTTAGAGATGCATAATGTTTGGTGGTTGTCTACTGTAACGTCCTTGTAAAGTTGCTTTTGGAGAGTTTGAGATGCAACTAGAGAAAATTATTTGGAATCTAGTGAGTGAACTGTGCTTCTGGACTAGAATAACTAGGAGAAGAAATATGACCAAGAATATGAGCTTAGTATATATTCCGATCATTTCTAAAAGATTCTGATAATAGAATCTTAATATTCTTTGCTTCAGTATTCTGCTTAATTAGCTTCGAACAATCAATTTTGTACCATGTTTGTATTATGCTTCAATTCCCTTGATGGTAGTTAAAAATGATTCTAAAATGTAGCAAAGACAAGATATGATGGGTAATCGTAACACCTGTATTAGATTTTAAGAAGAGTTTATTAGTTCTTTTTTCAAGGGGATAGAATCTTAGTGCTCTCGGTATATTCTGCATAACTTGCTCTTAATATGATTTGTATTGTACGTGCTATGTAAATTAAATGTTGTGGATCTAGCAGAAAGTGCTTCCTTGTTAGGTAGCGGAAAAAGAATTTATTGTCTATATATTAATATGTTTTGGTCAAACAGGCCGCTTCCATGGATTTGAAAAGCGCATAAAATGGATCCAACATCAAGTGGACGAGGAGTTCGTCAGTTTAAGACTCATCTTCTGCACAGACTCGAAACGGTACACCTTTAAGTCCTTACTGGTATTTCATATTCTTTTTCTTACTTTTCAATAGTGGTCTGATTTGCGGTCTTAATACATATGATTACTTGACTGAATCTCAACATCACTAAGAAAATGAAAAAAGAAAATAAGATTGCACTGTTATTCTATTATACTTATCAGCTAAACATTTCACTACTGTTCACATTGAAGAAAATACTTGTATCTGCTGATGTCTGTTTTAATTTTGCTTTAGCTTGTAGTATTTTCCATTGTGGGTCTGAGAAAGACACTGAGCATGGAAACTTACTAAGGGAATGGTTGAAATCTACATTAAAGTTCCATCAATGTGCAAATCAAAATGAACATATATGCGGTGAAGAGCTCCTGAAACCAGGGGTCTTCTATCATGATAGACAACCAGTGGACCCAGGAATTAAAGCTATTAGAGTTCTGGCAATGGTCCAAGAATATTTTAAGCCAAGGAGCAACATTGGACCTTAGGTTAAAAACAGCAACCAAGTTGTGGATTGAAGTAAAAAAAGGTTTCTTTTTTTTCTTCTAAAGTTGTAGATTGGTAATGATAATTCAATATCATGATTAAATGTCATACACATCTCAGCCCCTAAATGTAAACTGAATGCCTTTGTACTTTTGAAATTTCTCTTTGCTGCAGGAGGAAGTAGAAGCAAAACATCAGCTTGCTAAATCCGATACAAAAGAAATCATGCTGTCCTTTTACTTCACAACAGTTGGGTTCTATTTTAGTAGCATGGTATGTCATCCAAATCAATCATCCTTTCATTAGTTGACTTGGTTCTTTCATATATGGTCGTGTACCTTGTATAAACGAGTTCTAGAGAATATGTTAGTTTATAATCAACCACTATTAGATCACCTTTCTCTAAACTACTAGCTAGGTTGGGTGGTGCTGGTTCATGTGAAGGGATTGGATTCTCATATGACAGCACAACCATTATGCATGCTACCCATTTCACATGGTGATGATAGCTTCAGGCCAACTGCTTGTTTATCTTAGTGCTTACACCTATTTATTTTGCAATACAATTTATCTTTAGTGTATTTCTTTTTTAATTTAGTGGTGTCATTGATAAAGAAGTCATCCTACTATACAATCAAAATGATCGAATCTTAGTGTTGAAAATAAACAAGAGTAAACATGAGGATTTGTTTTGGTTCGCTTTGGTTTTACTTTTCTTGGCAGATGTTCTTGGCATGGGGTACAGTATTTTGGCAATGTATTTCTGTTTGATACAGATACTATTTTGTCTATTCTGTTTCAGGTAACTGTGCTGACTGTCTATGTGTTTTTATATGGACGTCTATATATGGTTATGAGTGGATTGGAAGGTGAGTTCCTGGATAGCCCAGCCATACATCAGACCAAGGCTTTTGAAGAAGCTCTGGCGACACAGTCTGTCTTTCAACTGGGTTTGTTGCTGGTCCTCCCATGGTTATGGAAATTGGTCTGGAGAAAGGATTTCGCACTGCCTTGGGTGATTTCATCATTATGCAGCTGGCTTCTGTTTTCTTCACTTTCCAACTAGGAACAAAAGCACATTATTACGGAAGGACAATCTTACATGGTGGATCTAAATATCGAGCAACTGGCCGTGGTTTTGTTGTTTTTCATGCAAAGTTTGCTGATAACTACAGGCTGTACTCAAGAAGTCACTTTGTGAAAGGTTTGGAGCTGTTGATTCTGCTGATTGTATACGGAGTCTACGGGAATGCTTATAGGAGTTCAAATCTGTATTTTTTTTCACATTCTCCATGTGGTTTCTGGTTGCTTCCTGGTTGTTTGCTCCTTTTATCTTTAATCCATCCAGCTTTGACTGGCAAAAAACTGTAGATGATTGGACAGTTTGGAAGAGGTGGATGGGAAATCGTGGTGATATTGGGATCTCACCTGACAAAAGTTGGGAATTGTGGTGGGATGAAGAGCAATACCTCAAGCACACTATTATCTGTGGAAGAATTCTTGAGATACTGCTTGCTTTTCGCTTCTTCTTTTACCATTATGGGATCGTTCACCACCTTGATATATCTCAGTTTAGCAAGAGTTTACTGGTACTATTTATGTTCTGATATATATGAGTATGTTGTCTATAGTTGCTTTTAACACTTGGAACTGACCACCTTTTTCAATGTGTGTAGGTTTATGGACTTTCTTGGGTGGTTATGGTAACGGTGCTTCTCGTCTTAAAAGTATGCAAATGAATATTACAAATAAAGCATTAAACTTTGTTCATAGCTCATGCGAAAGTTTTATGCGTAAGTTTGAATATTTTTGAAATATAAGTTGTTTAGACTTGGTTCTGACCAATTTTAGATCACATTACAGTTTTTGCATACCCTTCTCTACTTTTATCAATATCATATTTTCTAGGGAACTTTATATAGCATCAAATGAATGATGTTGCTTATTCATTTGGTACATTTCTGTCAGATGGTGTCAATGGGTAGACGAAGATTTGGCACCAACTTTCAGCTCATGTTCAGAATTCTGAAAGTGTTTCTTTTCCTTGGCTTCATGTCGGTCATGACTGTCCTATTTGTAGTTTGTGGCCTTACTATTTCAGATCTGTTTGCCTCTATCCTTGCCTTCTTGCCCACAGGGTGGGCACTTCTTCTTGTAAGTCAAACTTTTCTGTCTCTGGTTTTCTGTACTTAGTGCCTTCAGATTTCTTATTTCATATATTATACTATTACACTTCTTAGGGTATATTGTCCATTGAGTACTCCTCATCAATCAGAATGTACTAAAATAAATAGGGAGTATCTTGGTTCTCATAACAGATTATATTCACTGAAACCATTTATATATTGTCCTTCCTAGATTGGGCAAGTATGCAGGCCAATGCTTAAATTAGCCCGTCCTGTCGCAATTACCATAAGCTCACTTTCGGGTGCCTGAAACTGAGAGCTGAAGCAGTAGCCACACAAGAGCATCAGGCACAACAACAGCCCAGTTGTAAGCGAGCTTCTCTCCTTTTCTGTTTCATGTGCTTTGCCCTTACGTTTGATTCCCGAAGAAATATTCATGCTTCCTAAAGGTCTGTGCTTTTTGTAATCGTGGCCCATTGATTGGTTCGATGTATATATGTAGGAATTTGCTTAATGATTTTGGGTTGGATGTCCATACATTAGGAGCGAAATTTGCAGGAATGTGATTTCGGTGCACAAGAATACAAGCAACTAAGTTAGATGTCAAAGATTGGTACATAAAGTTGTGATCTTTTTCACAATCTAGCTTCGGCTACTCTTAGTTCTGTATTTGATTAGCCCAAAGGTGGTATCTTTTCAAATCCTGCACTTGAAATCGAGAGCTTACATGTGCGTGAGACTCTCTATTTTAGAGATTATGGTGTCCATTGGGCTCTTGCTTGAAGGCGATGAGAGCATTTTGCATCGTGCCTATCTGTTGATTGCCTTGCTCACTTGGGACACACCCTCGACTCGGGTTTCCACATGCTTGCTTATCCTCCTTACTGCATTGCTCTTTATTACTTGATGACTCCTAGTAAGGACTGGATTTATATGGAGTTGTTGCTTTTCGGTTAGGCTACTTAACCAAAGAGAATAGATAGATATACTAAAACCAATTACACATGGGTCGGAAGTATTTGTTGGATATTGAGAATAAATCACATCAAAATCCTGTCTTTAGATCATTCAGGAAGCAGATAGGCATTTAAACCTTATAAGTTAATTTAAATATGACTGGGTAAAAAAGAGTCTGAGAATCTTAAGGCTGCTATCTGGTGGTGTTTGAACTCTTAATTATTTATTGTTACTCATCTTTGATTTCCCCTCTGTGACATTACTTTTGGTGCATTCTACTTGTTTTGTATGAACCAACTTAATCATGATAGACATTTTGGACCAACAGATTGGTCGTGACATTAAATGTTCCTGGTGAACCTTTTTAGTTCATTGTTCCCTTTCATATTCTTTAGCCTTCTTTCTTAAATGCAGTGATTTCCAACACCCAGTAATGCAGTCGAAACCACACGGTGTCATGGCCTCTAATAATTTGCAGCAGCAAGGAAGCAAAAGTGTTCAGACTGGACGGCCTCACAATCTTCTCACGTTAAGCTTGACCAAAGGTACAACCTTGGAAGAATTTAAATAGGGATTCCCATCTGAAGGTTTATCAACTGCATCCAATAGATGGTGGGGAAGCAATAGCCCTGATTATGATGAGGGCATCTGTGGAGAAGCAGCTAAGGCTGATGAAGAAAACAAGCATCAGTCCAACAAACTAGCAGATGACGCAAGTTCAAATTCAGGGACCAAAGAGAAATGTGAAAGTGAAAAAGAAGAGAACAGCATTGATCCCCAAGGGACAGATTTATTGGTGGCTGTGAGAAAACGAGTGCTGGAAGAAGGGAAAAAGGAAGCTTGGTGTTTTCCGTGGATATGGTGCAAGGAAGCTAGGGAGAAAGGAGAGGAATTGCTCCTCCGAATCTTCAAGACGTCATTGCCAAAAGATTGGATACCTGACTCCTCTTGAATCTGGGGTGGCGACTGCTCTCGACATTACAAATAAGTTACATTTACTCTGACAGGTATGTTTGTTCCTCAGTCTGACTTGTGTCAACTAATGAGTTTATTTTCTTTTCTTGATTTGTAATTCAATCATAATCTCACAAATGTCTCAGCTATGCTAGACTCTCTGTTGGTTAGGGAACTCATATATGTGGTAGTATTAAGTCCTGTTAGATTCCTGTTAGATTCAGTGTTCACATATTCTCACCTGTAAATATTCCCCTCTATCCTATAATCGTTTGGTGTCATTTGTTTCATCCGAAGGTGTACTTGCCAATTGCCAACCAAAAGTCTATTGGACTGAAATCAAAGCTTATGTAAACTGTTCTCAACACCATATAAAATTTCAAGCCAACTGGATACGAGGGAGCCCTTCTAGTGAGGACCTCTAAGTTGAGGACTAGTTGAGGACTTTTCGGTTTATCCCGCTTTTCGATCTTATATCCACATCTTAACCGTTCATTTTATAAATATTTATGAGTAGATTATTTCTACAAATTTTCAACTAAATTGAAAATCGTTAAGACATTCATAAGTGTGATTTACCAATTATGAACTTGAACGGTTCATGTTTAACAGATTTGGTTCGTCCATTGATTTGATCTAAAACTAGTACTTAACGATCACCAATTTGGCTAAAATTTTGTATGATTGATCCACTTATATAAATCTATAACTTCAACGGTTAAGATGTCAAATTTTGATCAAAAAGTTGGTATAATAAGTAATTAATTAAAAAATCCTTAACTAGTGCTCAACTTAGAAATCCTCATTAGAATGACTCCCGGATACGAATGTCATTTGTTGGAAATACTACTGGCTACAGACGAAAGTATCTAAACTGCAAAATAAATGAAAACAATGAGATAATATATTCATTGTCTTTGAGATTTTCTGAATAAAACTAGTGGAACATATGAAGCCAACTGGAAAGAATCACAGGGAGATATATTGAAAATCTTTGAACTTCATTTTCACCAATGAGAGTAGAGGTAAAGATATCACTTAGATAATGCGTAATCCCTATCAACAGAGCTATAAATATGCTCACCAAGGTCTCTTACCATCACACCCCATTATCCAAGTCTAAACCAGACTAGATTCATTTTCTCAAATGGCTGCCTCAACAATGGCTCTGTCTTCTCCTTCTCTAGCTGGCCAAGCTGTGCAGCTTAGTCCAGCTGCATCTAATATCTTCGGTGAGGGCAGAATCACCATGCGCAAAACCGCTGCCAAGAAGGCTGTGTCATCTGGCAGCCCTTGGTACGGTCCTGACCGTGTCAAGTACTTGGGGCCATTCTCCGGTGAAGCGCCCTCTTACCTCACCGGAGAGTTTCCCGGTGACTATGGCTGGGACACTGCCGGGCTCTCAGCCGATCCTGAGACCTTTGCCAAGAACCGTGAGCTCGAAGTCATCCATTCCAGATGGGCCATGCTCGGTGCTCTAGGATGCGTCTTCCCTGAACTCCTATCTCGCAATGGAGTCAAGTTCGGAGAAGCTGTTTGGTTCAAGGCAGGAGCTCAGATATTCAGTGAGGGGGGACTAGACTACTTGGGAAACCCAAGCTTAGTCCATGCTCAAAGCATTTTGGCAATCTGGGCAACACAAGTGATCCTGATGGGTGCTGTTGAAGGCTACAGAATTGCCGGAGGGCCTCTCGGTGAGGTAGTAGACCCATTGTACCCCGGTGGAAGCTTTGACCCCTTGGGACTTGCAGACGATCCTGAGGCTTTTGCTGAGCTTAAGGTGAAGGAGCTCAAGAACGGAAGGCTGGCCATGTTCTCCATGTTCGGATTCTTCGTACAAGCTATTGTCACCGGAAAGGGACCGATTGAGAACCTAGCTGACCACTTGGCCGACCCTGTTAACAACAACGCTTGGTCATACGCCACCAACTTCGTTCCCGGAAAGTGAGGTTTGATAGTCTGGGGACTCAAGTGATCGATCTAATCATGTTGTAAATTTCTTTCAAGTTTGCTTGTGTTGATGTAACTTGTTTGTCTGATGGAAAGGATCAACGGATCTGTTTGCTTGATCACATTGCTCTGTACTAGAATTTCCATTTAAAATCTTCACCATATACGATCTCAATCATCTTTTAGTAAGTCACAAGCTAATGAATCATGGAAATAGATCCTGGCACCTTGCATAATTTCTTTCCCAACTTAATTAGATGCACCTTGTATGAACTCTCCGCTAATGGCACTTGAATTCATATATAGGTAATCCAGCCAATTTGAGAACACATTGCAGAAAGTGTGATGACAATGTGCTTTCACTGATCTCTTGTTTCATGCCTACCACCTCTCATAAGTCCATGAAATTATTTAAAGTGTAGGTACGAAATCTACAGAAAATTTATACTTCTACTTTCAGGCCATATACTCTAATCATTCTTGGGGCTCTCATAAACTATATTTTGCTTCATAACTTTTTATCTCCATTCTGAAGATGAACATCATCATACTTGAGCTTATATTTATACAGAAACTGCTTGTCCATTTCAGTAACATCACAATCATGCATATTTATACATTAATAACCTGTGTTCATTGATCCGTTTTACTTCATTTGTTTGATTCGAATTTTTACATGATCAACTTAATCTGTTAAAATGATGTATGAACTCTGAATTATAAATCGAACTGGGTTAGTTTGTTGGTTTTTAGTCCATGGAGTATACGTGTTCTACTATTCTTGCTTGACAGTTCTTGTGCTACATTGCATGGAGGTGGAACTAATACATCTTAGCTCGTATCCAAGAATCTTAATCAGGCATTACCCTCATCCAAAGCTGACGTGGTCACCGTCAATTGGTTGGAAATCAAAGCACAGAATATCCACAACAGATTTCCATTTCTAATCGGAAAAAAAAAACAGATTTCCATTTCGATAGAGTATATCCACAACAGATTTCCATTTTTGCCTCTGCATTTGTTTCTTTCTTTGGAGCTAAACTTAGTGGAGTACACGAGGCCAACTGGAAATGAAGATATTCGTTAATGGAAAAAAAAACTTCGAACTTCATTGTCATCATTGTCACCCAATGACAATGACAATAGAGATGAAGATATCAAAGAGATAAAGAACCCCCACGCAAAACCCTATACAAATAGCCACCAACGGCTTCTACTCAAAACACAAACCCTCGGCCCTCACCACCCCACATTGTCTAAGCATCAGAGAACTCTCAACACTTTCCTCAAATGGCTTCCTCGACAAAGGCTCTGTCTTCTCCTTCTCTAGCTGGCCAAGCTGTGAAGCTTGGTTCCTCCACATCTAACCTCCTCGGTGAGGGCCGAGTCACCATGCGCAAAACCGCAGCCAAGCCCAAAAACGTGTCATCCTGCAGCCCGCGGTACGGTTCTGACCGTATCAAGTACTTGGGGCCATTCTCCGGCGAAGCCCTGTCTTACCTAACCGGAGAGTTTCCCGGTGACTATGGCTGGGACACTGCAGGACTCTCAGCCGATCCTGAGACTTTTGCCAAGAATCGTGAGCTGGAAGTCATCCATTCCAGATGGGCCATGCTAGGCGCCCTTGGCTGTGTTTTCCCTGAACTCTTGGCTCGTAATGGAATCAAGTTCGGCGAAGCTGTTTGGTTCAAGACCGGAGCTCAAATATTCAGTGAGGGTGGACTGGACTACTTGGGAAGCCCTAGCTTGGTCCATGCTCAGTATTCTGGCAATCTGGGCAACACAAGTGATCTTGATGGGTGCAGTCGAAGGCTACAGAATTGCAGGAGGGCCTCTCGGTGAGGTTGTAGACCCTCTGTACCCTGGTTGGAGCTTTGACCCCTTAGGGCTTGCAGACTATCCCGAGGCTTTTGCTGAGCTCAAGGGGAAGGAGCTCAAGAATGGAAAACTAGCCATGTTCGGGTTTTTTGTGCAAGTTATTGTTCAAAAATTATTGGGTGCACGTCACCTGTTAATCTCACACTGTCAAGTGAGTTCTTATCGTTAGATGTATGTACTGTTCACGTTTGCATTTTATTTTATCTTCATTCGATGCACAAAATACTCTAGCTCGATTAAGAACCTAGCTGATCACTTGGCTGATTCTGTTAACAACAATGCTTAGTCATATGCCACTAACTTTGTTCCCGGAAGGTGAACTTCGAATACTAAGTTCATTGATAATCCTTGTGATAATGTGCTTACAGTACTGTTGAAACTGGTTGATCAATGCAAGCACACATTTTTGTGAAAAATGTTCGAGAGTATATAGCCATTGGAAACTGAATTTATAAAAAAAACTGAACTGTGCGATCCATCATGCAATGCAAGAAGATAGAAAACTGTAGTCTTGTCTTGTGAATTTATGATGCTAAAATGCAATAGCAAATTCAAGCAGAGCTACGTACTAATGAGCCAGGCTAAAGAAGAGGACACTACTACAAAAATCATGTTATTTATTTGTCTAAAGTCTAAACCATCTCTATTTATAACTTCGAAAGAGACCTCCATGATATGATATGATCAGATTAGTGTTGGTACTGTGCACTTATCCACATTCACAAGCCCGACATGGAATATATGCAGAAGTTGTTTGTCGTACATTTATGATGATGCAGTTGACTCGAACGTCCTTTCCTATGTCACCAAGGATATATGAGATTATTCCCTTTCCCGGTAGTACTATTCGATCAAATAGCTGGGAAGAGAGCTACGTGTCACGTCCCGTTTTCGGGAGTTTCTACTGTGGGCGATGTCGGTGGGATTGTGCTCTCAGATCACGGAGTGTAGGATCATATGTGCTGTCCTTTCAGAGTTCAGGCAGGCTTATCCAGTTGAGTTTGAAGAGCTTGTCGCTAGTCGAGGACTTGACGCTGAAGAGGGGATTTGACCATCCCTACACAAACTGATCGTGGTCTGGAGCCGATCCCCTGATGAGCCCAAGGCAGGGCGAAACCAGTATGTTGCCCCAAAGGATAAGACTGACTCTTAGGTGGGGGAGCACCGCATGGACCAAATGTGGTGGCTGAATGGCTAGGTCCGTGACAAGTGAAATCAAAGCCGCCCCGACATCAATGTTCGTTGTCGCCGAGCGCTCACACGTGTCGTCGTGTCCCCGAGTGGATGGGAGATCCCGTGGTAGAGAGGTCGAGTGGGCAGGGTGCGCGAAACCAGTATGTTTCTACGATGGATGAGCCCAAGGCAGCGCGAAACCAGTATGTTTCTACGATGGATAAGGCTGGCTCCTAGGTGGGGGAGCGCCGTATGGACCAAATGTGGTGGCCGAATGGCTAGTTCCGTGACATAGGTCTGACAGAGAAAATACGAGAGCTTAGATTCGAGAGTACCAGCTACACGAGGTCCTTCTCATTTATATATGTTCTCTCAATATCAAGCGTCCAAATCCAACAAAAACTAGAAATAATACAATGAATTAACATTGCGTAAAAGGGATCGGTCACTAGATTTACTTGCACTAATAAGTTCAAGGTTTTAAGTAATTGAGACTTCTTAAAAACAAAAGTTTAATTAGTAAACTACAGTTTAGTTATCAACCAAATTACATTTTATAAATATATCATTTAGACAATATCTTACATTTTAAATTACACAAATTAACAAATTAGGACAAGTTGATGTCCACATGTCATTTGTTACTATATATTTTATCAAATTACACTTAATAACATTTTTAGGACAAATTGATGTCCACATGCCATCTGTCATTATTTAATTTACCAAACTACTCTTCACTACATATTCAATTTCTTTGCTGACGTGGTGTGTTGCTACTGTCGAGTTGAAAGGTGCTACTGCCGATGCTATTGCAATTTTTGTAATTCTTTAATACTAACGTGGCGTGCTGCTACTGTTGAGTTTAAAGGTATTACTGCCAGCACTATTCCAATTTTTTCTAGCAATTCTTTGATGTTGTCGCACTGCTACTGCCCGACTCTGCTGCTAATGCACTGCTACTACCACCGTGTAATAACACCGCACATTACCACAGCACAGTAGCAGTCTGCATCAGCACCCGCACAGCCTACATTACTACCACGTAGTAGTAGCAAGCCATACGCAACATAATGGTGTAGTAGCAGCACACAATCAATCATATCAAGCTGCTACGTACTGTCTCTTAAATCAATCAAGCCCTACAATCCCAACCTCAATTCAACAGTTTTAAGATCAAACTACTCAAATTTTCTTAATCATATAGTCCACAAAACCTGAAGATTTGCATCAGTAACAACAAAACCTGAAGATTTGTTATTAATTGCTGAAACGTGCTGCAGCTTTGCTAATGCTGAAACCTGTTGCATATATGCTACTGCTGTAACCTGCAGCAGATATGCTAATGCTGAAACCTGCTGCAGATCTGCTAATGCTGAAACCTGCTGCAGATCTGCTAATGCTGAAACCTACTGCAGATCTGCTACTGCTGAAACATGTTGCAGATCTGCTACTGTTGAAACGTAATGCAGATCTGCTACTGCTAAATGTACAGTAACAACACTCATCATCACTCCTAATTTGATTTTATTCCAAACCACAGATCTGACCCGAAGCTTGCAATGGTACAAAGAGAGAGAGAGAGAGAGACGAAGAAGAAGAAGAAGAAGAAGAAGAAGAAGAAGAAGAAGAATAAGACAAGCAATGACGACTTATGGACAAAAACAGAGGATGAGAGGAGAGAGAAGATATATAGAAATGAGGGTATTATGATAAGTTATTATATTAATTCGGATAAGGCTTGTATATTTTAGATTTGGAGGGGCTGGTGTCCTAATTTGTATAACAAATTATGAAAAAAAAAGAAGAAGTTTTTTGTGTTTACAAATTTGGTTTGTTGATTTTTTTCAAGTTTAATCTGTTAATCATTTCTCCTGTTTTGGTAAACAATGATAATTAAGAATAAGCTAGATTCCTACAAAAATGAAAAATATGAAAATCAATTTTTATGTTTAATCATTTTGTTTTCTTGCATAGATTATGAGTTTCTGATTCTTTTCTCAGTCCTTATGAAATACTAGTTGGGATTTAATCAAGGTTGGCTTTGACATCCTTGTTTTATACTTTTATTTCAAATGGTCATTAACCCCTAACCAAATATAGACAGCTTAAGAGGTATATGCCCCGTGAGCAACATTGCAAAAGAACAAGAGAGTGCCTCTTAAGAGCATCTGCAGCGGTGCTGCTTTGGGCACGAGCAGAGGAGCCAAGCGGTGGGCCACCTGGAAAATAGCAGGAGCAGAGCTGAAGCTTCCGTGCAGCGGTGAGGCACGGTTCCAGCGACTACTCGTTGACGGGGAGGTCGAGCAGCTGCTCGAGCAATCTTTGCTCGTTCCGTTGCTCGTCCGACCTGGTGGAGCCCACGCACGTGGTAATAGCCAGCAAGCTGCCTTGTTTTGGCCTTCAAATTACTGAGTTTTCCCTTCCTATTTTGCAGCAACATCAGAATTTCTTTCGGTAATACAATTCTTTCCTTATTAAGATTTTTTTGACTCTATTTGTTGAAGATTGTTGTTGGGATGCACTTTTTATTGTTAGTTAGGATTGGTAATTCAATTTAGTTGCCTAGAGCTAAATTTGATTGGGTTTCACCAAGTGCACACCACCTGTTTGACAGAATGCCTCAAAGGCATCATCAAACTGAACCAGTGGTCTATTCTGTGATTTTTCGAAAAATCTATACTTCTCTGTTTAATCCAAATTTTTAACAGTTGAAAATAGACTCTTTCATGATCGTTTCAAACTTGGTTTCATGCAAAACAGAGTTGATTTGAGAAACTTATGTTATTTTGAAGTTTGTACAGTGTTTCAGAAATTTCTGCAGAAACTGTATTTTACAGCCACTTTGGATATCTATTTGACTATGCAATTGAACTCCAAACAACTTGAGATTCTTAGACTTTGATACCATTCCATCTGAGTTTGGCTAGTTGACGACTATCTGTTATCCATAATGTTTGTCTTTGTGTTGTTTCTCCAGATTTAGAATTTCTTGTATTTGTCTTTGTGCAGCTTTTAGTTCCACAATCATATTGTTTGCTGACTAAAACCTAACATTGCCGAAATTCTATTGTAACCCCTCAATTAGACATTCTATTTGTAGGTTATGTCATTGCATTAGGAGATAAACTTGCCCATATATGTGATATTGCTACATTACCATTCAACAATTGTTATCTAATGTATAATTCTTAACTCTGTTAGCTTCTGTAGTTTTCTCTATATAGACCCTGCATTGAAGTTATATTATTCTGGGTTCCAAATTTATAATCAAGGTCACAGGGTCAACACAGCTTATGAAGAGACTATAACACACATGGTAAACTTTCCTTGTGTTCTCTGGTAATAAGCATTGTTTTAGCACTCGAGTTTGAACAAGTTCAGTGGTTCAATTTTCCTTACCCCCACCAATTCGTATTACTTTGTTACTTTAATGGCATGAATTCATGTTCCTTTCTTATGTGCCTCTGTTATTTCACTGTATCTAGGTTGTCAGAGACAAGATGACTGGCAAAACTAAGGGATTTGGATTTGTTAGAGACAAGATGACTGGAAAGGGTAAGTACTTATTTATTTGGGATTCATGGGTTAAACTTAAAGTAAGAATAGAACCTGCAAATCTGAAACAATGTTTTTAATCCTGCATTAGTTGATTCAGTCATGAATCATGATTCATTTTTGTATTTACTTTCTTTACTTTGAGGAATTTTAGGTTGCATGTCTATATGTTGACATAAAGAGTTTTAGGAGTATCAGTATGTGTATTGTTTATGGGAGTATGTGCTTGTTAAGTTTATGGGAAATTCATTGAATGTTAAATTGTTTGTTTCATAGGTAATAACGTATTCTTTCGGCAACCAAAATCTATGAGCTACTTGATCGTTTGGAATTGAAGAATTTACAGCTTCAAGTGATCATAGTCAAAAGAAAACCACTACTAGATAGGAAAATATCCACTAAGACAAACATTTGAGATTCTTTACATTTTTCTTTCACACATTGATCTTTGACAAGTATATTCTGCAATTTTTTCACACAATGAATAGTAATAGGAGGTGCTATCTTTTCTCACCGCTGCACAAAAACACTGCACTGCACCTCCTATTGCTCAAATAGTAATAGCACTTGCTCAAATAGTGCTTGCTCCTCCTCAAAATAGGAGGAGCAAGCCAAAAAACGGGTGCATATGCTCTTAGAGACTCGAAAGATCTCTGTAGACCTTGGAACTTTAGGTAAATAATTATGTTGTCTAAGTAAATAATTCTACTTAGACGACAAAATACAGTTTCGTAGTCTGAGCCTCAATTGGATAATTAAAATATTAAAGCGTCTTTTGGTGTTTAATAAATAATATTTGGTGTAAAAGGATATGTATGAGACGCACTTTAATCAAAAGTTATACTTCAAATCAAAGCCTCTGTTCCTTCTCTCAATTGGGTATCTTATTCTTTCTGGGATTGTAGTCCCCACAAGTCCCAAGCCATGATGGACGATCAAGAAAGCTTACAATTACCAGAAAAATAAAGTTTTTTGTAATACTTTCACAGAGATAGAATATTAGTCCATCAAAATTTTAAGATTAATCTACCCTTTTCATAACCGTTGCAATAATTTTTATATAACTTTTTGTTGGCTTAGTCAAAACTCGTAGTATTCAACTGTTCATGATGAATAAAGAAACACGGCATAACAGCTAGCAATCCTAGCATTGTGACAATGCCTAATTTACCAACCAAATATTATTAGTTTCCTTATATTTGATCATTCATCCCCAAAAACGTGGGCATGTATGATGAAGAATATGCATTTACTTTAACCAGAAGAGAAAATGTAAGAATTTTATGCATTTTACGGTTTTTACCAGAAAAGCAAATGTAAGAATTTGATGCATTAGCAATTAAGGTTGTGAATCCCATATTAATCAAAATTCAAAATATGTAATATCATGGCAATGGAGTAACACTAGAACAAGAGGGAAGGGAAGCTGCAAATCTAGCTGTCTTGAGAGGGTTTACTTACCAATCTTCCCTCATTTCTTGAAGCAATGCTCTGCTGCAAATCTTATATTGCATTTATAGAAATTAAGTAGACAGAATGTAATATAGTCTGTCACTGCACATTTTGCAACTAACTGACAGACAAATTGGAGGTGTGGATGTCTATAGGAGCAACTCCAACCATTTTTTTAATATTATCAATTTTAAAAATATTAAGCAGTCAATCTCATTTCCTAAATAAAATTGAGAAAAAAAATCTTCGTTCTCTAAGTTTACAGCAAATCTTCCGAGTTGACTCTCTCTCTTGTTCTTCTCTTTTCTTTCTTTTTCATGTTTCCCACTTTGCTTTTGTAACCTTAATCAAATATGTTTTGTTAAACAGCTATAATGCTCCCATCTCTGTTCACCTTATTTCTGCTTTTCCTTTACTGTTTCTCTATCCTTCTCTCTCTGTCTCTGGTTTCCTCCATTGCACACCAAGCTTCTTCCTTTCCAGCTTGCCAAGGCCCCCTCAAGGATTCACAGAGAGAAAACACCCACCAACCATTTTACCCACCTCTTCTTTTGAACACTCCTCTCAGAATCCACCCAACATTTTTTACATATATAAATTCTATCTCTCACTCTCTCTCTCCATCAACTCTACATTTTCCTTTGAAAAAGATTAGATTTTTGTCTGGCCTTACCTCCCCCCTTTCCCATTTCTTTATGATTCTCTGAATTCCCTTTGGCCCACTTGAGGCCACAACCCTCCTCTACTTGCAAACTACTCCTCTCTTCAACCTTTGGCTTTTTGGACATCTGGGTTCTAGAGGTTTGTGTCATTTCAGGTCTGCATTGGCCTATCTATGCTTGTTGAGTCTCTCTTAGGTAAAAAGGAACACCCCTTTTTTGCTTCTCTGGGTGCTCTAGGAAGAAGATCAAGAGGGTTAGCATAGATCCCTGCAAAGGTAAATGCTTTCTTCTTTGAATCATTTTTTGGATAGACTCACTCAAATTTCTCTTTGCTTGGATCATAAGTGATGCTCTTTCAGAGTTTCACTCACTGTTTTGATAAAGATTGGATTTTTATATTGTACATTGGGTGTTTCATGGATTTGAGCTTGCTGCTTTATACTTGGAATCTGGATTTTAAAGGGGTTGTTTCAATGTGCTAGTGGGGATTTGCTTCATTGGTTAAGAGATATCCCAGAAGAATCCCTGGGTTTCATCTTGTGAAACTATTAATGCCAATGAAATCAAAATGCTTGGTGTTTTCATTTCTGATATCAGGCTGCTTAGTTTTCTGCCGGATTCTCCTTTGCTGGTAGCTTTAGTTCATCTTTTGCAGTATCCCTACTATTTGAAAATGAAGCCAAGAATCTAGCCTACAATCTGATATCTTCAAACTGAGTTTAACAGGATTTGTTTATCATTGTGGAATTTCAATGTGACAATGTTACATAAGAAAAGGAGGCAATCAGTAAGCCACAGAAAAATAACTAGTATTCCCAATGTCTAGCTTATTTTGCCTGCAGGGGTTTTCAGCAAAACATATCTAAGAAATTGATTTTCAATCTTTGATCTTTCTCAAGTGCTTCGAGTAACTTCATTTGTTTCCCCTGTCCAGGTTGGAATGTCTTTAGTTTCTTGTGCAACTGAAAGGTAGAGTACCCAAGCTGAGTTTGGTATTTAGTACCCAGAGGATCAGCTATGTCGTCTGGGAGTTCTTTGAATGTGGAATTATCAAAGAAGATATTGGGTATAAAACTATGGGTTCTGATCTGTATAAGTGTTGGTGCATTTATTATTTTGATCCTATGCTTCTTATCTATCTGGGTGACATTTCGGAGGAAATCTAGAAGATCTGTGGACAAGTTTTCGGTCAATCAAATACCGAATGTCTCTAAAGATATCAGGATTGATAGTGTGGGGGCTCAGAGTACACATGACCGCCCTGATAATTTGTTTCTTACAGTACACGATAAAGCAACTGATAAGAATTCAGAGAACATGTTCGCTCATTTAGGTATGAGCAAATCAAGTGACCCTGATAACATGAGTCAGTGCAGTTCAGTTTATCACAATGAGAGGGCATTTAGTTCACAGTCAGGGGATGAAGGAAGCTCCGGGACTGTGCGAAAGCAGTTATCATTGTCACATGGAGGACTTGTAACTGCCTCTCCTTTAATTGGTTTGCCAGAAGTTTCTCATCTTGGCTGGGGCCACTGGTTTACTCTTAGGGATCTTCAATTTGCTACAAATAGATTTTGTGCCGTAAATGTACTTGGTGAGGGTGGATATGGGGTTGTTTACAAGGGCAGACTGATAAATGGAACTGAGGTGGCAGTGAAAAAGCTTCTAAATAATATGTAAGGATAGAACTCAGATGCATACTGGTTTACTTAATTCAAAGTATGTGGGAATGCCTATTAATCGCTTTTTTGATCTGGTATATAGGGGGCAGGCGGAGAAAGAATTTAGGGTTGAAGTGGAGGCCATAGGCCACGTTCGGCATAAGAATCTTGTGCGGCTGCTCGGTTATTGCATTGAAGGAGTTCACAGGTTGGTTGAACTTGTTATTTAGCATGAAATTATTTAACGTTGTATGCTAGGACGGTTTGTCATGCTAGTATTGATTATATGTAATTTGCCTCTTATCTGTCCTCTAGAGTGCTTGGCATTTGGATTTTAGGTTCATTTCTCCTTGTACTTACCAAGTTGTTTTCCTCTGCACAGGATGCTGGTGTATGAATATGTGAATAATGGAAACTTAGAACAATGGCTGCATGGGGCCATGAGCCAACAGGGCACCCTTACTTGGGAGGCCCGCATGAAGGTGATTCTTGGTACTGCCAGAGCGTAAGTAATCTTTGAACGGAAAAGATTTTATATGGCATTTTTTCTGCTTTAATGTCTCATTCATTCATATAATAGATTCAAATCCCAGTCGTTTGGATCCTACTAGGGATATCTTTCACAGTATTTTCACTTAGAGATAGTTCTAAATAAAAGCGTTAGTATTCGTGCAGATAATTTCTGTCTTGAAGCATGCTTAGACTGACCAATTTTTTATCATATTGCCTAGTACAATAATTTGAGAACAAATTTTTCAACTGTTGAGAATAATGGTCCATCTTCTTGTTCCATTGGGACTTTAGTAATTGTAAAGTTCAACTTCAAACCATTTCAGTGATTGAAATCATGTGCATATTGACTTGCAGGCTTTCTTATCTACACGAAGCTATAGAACCAAAAGTTATCCACAGAGATATAAAATCAAGCAATATTTTGATTGATGATGAGTTCAATTCCAAGGTTTCGGATTTTGGATTGGCCAAACTCTTGGATTCAGGAGAAAGTCACATCACCACTCGAGTAATGGGAACGTTTGGGTATGTAATCGTTTAGATACCAATTCATGATAACTTGTCTTCAAAATATTTCTTGATAAGAGAATAATATCTGGTCTGTTATGCAGTTATGTGGCACCAGAGTATGCTAATACTGGCTTGTTAAATGAGAAGAGCGACATTTACAGCTTTGGTGTCCTCTTGCTTGAAGCAGTTACTGGAAGGGACCCTGTGGACTACGGTCGGCCTGCTAATGAGGTATACGGTTCTTAGAATTTCTGATATTGTCTGCCTTCACTTCCTCATGATGCAAACGGTGAGTACTGGTTATCATATGTGTTGCTAGTATGTTTAAGAAGAGTTTCATGATACTCATGTCAGGTGAATCTTGTTGAGTGGCTAAAGCTGATGGTAGGTGCAAGAAGAGCAGAGGAGGTTGTGGATCCAAACCTTGAAGCAAAACCCAGTACACGTTCTTTAAAACGAGCTCTTTTGGTTGCACTAAGGTGTGTTGATCACGATGCAGAGAACAGACCTAAAATGAGCCAGGTTGTGCGTATGCTTGAAGCTGATGAATACCCATTTCGTGAGGTATCAATCATCTTCCTGGGAAATAAATGTTTGTTGCTATATTTTTTTATCTGTTTACATGAGGAGTAGGTACAATCACCTTAGGAATTTGTGTTTGATTATTAGATGTGGCAGAGAATATGACCTTAAATAGTATGGAGCATGTTCATTTTTTTTCCGTTGGTAATCTTATATGCTAACATTTGATCTGGATTTGTTAGTTGTGTAGGATGTTTAGATTCGGTAAAACCACTGAATATGTCATAGTTACCGCAATTCAACATATGATGTCAAATGGAGGCTCAAGTATCACTTCACTTCAGTTTTTGTTTGTTTTGTTTTGTGTGTGTGTGTGTTTTGCCTCATATTTAGGGTTTAGGATTTGATTAACTTGCCTCATATTTTTTGATTAACTTGTCCTGAATGCATGTGAAAATACTCACTATGTTGTGGGAAAGTCAAAGTGCAGTTGGTCATCAAAATTTGGATGGTAATACTGATCTTTTATTGGTAACTTGGCATTCAGGATCGAAGGAACAGAAAGACTCGTACAACCAGCATGGAAATTGAATCTTTGAAGGAAAATTCTGTGGCAGGTGACACAGAAAATCCAGGGGATCTGGAGAGCCAAACAGCCGAGACAACTCGTGCATAGGACTGACAAACACAAAATCTTCTTCGTCACCTGCCTGAGCTAGAGTTTTCAGTAACCCTTCAATACTACATATACATCTCAGTGTCTTTCAGAAGAATTTTTTAATTTAAGTGAGGATTTGGATTGGAGATAGCTTGCTTCGCTCATGAAAGCATTGGACCCTGATTCGTCGTGAATGAAGGGAGGTACACTCCAAAGTAGGGAATTTTCAGGAGAGGGAGAGAGAGAGACAGAGGCCCTTGTTGTACAGGTGTTTCTTGGGGGAATCAGTTAGATGTCCATCTCATACATGATTGTAATTCTTTCTCTTCTCCTCCCTCAGATTTTCACATGATTACTTTTCTTCAAATGATGAATGCCTCCTATCACTTTATTTTTTCACTTTTCATTAATCTTATTTGTAATTTATGATTTTCTACCAGAAAACAATCCATTGTTGAAATGATGAAGATGATTCTCCTTTCTCTCTTTTTACAGTTATATGTCTGCTCTTTTATCACAGTACCATGATGCTTGCTCCATATATGCTCCATGTTCTTGCTTTCTTCTTTTGGCCCTCTTTACTTACAGTCGGTTCAAAGTTTTTATACCATAACACCTTGTCTGCTAGGCTATGTTTCACATCCAGGCTCTGGTATTCATGATGAAGTATGATATTGATGATTGATGAACCTTGTATTAGATTTAACACAGTACTAATCCTTGAAAGCAATTAGAAAAAGCTACTTTACCTTGATGGCAAAATATCTGTATCACTGTGACCTTTAGTCAGAGGGGGTAAGAAGTAGCCAGTAATTACATACATACTGTTGGGTCAGCTTCTGCATGAGAAAAAGGCTATAACGATGAAGTGGAATGGGAAAAAAGTACCCGCTATATTTGAATTTGGGGTTGTCCAGCTTGACTCTTTGGTCCTAGACATTTTAACGGTCATCTTTTGGATATCCTATCTTTTAGCAAAGAATAATTTTGATGTATCGGAAAATAAAGGAATAGAAAATTAGAATCCACCAATCTATTTTTGATCTCGAATCCATGAGAAGTTCTAGAATTCACCAGGAATTGATATAAACTCAAAGTTTTGTTTTTAATAAAATCAAGGTTAACGAATACAACTGATAGAGGCTTCTTATATAGAAGCAAACAAACCCTATGACGACTAACAATGAAACCTAAAAGCTCATGATTAAAATAAAATAAAGTCCAAAACAAATTAATTAAAATAAAACAAAACAAAATAATAAAAATAAAACTCAAAAAATAATTAAAACAGTCTTTTGGAAGCCCAACGAATTTAGATATCCGTAAATAATTTGTCACGATCAAACGGTTCTCCAATCTTTATTTTCTATCGAAAAACGATCCCCCCTTCTTTATACATCAGTCTCCTTCACTTCAAAAGAACTCGACCTCGAGTTCATCTTGAATAAAGAAGAATAATTTGTAGAAAACAAACTCAATAATAAATCCAATAATTGAACTAGTGGTTTAGAAGTCGAAGACTTCGCAAACTCTGATGGTACAATCATGAATCCAACACCAAAGATGAGTTCGTCAATTGCTTGAGAGGAGTCTTCTTGATTTCCAAAATTGCATTATAGAATGATCTTTGGCTCCAGCTCTGAAAGATTCACTTGAGACAAGACTTCTTCAATATTGACAACCGAGTCAACATGAGCAAATTCTTCTTTAATCTCTAAAGTGATTTCTTCAACATTCTTTTCACACACTTCAGGCTTTGCAGGCTTGATTGTAATCTTGTTCAACTCCTTCATGAATAAATATGTTTCATCTTTACAATAACTACCTTTGACGCTTTCATGCCATGGTTTTCTAAAAAAACACATCACTATCATCCATATCAATCACATGACAAGTAACCTCATCGTTATAAAATTCTCCTATAGAGATGAGAACTTTACAAACCTCAGTCACATGTGCACGATCATCAATCCAAAATAGATTGCTCAACTTCACTGTCGGTAATTGAAGAGAATGAACAACCTTGCTTGCAACAAAATTCTCATGCAAATCACTATCAATTATTGTTGACCATACCTTATTTTTGATGAAACACGTTGTTCTGAAGTTGTCGCAATCCGATAAGGTAAATAGCCAACGTTCCATGCTAGCTTTCCTTTTGTTTCTCTCTCTTCCACTTCCTTTCTTCTTCTTCTTCTTTCTTTCTCCTTTCTTCTGATTTTTTTTGTCAGGCGAGTCTGGTCGGTTTGGGTCGGGTCAGGTCGGGTCAATGGTTACCGGATCAGGTCGAGTCAATAGTTAACAGGTCGGTTCAGACTGCCGGGTTGTTACCGGGTCGGGTCCTATAACAGGTTCGACTTCCGGTCAGTTTTTTCTGGGTTTTCGTCGGAGGGGCGCGGAGCTGTGGAGCCGGAGGTGAAGGGCATAGACTGGAGAGGCGTAGAGGATTTGGTTGGGGTGCGACGCAGCGGAGGAGACGCCAGGCTGGGACACGGAGTTTGTGTTCACCGGATCAGAGCTGCCCGGGCTGTGGCTCAGCGGCGAGAATGCTGGGTGGCTATGGCCAGGTTGTGACACGGCTTAGGAGCAGACTGGGTTAGAGAGACAACGGCTTGCAGTGGAGGTTGGATCGACGGGCAGTTCGGCAACCCTCTGTTCTTCGATTTTTTTTCTCTGTGCAAATCGAACTGCACTTTTTTTGCTTCTGAATCGATCGATAGATCACTTACCAAGAATCCACCAAGCTCTGATACTAATTGATGCAACAGAAAATAAAGGGATAGGAGATTGGAATCCACCAATCTATTTTTGATCTTGAATTCATGAGAAATTCTAGAATCCACCAGGAATTGAGATAAACTCAAAGGTTTTTTTTTAATAAAATCAAGGTTAACGAATACAACTGATAGAGGCTCCTTATATAGAAGCAAACAAACTCTAGGGCGACTAACAATGAAACCTAAAAGCCCATGGATTAAAATAAAATAAAGTCTAAAACAAATTAATTAAAATAAAACAAAACAAATTAATAAAAATAAAACTCGAAAAATAATTAAAACAGTTTTCTGGAAGCCCAACGAATTTAGATATCCGTAAATAATTTGCCACGATCAAACGGTTCTCCAATCTTTATTTTCCGTCGGAAAGCGACCCCGTTTCGTTCTACATCAAATTTTGTGGTTGGAAATGTGGTGGCAACGATTTTTTGGCATCAAATATTTCAGGGAATGGAGCTCTTCAGTTATATGTACCGTTTAATTTTATTTTTTCATTTTAATTCATTAGTGGTTAAAACGTCAAATAGATCAAGGTTGAGCGGAGTCCAGGCTAGTAAAGGTTTGCAATTTCGGTTTTGGTTGGAATTTCCGATCACCCTAGGTTCTTTAACCTTCAGAGCAACTTTCAATAAACATCAAAAATTTACAAAACCATTAGGCCTCAACTAGAGTATATTCATTATTTTGGTGTCTCAATTTTTAAAATTATAACAATGGTGTCTCAACAATGACAATCAACGTAACATTGATACCCTTCATAAAAAATCCTGTTAAACTATATATTTTTCAAGGGCAAACTCGTCTCTTCAGCCAATGACCACTCCATAAGCCCATTATTTTCTGTCAGTCGTCATTATACTTAGTTATTCGAATACATACCCTATGAGGTTTTTTGATTGTTTTATATTGGAATCAAGTCAATCAACCATAATGCATACCCTATTATTACTTCTGAGTCAATTAATGTGAAGGTCTTTACGATCATCATATGTCTCATCACTAAATTATCAAATTAACTTTTCTCAGTTTAACATGTTCAATTTTGGCGAATGTTATTAAAACTAAGAATATCCTATCAAAGATAACGTTAAGCTGTTTCTCTTGCTTGACAACAATTGACAATGATAGTGGTGATTGATAGGAATATATATATATATATATATATATATAATGCAGGAATAGAAGATTTAGTAGAACAAAAAAATTTTTGTATAGGTCATTGACAAAAGAGACGAGTTTGACATTGAAAAATATATAGTTTAACATGATTTTTGATTGAGTGTATTAATGTTGCGTCCATTGTCATTATTGAGGCATCATTGTTATAGTTTTAAAAATTAAGACATCAAAATAATAAATAAACTCCAGTTGAGATACCATTTGTAAAATTTCCTCCCAGCAGTTACCATGGACTATCCAACATAGACTTGATTGTAGGAAAGAAATTAACACACATTTTCTCTTCCACTCATTCCACGAGCCAAGGTGGAATTGTCAAAGGCAATTTCCGGTCTAAGACTTTGTGGTTCCACCGGTCTCTATCTCTCGGCAGTCGGCACCTAACATCGACTTGGTCTTGTTCAGTGTATCCGGCCAACACAACTTGGTCTTCTCTACCTTCTTCAGTACCAGCTACTTCAGTACGTCCATGTGTACGTACCAAGTGTCAGAGTTGGCAGAAGAAGCAACAGTATTTGGTGCAAGCACAATATGTTGAGATCACTGGTTTGTAAAGGAGTATGAAACCAGAACAAATATGAACTCAAGGATTTACTGGATGAATGGATCGATCATTCTTATTAACAAACTCGGCTTTATAGCCATTACAGAATAACAGAAAGCTAAGAAAAAGGTGAACACGTTTTGCAACAGATTTGCTAACGTGATCAGCAAGAAAAACAGTCTGATCCTAAAGACCAGGATTTATGAAACAGAAACAAAAGACTATGTAAACAAGACCTAGTAAATCCTATAATCATGCAGCTAAACAACCCTTCAATTCCTCCCCTAAACTAACACTTGAAAAACAGTTAGTTTAGCTCAGCTGCTTTGCACACTCCCAACAGATCTCTGAGCTTCTTGAATGTATCCAATTTCAGTGGTTTAGTCATTAAATCTGCGATCTGTTCCTCTGTTCCACAATGTGTGAGCTCAATTACCCCATCCTTTGTCAGCTCTCTTAAGAAATGAAAACGCACATCAATGTGTTTACTTCTTCCATGCATGACAGGATTCTTTGACAGCTTTATGGTAGAACTATTGTCACACTTGATATCAACACATTTCTTCTGAGCATACCCTAGTTTCTCCAAAACTCTTCTAATCCATACTGCCTGACTTGCACATCCAGCTGCTGCCACAAACTCTGCCTCTGTAGTAGACAATGTTACAATCGGCTGTTTCTTTGATAACCAAGACACAGCACCAGAACTTAACAGGAAAACATAGCCGGAGGTGCTCTTTCGATCTTCTGTGTCACCTGCATAATCACTGTCTGTGTAGGCCATCAAATCTTCTGAACTTCCTTTCTTGTACATAATCCCATAATCGAAAGTTCCCTTCAAATATCTCGAAATCCTCTTTGCAGCTTGTAAATGGAGTTCTGTAGGATTAGCCATGTACCTGCTAATCAAGCTTACACTATACATCATGTCTGGACGAGTTGCTGTGAGATACATCAGACTTCCAACAACTTGCTTATAGTATGACTCATCAATCTTGATTCCATGCTCATCCTTGTTCAGCTTGCAGCCTGGTATGATTGGACTACTGACTTCATTGCTCTCAAACATCCCAAAACGCTTCAGCACTTCTACTACATATTTCTTTTGACAAATAAAGATGCCATTGAACTGCTGTGATACTTCAATTCCAAGAAAGAACCTCATTTTTCCCAAATCAGTCATTTCAAAAGCTTTCATCATTGATCTTTTGAAACTGCTCAACATGCCTTCATCATCACCAGTATAAATTAAGTCATCAACATAAACACTTACAATTAATATTTTACCTTCTTTGCTTCTCTTGGAGAACAATGTTTGTTCATTTGGACATCCTTCAAAACCTTCACTGACAAAATGAGCTTCTAAACGGCTGAACCATGCTCGTGGAGCCTGTTTTAAACCATAAAGGGCCTTGTGGAGTTTGTAAGCTTTGTTCTCATTTTCTTTCATCTCATACCCTCTTGGCTGCTCTATGTACACATCTTCACTAAGTTCACCATGAAGAAAAGCAGACTTGACATCCAATTGATAAATCTTCCAATTTCTCTGAGCTGCACATGCCACAACCATTCTTACTGTCTCCAATCTTGCAACTGGAGCAAAAACTTCCTTGTAATCCACTCCATGCTTCTGACTGTACCCTTTTGCTACCAACCGTGCCTTATGCTTCTCTATTTCTCCAAGTTCATTAAACTTAGTCTTGTATATCCATTTCACCCCAATTTTCTTTGCTCCATCTGGAAGGTCAGTAAGGGTCCAGGTCTTGTTCTTTTCGATGGATTTGATCTCACAGTCCATGGCTTCCCTCCAATGTGCACTTTTTACAGCCTCCTCATAGTACAGTGGATCATCAGTCACTAACATAGCCATATTTGCCTCGTCTTCATCATCTGAGAGACCCTCTCCACTAACATAATCTTCTGTCCAAGCTGGTGTGAATCTAACCCTTCTACCTTCCCTACTATCCACCCTTGCTTCCACATTACCTGTTTCTCCCTCAAAACTCTCATTTTGTGTTTCCTCCTCTTCTTCTTCTTCACTGTCTATCTCACTAGCTTCACCCCACTCTAAATCTATAAGGATCTGATCACTATAGCTCTTATCCCAGTCCCACTGTTTTCCTTCCTCAAAAATGACATCCCTACTCACAACAATCTTTTTAGCTGTAGGATCGTATAGTCTATACCCTTTAGACTCATCACTAACTCCTAACAGCACACAAATGAAGCTTTTATCATCAAGCTTAGTTCTTCTCACTGAAGGTACATGAACATGTGCCATGCAACCGAAAACACGAAAATATCCTACTGAGGGCTTCAAACCACTCCACTTTTCTTCAGGAGTGACATCTTTGACAGCCAATGTAGGACATCTATTCAAGACATAGATGGTCCAGTTTACTGCCTCTGGCCAGAAAGTCTTGGGAATATTTTTGTCAGAAAGCATTGCACGAACCATATTCATCACTGTTCTGTTCTTCCTCTCAGCCACGCCGTTTTGTTGTGGTGTATAGGCAGTGGTTAATTGTCTCTTGATGCCATGATGTTTACAGAACTCATTGAATTCTCCTGAGGTGAATTCTCCTCCCCTATCCGTACGTAAACATTTGATCTCCAGACCTGTCTCTTTTTCAACCATACTTTTGAAACATTTGAAATGATTCAAAGCTTCTGACTTCACAACCAAGTAATAACTCCAAGCTTTCCTACTGTAATCGTCAATAAAACATAAGATATACCTCTTCCCACTGTTTGAGACAGGAGTGATCGGACCACAGATATCAGCATGGATGAGTTCCAGTTTTTGTGTTGCTCTCCAAATACTCTTCTTTGGAATAGGATCTCGATGTTGCTTTCCTTTAATGCAGTGTGCACAGTTTGTAGTTGATGAAGAAAAATTTGGAAGTCCATGCACCATTTTCTTGTACTGTAATGTTCTCAAACCTTTATAGCTCAAGTGTCCATATCTTCGATGCCAAAGGAGAGAGAGATCATCATCTTGTGTGCTGGTGTGTAGGCAACTGTCTTCTTTTGCATGGAGAGAGGCCTGGGACTGAGCAAACAAGATGAACATCCTGTTAGCAGTCATATTAGTTTGTATAATCAATCCCTTGTTTGGATGATAGATTTTACAAAAGCCTCCCTTAATTAGAATATCCAGACCTCTTTCCTGCAATTGCCCTATACTCAATAAATTATTTTTGAGTTCTGGAACATAGTATACCTCAGCCACTACGTGCACAATCTCATTTATAACCAGTTTTACACTTCCCTTGCCTTTCACATCCATCCTGCTATTGTTTCCTAGTTTCACAGAATGCTGGAACCTTTCATCAATCTTACTGAACATGCCTTTATCTCCACACATATGGTTAGAACAACCTGAGTCAAGAAACCATGCATCTTTTCGTCTAGCATCCTCCATCTCAACGTAGGACATTAACAACATCTCATCTTCCTCATTCAGCTCAGTGTAGTTGGCTTCTTCTTTGTTCCAAGAGGGACACTCATACTGAAAATGGCCCAGTTTGTGACAGCGATAGCATTCAACAGTAGTCTTGTTGAAATTTGTTGAAACTCTCCCTCTTCCTCTTCCCCTAAAAACTCCTCGGCCACGACCTCTTCCTCTTCCTCCTTCATATGTGACTTTCAGAGCTTGTTCTTCTCCTTTATGTCTCTGAAACTTTTGTTCATGTACAATCAAAGAGCTCTGCAGCTCATCCACAGAGAGAGAGTCAGTATCTTTTGACTCCTCTATAGAGCATACAATGTAATCAAATTTTTATGTGAGAGTACGTAGGATCTTCTCCACGATCTGTGCATCCTCCATATTCTGTCCGAGATTGCGCATGTCATTTGCCACCATCATAACTCTTGAAAAATAATCTGTAACTGATTCACCAACTTTCATCTCAAAAACTTCAAAATCTCTGCGAAGTCTCTGTAGTTGCGCACGCTTAACTCTCTCATTCCCTTGAAATTTTCTTTTCAAGGAATCCCACAGCTGCTTGGATGTCTCTTTCTGAAGAATGGTTTTCAGAATTGTTTTATCAATGGACTGAAATAAATAATTTTTCACCTTTAAGTCTTTCAGCTTCAGCTCCTCCAATGCTTTCCTCTGCTGAGCCGTCGTTGCATCTCCAATTGCAGGCTCAGAATAGCCAACTTCGATAAGACTCCAAAATTCCTTTGATCGAAGGAAATTTTCCATTAACAGACACCAATGATCATAATCTCCATCAAGCTTGGGAATACATGGTTGAACAAACGTGTTTCCTTCTGCTGCCATCTCTCAAAGTGTTTCACTCACACTCTTTCTCTCTTTGTTAGGATACTGCGGTTCCTAATCTCTTCCAAAAACCAGGCCCCTTGATGGGGCTCTGATACCAAAATGTTGAGATCACTGGTTTGTAAAGGAGTATGAAACCAGAACAAATATGAACTCAAGGATTTACTGGATGAATGGATCGATCATTCTTATTAACAAACTCGGCTTTATAGCCATTACAGAATAACAGAAAGCTAAGAAAAAGGTGAACACGTTTTGCAACAGATTTGCTAACGTGATCAGCAAGAAAAACAGTCTGATCCTAAAGACCAGGATTTATGAAACAGAAACAAAAGACTAGGTAAACAAGACCTAGTAAATCCTATAATCATGCAGCTAAACAACCCTTCACAATAGCACATAGTCATTGCCTCGATTTCAAAATGAAGCTAGGCTACGGAAGTCATATTCGAACAAAGAGAAAATACACATTTACACAAAAATTGAAAAGTATACCTCATTTTCATAAAAATAAAAGTCAATCTCATTTCAACAATTCTTAACTCTCTCCCCTCACAATCTCAGATCTCTCTCTCTTTTTTTGAAAGTATCTCTCTCTCTGCACCATCTCTCAGACTGAGGAAGATGTTCAGATCACCATTTTCGCTAGCAAGAAATGAGGGAGCTCCGATCTCCAACAGTGTCATATTTCGCCGGAAACCAACCAGCTCCGACCCCATTTCATGCAAGGATCTCCAACCAGCCAATCTCCCTACTCGATCTGTATCAGATTCTGACCTTCCCAATCTCTCTTACCTCGCGCCATAGTCAAAGAAACCCTAAGAATGCACCCACCAGGACAACTCCTCTCATTGGCAAGGCTCGCATCCACGACACCCATCACATCGTCTCGGCCGGTACCACCGCGATGATTAACATGTTCGCCATCACACACGACGAGGGTGTGTGGGCCCAGGCCGATCGATGAGTTTAAACCAGAGAGATTTACGAATGAAGAAGACAGTGTTTCCATAATGGGTTCTGATCTGAGGTTGGCTCCTTTTGGGTCTGGAAGACTAGTGTGTCCCAGTAAAGCCTTGGGGTTGGCCACCGTGGAGCTCTGGCTCGCTGTGCTGCTACAGAGCTTCAAGTGGGTGTCTGATGATGGTGTGAACAATGAGTATGTATACCGGGGTTAGTAAGTTAGTAAGGTTAATAATATGTTTACTAGCCTGTCTCCAGTAATTTATCTTTAACCGTCATTATTAAAGTTTTTCTATAAAGTTTATTGTCATTAAAAAAGTTTCACTATAAAATTTATTGCCTCTAAAAAAGTTTAGCAATAAAGTTCGCTATCGCAATAAAGTTTCGCTATAAAGTTTACTACCATAATAAAGTTTTGTTATAAAATTTACTAATCTAGTAAAGTTTCCATATAAAGATGACTACCTTAGAAGAGTTCTCATATAAAGTTTACTATCCCAGTAAAGTTCCACTATAAAGTTTATTGTTCCTAATAAATTTTTGGAGAAATTATTTCTTGAAATTCCAGCGAACGGCAATTTTTCGGTCAAGGGTGATTTCTCAGCGACTGGTGATCGGAGTCCGACGACCGGTGAGATTCCGGAGTCTGAAGATCGGAACTGATGAGGTTCTGGCCAAGTCTTTTCTCTTTTTTATTTTCTCTCTAAAAACATGTACGTTTAAGGGAAGAGGGGTAAAATAATATTAAAATAATATATAGCTTCTTAAGAGTTTAAATGAAGATTTGTTCATTTAGACACAAAATAAGTGACTTTATATTAAAATGAGTTATTGAAAAATATTTTAATTAGAATTGGCAATGAGTGGTTAAAAGTAGAACTAAATGAACATTTATTGTAAATTAAATGACTACAGAATCGATCCGCCCAAAATAGAGAAGATTGCTTACGTTTAGGGTTGATCTCCTAATCAATATCCTGCTCTAGATGATATGTTGGAGTGCCGAGCAATTAAGTCATTAAGTGAAGCAACCATATATGTATATGTTACCACATACGAAAGTAGCGCGCGCACACACGTACACAACAACTTACCAGGTTAATTGGTATGTGTACGTACTAATTATGATTTGTGTATGAATTTTCATTACTCGCTTTGAGTATCAAAACCTCAGAGCTAGCTCTTGACATGCATGCGTATGAAATTGCAGCAGAGACGATGCATGAGAACAGGCGGGACGGCCAGGCCAGGTTTACTCTGGAAGCTAACAGGCAGCTGACATGGGGTGCCGACGCCCTTCAATTTCCCGAACAAAATAACGATTGTGGTAAACATACCGGGAACGGGAAACCTTGCTAACCCAAGGCCAGTAGTTTTCAAGCAAACCTCATTCCTTGTCCAAGTGTCCAACCCAAAAATTCTACAAAAATTTAAAAACCAAACACTGGCAGACTCTTAACTTCGATTATGTATACATAAAAGAATGAGAAGAACACCTCGAAATCAAAACTTACTCCTAGAAATGAAAGCATCTCGTCCTCAGCACTCCATTCAGCCCATCTCCAGATCTCCTTGATAAGGTTTCCATATATGCAATATTTCTCCTAGGAAACTGCCTTCGCTCACTGTAAGTTTGTAAGAGTTGAACTTAATTAGGAGTGTGCTAGATCTAGATGTATGTACTAGCTGGACTTGTAGCACGTAGTCGATCAGGAGTAGTACTGGTAAGCAATATTGGATCCCATTTCTTGAGCCTTGCATACTGGCCCGAATTCGATCTTAGTCCTTATATATATGATGAAATTCTAAGTACGTACTTGCTAGTAGTCAAGTACTAGTACTAATTAGTTACAGCGCAGTAGAGTACTGAAGCCATACTTCAGTGCATGTAATCCCACTAAATAATCACGGCCCCTCCTTGTGACAAAATGAGGGAGCTAAATCTTGCAACAGATTGTAGTCATGCGGAACATGCAGCTGCTGCTGCTGATTCTGATGAAGACTACTAATGAGATTTGAGTAGAACATAGAACTTGCTGGATCATGATGATGATGATGTTGAGCTTGCAGTTGAAGTTGGTTGTTGTTATTGACTGGAGTAGTACTAAGCAGTTGAGTTAACAGTAATTCGTGTGGAAATCTTGGGGAACCGTTGTTACTTGTCTCAAATCCTCCCGATGCAGCAGCTGATGCCAAAAAGGAAGGTGTCAACATTCCAACAGCATTCATACTGCCTCGAAGTGTCGCTGGACATTGATGGTTGTGCTTCCCTTCATATGTTGTGATCACAGTCGACGGATCGTGGAACGATCTCTCCACACGTTTCTTTACAATGCACTTCTGAGTAGTGCATCTGTAATAACTTCTGTAATGTAAAGAAAACAAAAGGCTCATCAGTGAGATCACCGATAATCAAATTCAACCCTATTCAAGAAGTTACTATAAGGTAACTAGTTTCTCTCATTTTATCACAGAATTGAGATAGACAAGAAACACATTTTTATCTACAACGAAGAACAAAAGCTATAGTCAGGAGTTCATAAATATGTTTGCTATAGCTAATTAGCTATTTATTTTAGGATTATTTGAAGGCTAGGTAACATTTGAAATAGTGATCGATATGCTGTGAATTACATTACTATGATCAAAATATTAGACAATGGTTATTGACAGACTTCGGTTAGTTATTTGTTATTAAACGAAAGCAAATTTAACCAAAAGAAACTTACTGACCTAGGATAAGGGCTATTCTTGACTGCCTTCTGTCCATACTTTCTCCATCTGTAGCCATCGTCAAGGTGATCGATTTCACTCTTTGTCAAGAACGCGAACCGCGGTTCCCTCAGCCGTTTCTCTTTCTTTTTTGCCATGTTCCTGATCAATTACATCACCATAAACATCAAGCTATTCTTCAGTCAAAAAAGCAACACATCCCCAAACCATTCTTCTTCTTTTTTCCTTCTTTCTTATTGAAATTCTGCAAATCTAATCAAGAAAACTAAAGACATTATGCACTACTATTGCTACTGTTACATTATCAAAGTTTGTTTATATATCTCTACCAAATTGAAATGACTATAAACGTTAGGGTTCTATATATTACATAGCAGATAAGAGGAAGGGAACCCAGATCTCTGTGACTCATGACTTCATGAGAGGTAGCCAAAAGTCAATACATATGAATGATATGCAGGTTGAAACACACAAGGGCAAAATGCATTGATTACAAAGTTCATTTTCTCAGTCGTTATAAAATATGCAAGACTTTCAAAGTCTACCTTAGCTAGATCGAGACAAAACATATTTCAAGCTAGCCCTATTGATTAATATTTCATATACCAAAGAGATAGGAATGGAGAGGTTCCTTAAATTTGGCTCAAAATTTTCACCTTTTACCATGAATCTAGCAACAAAGAAGAGAAGGACCAGAAGAAAACCTACACTTTCTTTGACTTGTCTTCATGATCTCCAGGAGCTTCTTCAGACTGTAGTATTACTACCTTTGGATGCTTATCTTTCTTGCTGATCTTATATGAATCTTGATTGTTTTTATGCTCATGATGACGAGCAGCACCAGCTTCATTAGATGATGAAGATATCGATGAGTTCGGTGTGGATGGGTTTTGATGAGCGGCTGCGGCCTTGTTGTTTGAGTTATCATCCTGATCTAACAGCGGCGGAGAAATGACTTCAGATGATGGACATGAAATATCAAAGGCTTTTGAGAGGGTGGTATAGTCCATTGACCCATTTAAGCAGTCGGCGAAGCTCATCAGATACGAAGGATCGGATTCGAAACCATGTAGATTTTGAGTTTGTGGGACGTCTGCTGGTGTTTGGGGAATATTGTACATGGAACTAGAGCTGTAATTGAAGAATGGGAAGCTCGACCTGTCGGTTTCGTGGGGGTTGTAATCGAACGGGTCATACTGCAGGTAATTAGGGCTTTTCTTTTCATTTGACATTGAAGATGATACAGTGGGAGATCGAAGAGAAAAAGAAGAAAGGAGCAGGAGGAAGAGGACTTTGAGAGAGATGGGATTAAGATTCTTGCTTTGTTCTTTGAGGGAAAATGAGCTTTAGGTTAGATTTTATGTTTCCTTGACTAATAGAGAGAGAGAGAGAGTGATCCATAGGTGGGACGGTAGCTTTGGCTACTTGCGTTCAAAGAATATCACTAATGTGAATAAATACCATTTGGCGGTAGTCTAAATTAACAGTTTCATCCTCAACCTAATTTTTGTTTTTCTTAATTAAATAGACTCACAGTTTGCATATTTGCAAATGGTTTTCCTTCAAAGTTCAAACTAATAACTGGATGCAATTTTAGGTCTCTAGCTAATTGTTATTATTTAGTAGCAACAAGGCGAAAAAATTGACGTGATCTATAGTGCTTTGTCTGAAGATATATAGTACTATACTAAAACTAATGATGAGTGTTTAGATTCACGAAATCAAATGTAAATTAAGTTAATTCAATCAGAGCTAGCTAGTAAAACTATATATTACAGAAGTGCTTAATTAAAATTAAGGCTCTCTTGAACTGATGATAATCACTCTTGGAAATTTTATATCCAGATTGAGTTGGGGTGATTGGAATTAATTTACTGCTTCCTAGTCCTTGTCGATCGACTGTGTTATGACTGCGGGATGTAAATACAGCAGGAAGAAACTAAAAGTTTTGATCCAAACTAGGGTGCTCAAATATCTTTCATTCCTTTCAACATGCATTATATTCTTAGAATTTTTACTACACTCATGACTCATCTATAGCAGTTGTTTCTTAATGTTTAACAATTTATTGCTCTTAAACTGGTTATTTATATTCAGAAAACAATGAAGAATCTTATACAGAATCATATATAAGTTTGAAACAGTGGGAACAGAAAATTTGGTGAAAGCTAGCCGGGTTTAAGGTTGGAAGAGAATGATATAGAAAGCTTTGCGATCGATGAGACATTGGCATCGGAGAGAAAGAGAAGGTCTACCAGTACCTGGTTTTATTGAAGAAGAAAGATCGACCAACTGGTTTTCTGTGGGGTGTGCGTGGTGGGTGCATGGTCAACAAGGCCACCCGCTAGCACTGTCCTACTTTGCGGTGCTGCCCTTGAGCTTACACGTGTTAAGGGTTGGGCACCGTCAATTTGACCGTAGATGGCACGTGGGGGAGAGACATTCTATTCCTTCTCCACGCCTATGTCGTCTTGCTGACTCGGCCTTGCCGTCATCTCTGTTACGGAAACCTCCATGTTTTCTGGCTCCCTTTCTTCAAAGCCGGTCAAACTCAGCAGTGTGATCAAGCTGCAAAAGTTGGTCAAATACCAACTTCATCATATCCTTGTCATGTTGAAAACCGATTTCTGTTTCACCTTTCATCACTTCAATTTTCGTCAAAGTTGATTGATGAGATCCTAAATTTTGATCCCATCAAAAAAATCTGAAGTATTGATATCCTATATCTTGATAGTTAGTATCACACTCATTCAGTGTTTCAGATCGAAATACGCGAGTATCTTAACAAAATGACACTAGTCTAACACTGGAGGGGTACAAATCTAAAAAGCTCTCAAACTTGCGGGTAACAAACTGATGGTAGTTGAAACCATATATAACTCGATCTAAACATGCAAAACGTTTTCATATTAGGCAGTTTGACCAACTTTATCTGATACCAAGTAGAAAAAATGGTTTGATAATAGTTTTCAAAACAATATTATTAAATTCATGATTGTATATGTATATATATATATATATATGTATATATATATATATATAATCATGAATTTAATAGGAAAACAATATCTCATATATCTATACATAATATTTAACCTCTATCTACAAGGAAGTATATATTTGAGAATATTTTACACTCTCCCTCAAGTTGGTGCATAGATATCGATCATGCCCAACTTGCCTACCGAATTGTCAAATACTTTCCTTGACACTCCTTTCGTAAAAACATCTGCTAATTGGTCTTCTGTATACACAAAAGAGAAACGAATGATTCTCCTGTCCAAGTTTTCTTTAATGAAATGACTGTCTACTTCCACATGTTTCGTTCGATCATGTTGAACAAGATTATGAGCAATCTCAATAGCAGACGTGTTATCAACAACCAAGATTTTTTTACCATAGAGCAAGCTTTGAAGGAAATTAGATCCATTAGGAAGCTCCTTCCCCTGTTGCCTTTTCTTGCCTATGCCAAGAACATGTTGAAGACATGCAGCTACCATACTAGCCCTCAAAGGTTTCATAATCACAATATCTGTAAAACCTGTCGTCTTTGCCTTGTCAATTCACCTTTACCGAAATTGGTTGCTATAAACATCATCTTAGGTAGCTTCTATATGTGCCCATTCTTTTTCCATTCCAATTGCTCTTTGTTGAGGTCACATTCTTCACCAAAAATCCATACATCTTTTTCTACTAGAATTATATCTAGAGGGACAATATTTCCGGATGTCACAGAACCATTTCCCCCACAAAAAACAACAGCCATCTTGATGCTACTTACAACTTCTACCAAGATCCCAAGTCTCTTCAAGTGGTATTTTGTTACAGCAGCTCTCACAAGTTTTCCATCAACTAGTATTGCTCTTAATCCTCTAAAGTGAGAAGGTAGATCTTCCAACTTAGGCTTTTTCAAGTCACTAACTGCATTTTCTCTGCACCTCCCAAAAATAGCCGTGAATGAAAATGTGCTCCCAACATGAGGTCGACTTGTGAAGTTTATCTGATCACCCATCAGTTCAACTAGACACTTGTTGATGGTCAAGCCGATACCAGTACCTCCATAATGTCTAAAGGTTCAACTGTCTGCTTGCATGAAGGGCATAAAAACTCGTTCTTAGGCGCGTAATGGTATACCAATTCATGTATCTTCCACAGAGATCATCAAAGTGACTTGTTCATAAGCCTCATTATTGGCAGTAACATTACTTGACAAATCAGTTATGTGTTCTTTTTCTTTGGGTTTCTTTGTTTCAACTTGTTTGCGAATCATAGCCATTTGAACAGGATTGTTCTTGATCCGAGCAAGGGCCTCATGCTCTCGCTGCTTAATCAAAAGCAAAGGATCCGAGTGAAGCTTCCTCCAAGCGTCAGTGACAGACTGAGGCTTCTCTGACGCAAATAGAGCCCCCGGTGTAGATGCAGATGCATCCTTAATGGCGGAAGAAGACGAATCTTCAGCTTTGGCGAAGGCTTCCTTGAGAGAATCAGCCGCCGAGGCGTCCGACGGCCAATTCAGAATCGTAGAGGAACTCCAATCGTTCTTGCTTGGGGATGAGGCTGGCTTGCTCCTGGAGCTCATGGAACTCCAAGCGTTTGCGTTCTTCGATGATCTGCTTGCAGAGCTCGTCGAGCTTCTTCTCCTCGATGGCGTGCTTCTGCTCCGCCTTCCAGACGTTCTCGATGTTGCGGAGGCTCCTCGTGTGCCATCCCTTCTTGTTCAGAAATTTCATCCCCATTGCGACGTCGTTTCGTTCTTCTCCTTTCTCAGTATTTCGTTAGATGCAGAGACTGGTTGATCTGTTTTGGAATTTTGTTTTTTGTCTATGAATTTGTTTTGTGATATAGTGGAATGATGGTGTGGTTCTTGATTTGATATGCCATGAAAAATAAATTTAATTTGCTGGATTTGAAATTTGAAATTCGGGATTTGAAATTTGGATTTGGGGATTTGTGGTTTTGAGATTTGTGTTTTTTGGTACGCAGCGATTTGTGGTGTTTTGGGTATAAATTCAGGATTTGAAATTTGGGATTTGGGGATTTGTGAAAATTCAGGTGGTGATTTGGGTTTTGGTGGTGATTATGGTGGTACGCAGCAGAATACGAAATTTGAGTTTTGGCTTTTGGTGTGGGTTCATGATTTGTTTATGGATTTGGGCGGATTCAGGATTTGTTTGTGGATTTGGGTGGATTCATGATTTGTTTGTGGATTTGGGCGGATTCAGGATTTGGTTTGATATTTGATTCAGTAATAATGCAGCGGATTTGTGGTTTTCAAATGCAAAATTGAACATGCTCTGATACCAAGTAGAAAAGAATGGTTTGATAATAGTTTTCAAAACAATATTATTATTCTCCAATGGAGGTATATATACAGATACAATAATAGATTTAATAGAAAAACAATATCTCATATATTTATACAGAATATTTAACCTCTATTTACAAAAAAAGTATATATTTAAGAATATTCTACAGACGAAGTATGTAGTTAATAAAATTTAGTTAGAATAGCATTATAGCATATGCTTGAGATATATTGGCATTATGACGCTTATACAATTCTATACCAATTGCCTTAATTTTCTTTAAGAGATCGGTGTTATGATCGAATCCTAAAGGGGCAAATTGAAGTTCATCAACATATATATTTTTAGCCACTTATAAATTGGTTTTGATTATTTTTGTAGATATGATGTGTCAATCATGTGAAAACAAAATGATTTTAGCCAATATTAATTTTGGTACATGATGTTTTGCCACGCGCAAGTGATCTGTACAAGAAACTGTCGTGACCAACTGATATGAACGATCTTGTTGATGTAGATATGTCATATAAGAAGCATATATAATCGAGCTCTGAGCGTCAAAGAGGCCATGATGAAAAACAAAATAATAGACTCGAAGAGCTTGCAATATATATGATGAACAAGATCGATTAGAGGTGAGGAAATTAGTTAATCGCAATCGATCAGCAGCTTCCAATAGGAAAAAGTGGGTTAATAATTGAGAATGTTATATGAAATGATCGATCCTGATGGGAATATTTTGAGTGGTACCGTGGCTTTTTGAAAGGGCCGGGGGAGCATAATATGCAGCAAATCCTAAAAGGAAATGATCGATGAGAATAATAAAACCCATGAAGAATGAAGCTAGATAAGAGACGTAGCTTGAGATTGTTGACATTGTAGTGTCCTTTGTAAATGTTAAAAGGAGTATGCGATATGTATCTGACTATATAGTGACAAATATGGCATTGGAGTCTAGCCATTTGTCAGGTATTGGCAGTACAAACAATCATGTACACAAGTAGCAGACATAAATCATGTATGAAATATCGAAAATATATAGCTAGCTAATTCTTATATGTCAAGGAAAAAAGAGGCTCGTCATCTTAGTGAATTATATATAGCTCGGCATTCTTAAAAGTTTGATGCAAATCTGTTACATCGATCATATATGAATGTGTTGATGATGAAATGTAGGCAAGAAGAATTGCATAAACATATATTAGCTAGCGTTAATTTGACTAGCTCTCATACATACAAGTGGTAATAAGCTCACCATTTTAACTTCTAGTATTCCTTGTTCCAGTCAGACTTGGATCTGATACGAGACAGAAGAGGCCGTCATCTTAGGGCCCTAAGCTCGAAGAGGCACAGAAATGGAAATCTCAACCATCTTCATCATTAAGTTTGATGAATATAGTTTAATTTAATTTTGAGTTTACAGATTTAATTCCTGAAAATATAGTTTAATTTAATTTTGAGTTTACATATTTAGTTCCTGAAAATATTTTATTAAAAAGGAAATGCAAGCTACGATTAAAATGACCAATTTTTTAGAGTTTGTCTCAGTTCCAAAAATCTCAAATCCGATCCTAGTTCAGTAATCTAAATACAGATCACTAACCCTAGCTTCCAAGATCAAACCTACAACAGTATAACCTAATGAGCAGAAGCTGTTATTTTATTACCTAACTAACTAAGTCTTGGGCATTGTCAACATGAATTTACACTATATATACGTCACAAATTGGATGATGATGACATTCCCTTTGGAATTGGGTTTTCTAGCTTCTAATTCTTAATTTATATATGATTACTTGACTACGTTAGAAACATTAATCACAATTTTCAAGCTCAAATGTGAAAGGATTTGCAAACAGCTCTATGGATTGTTCCTAAAGTCAGAAGCACACTCGACTGCAAATCCAACCACTAAAGCGTTTAGACTGAAAAAGAATCTAATACATTCAACCTTAAGCTTAACTTATTGCCACTACTATATCTAATTACTCTACTAAATTATGTTGTGTTGATGCGTGATCTGTTCCACCAATGGATTAGATATAGAGATGGTGAAAGGGAATGATGATGATGATGATGATGATGATTTATTTGTATACACCAAACAAGTACATGAGAATCATCATCAACATATATAAATTTTATGCCAAGGAGGTTTGGCTCAGTTGATAAGGACGAGCTTGTGGTGGAGACCCTATCCGAGTTCGATCCCCGCTATCAACAGATCTCGTTGGTTCGCGATCTATAAATTATCCTGTGGAAATCCATATCTGGAGGCTAGTGTAACAGGTACGTGTCCACTGTAAGTCCTTCAGGGTTAAGGTTGCAGGTTTGCCCTGACGATGGTGGTGTAGCGTAAGCAAGCTCTCACCTAAACTTTTCCAAAGCAGAACATATATAAATTTTATTTCAAATGTTGACTAGTCTAGCTATATATGTATGTTTGTATATATTTCAATTTGTGCTCGAAGCTAGGTCAAATTTAGTTAAATAAAACACAGCCTTTTGTAGGATTCAAACAAAGAGATCGAGGAGCTGTTTGATTCCATAATGTTTACGTTTATATAATGAATTCGATCAGTTTAGATGGAGACAGAAAGAAGCAATTTTGACTTCGCGTTCATGGGAATATGTTTATTAACATTGTAGGTTGGTTTGCAACGACATTCTAGAAAGATTGGTTGGTTATTTTCTTTAGAGAAAGTTCAGAAATTTTGGTGTAAGAGAAATGAAAGAAGCTCGAGATGAAAAATATGCACATAAGAGGGCAAAGCATGGCTTTTTTTATCTTTCAAATTAATCTGCTTGACTGCTTATTGTTTGAGAGTAAATTTACTTATCTTGTAATTGAAGGATCTTGAACTAATTTAGCGGTTCGTCGCTGATGTGATCGAGTATATTGAGAGATATCTGTGATCAGGACCGTTTAAGGTATGTTTTGGAGGTCAAGCTATCTTGAGGTAATTTTTGGGGTATTTCTTGATTTAACTTTGATTGTCGATCATTTTGGTGATTGAAGATAGATTGTTACAAAAATGGAGATATTAAAGATCATGTGAAGAAGAAGAAAAATACGGATGTATGCCATGCTATGCAAGGAATGTCTAATTACCTTTTGTAATTCAGGTATAAGTGACGTGCACTTGAAGTCATTGTGTTATGAGGATTCATTCCTTATTGGTCATGCCTGAGAAGATATACACTTCCAGAGATTATACTGCAATGTTATATCGTCAAGATCTCTAAGATTCAATTAGGAAGGATGTCTGCTACCTTGATCCGTAAGGGTATGTGAACCTAGCCCGCTCTATATATAAGAGGTTCTAACAGACGAGAAGAAAAACGACTCAACTTACAAACACAATCATTTGCAAACATAGCTACAAACACCTCGTACGTCTCTCCGAGCGCACCCACCACCAAAAAGACTCTCTGGTGTCTTTTGACAGGACCAATCTGTTGGTATCCTACTGATCCGTTAGTGAAATTCTGCCTCCATCACAGGACCTGATCCGTCAGTTATCCTTCTGATCTGTCACAGAACCTTCTGCCATTGACATTGTTGAGGTTTACTCCAGCAAATATCATTTTAATCTTCGTTGTTTAAGCACTTTAAGAGCAATCTTAGGTTTGGTAAAGAATTCATCCAGTCGCTTGAAGCAGAGGTCGGAAAGAAAGTGCACAACATCAAGATAAGACGGCTACGCAGAAACCAGAAGCGTTAGTATGTCAACATCCGCAAAATCACGCTCGAACACTTATATTTGATAAGCATTACTAGGTTTATTTTCCATTTTTAATTTTTACATGCAAGAATAATGCAGTGTCATGAACTGATTGGTTAAGGAGTACACAAACAATTTTGAGTTAATGAGTTTAAATTTTATTGTCATATGTAAGCTGCCAGTTATTTAATAAAAAAAATTGAAAAAAAATGCAGAGATTAGATAGTGAAATTCATCTCAGAAAGTTCGTCTAATTTTATCAAACTCATTTATTTTACTATGAAAAATCTAATTATTATTATAAGAACCTGTCATCAAAGTCTTCCTCTATTTTATCTTTATTAAATGGCACTGTAACTAGGGTTTACTACTGCTTGCTGCTTGTAATGTAGTGATCGAGCTCCTCAATCCGAAATTTGCGTACAAATTGAGAAGACTGCAAAACTATATATGTTTGATTACTTGATATAACCTTTTGATTGGTGACAGCCACTAAATGTTACATATTAACACCTCCAATTCAAGAGAGGTTAGCTTGGTAGCTAGCTGATAGCAACTAATTCATTATTGATATTGTCTCATATTCCAAGTGTTGTATGTCGTGCAATATTCTACTGTGTATACATATCATGATCTACATGTACAACACTACAAATTACACATACAGATGACCCTGTTGATGACCTAACATATCAAAATCACCCAAATAAAGAGGGATTCTCGATCCTAATGTTAGAAGGAAGGATTTTGCCGAACCTAGCTCGTTAATTAAAGGGAGAAATGATCAAAGACGTCAAACAACATGAACCCAGAAAATGTGGTATATATAATTTGCAGACTACGACCTCTGTACATATATACACCAGCAGCACTACGTACTAGCGAAGCTCATCATCTTCATAGACGTGACTCATAAACATGCATCAGATTCATCTAATTGTGAGTGATATGTTTACAGATCAATAGCATCCATGAAGAACTTGATTTCTTAAGAGCATGTATTCACGAGTGGCATAAATGATCGATATATATAAAACTACTCGATCAAGCGTGTAATCCTAACCCTAGCACTATCCTACGCAATTGGCAAGAGTTTCCTTGTAAATTTTTATTCTTTCCTTTCCATCACAGGTTGATTGACTCTAGCTGCTATCGAAGTAATATATGAGATTATGAGTTTAGGAGGCTGTCAAAATCACTTCTTTCCAGCTCGATCGATCATTGAGTGTGATATGATGGGGGGCTGTACGTCATGAGTGACTGATGATATTCGATCATCACCATGTATGATTGGTTGTGTGGAGCCAAAATGAGAGAGATGAAACTATTGATTGCTTTTGGCCACTCGGCCTACGAATCCAAATTAAGCTTGTGGTGAAGAGATAGATATATACTCGAGTGAGTCAAGTCCGGAAGGAAATGATGGATGGGACACAAAAATACCAGAACACAGAGAAAGCTTCTTTCACTACATAAGATCATTGGAGTCTGAATGATCGATACATTACAACAAGAAAGGCAATATGTGCAGAGCCTACATTAATTTGTTGTCCAAATACACTGAAGCTTGAAGCCTCGATTCGTACATATATGCCTCCATGCTTCAGATATTTGGTTTTAGTTGCTGTAGTAGTTCTAGTGTCGTATCAGTGCAGGTCAAGGTGGATTTTGACCATTTTGGGGAAGACATGAGCATGATTGAAAGTGATTATGTGAAGTTAATCAGATTTGTTGCCCAACCAATTGAAATTTAGAAGAAGTATCTTTTCTTTGGGACGAACCAAATCTGTTGTTAGTTGGTGCATGTGTCGTATCAGTTCAAGGTCAAGGTGGATTTGGAAAATTTGGGGAAGAGATGACGATGATTTATTGTGATTATGTGAAGTTAATCAAGGTGGTTATGCATAATTTGGGAGTACTTGCTTGATGTGATTTGTTATTACTCAACAAATATAAGATATATCTTTTATCTTGGACAAAGGCAAATCTGATTAACATAAAATGTTTATGTTTCATAATTAAATAATCAGGATTATGAATACATATATGATTGTGGAAAATACTTGCAGCAATACCGGTATTGACGAGTGCGTGCATACTCACATTTATTTATATATTTTTACCAGTGTATATCATAATCTTAGTCATTCAAAAATTTAATTAACCAATCAAGATCACATATGCAAAAAATCAATTTGAAAAATGATCGTTTACTCAACCAAATGCTTCAATCAAATGGACAGTTATGGTGAAAGTTAGAAGTCTCGTGAACTGCCGTTCATTTGATTGATGCATTTGACTGAGCAAACGATCTTTTTTCAAATTGATTTTTTACAGAGATGATCTTGATTGGTTAATTAAACTTTTGGAATGACTAAAATTATAATTTACATTGTTAGAAGTATGTAAATAAAAGAGAGTATGCACGCACGCATCAATACTGGTAAATATTTCCCTACGATTGTCAATTTGACTAAAAATATACATAATCAATAAGCTTGAAGTAAAAAACTATTTCAAAAAGAAATTGTAAAATGTAAAAATTGAATTGTGGAAGACGGACAGCAGACTTACAGCGCCTAGTATGCTGAGCGTGCTAGTTTTAGAACACCATAGCGAGGGTTCGAAAACACTAGACGCCTAGGCAAGGGCAACTATCAAGTATAGGGCTCATTTACTTGGGCCTATGATGGGCCGGCCCGCCTTTCCCTTCATCAGTCAGAGAGATGAGAGAGCCTGTTTGACGGAGGATGATGCTGATGAAGAGCGGTGGTGGCACGGCCATGGCTGTCCCTTACAGGCCGCCAGTGTGCTCCGCAAAAGCTTCCAATATCAACTCAGAAAACCTACGTTTCCAACTGGGTCAGCTTCATACAGAAGCTGAGACCACCAGAGACAAAGGTATACAAGTTCTTGGTTGGTTGACTTAACTTTCAGTTATTGGTTGATTATAATACTCAATTCCTGTTCTTTTTCGTTCCAATGTGGGTTTATTCTTGGATGAACATGAACCTTACTGTTGGTTAAGTTCTACATGCTTTTTGTAACTATCTGAGTTATAATTGTGTACATGAGAAGAGTTTAAGACTAGTTTATGGTTGTTGGCTTAGCTAACAATGCAAGGTTGAGGCTTCTGCGTCTGTCCGAGGCGGCTGAGAAGCTTAGACGGCAAGCAGCAATCAATGTCCGGACCGGGAGGGAAGACGAAGCTAGGGAAATGCTTTTTCAGAAGAAGAAGGTCATGCAGGCATTGGAGAAGTCAAAGAAACGGATTGAATTGCTTGATGAGCTTTCATCGAAGCTTAATGAGGTACACTAGCTGGAATAACCATGAAAGGATTTGTTTGTGCTGAGAAACTAGATATAGTTTTTGTGTATCTATGTATCAGTTTATGTTAGAATCCATGATCCTCTATGTTTCCGTTGATAAGCTTCACAATTACTGAAGATCAGGGTGGTTGTTATCCAATTGAAAAGGGACATTAACATGGGGTTGTTCAATGCCATTTTTCAAGATCCCTAGGTTTAATTATGAATATTTCAGCAAAAATGTAATCAAAATTTGATTGCCATTACCATAGGAGTTGTGGAGGCACCCATATGGATTAAAAAATATAGATGATGAAGTTTTCCATTGTGAAGTTGCTTTACTTTTCTAGCAGAAGCCAGGGAGGATTGATCTGTTAACCGAAAAGCCTTATGCTTTCAGCAATTGAAAAAATGGCAAAAGTCCTCTCAGGTTGCAATTTGTTTGTGGTGCATAGATAGAAGATTTGGGAGAGAGCTAGGTTCCATACATCTTTATGGGTCTCTTCCAAGGGAGTTTAAGGATCACATTTTTCCTTCTGGTGGCAGTTAGTCATAGAGGTTGATATGGGATATACCAGCTTCTGGCATGGCCTCATTCTAGTCATAAGTTCTTTGGAGGGCAATTTTGACTGATGGAAATCTCCTGGGTGGTAGCTAAGGGTGAGGAGCTGTAGATCACTTTGGGATAGAGTTTGTTACTTGGTTTGGGTATGACTGCATGAGTTTATCCCGATTTTAGAAATATTTCTTTGTATGCTACATTGTTGGACTGGAGGGCCGTTTTCTCTTAGTTCTCTTATTTAACTTGCATTTTAGGCCCTTTATTTTGTTGTTGTTAATGTGTCAGTTAATTTACAAACACCATAGTAACATACTTAGGCGTGATGCTCACCTGGGGATCTGCATAACAAGTTCTTCTGTTAATCTGTTGTAGTTGCAAAAGGGTTTTTGAAGCCTTTGGCTCACCTGCAAAGAAAAACTTATTAAGTTGTGAGTGTTTTATCCGCATAACTAACTGGATTACAATCTACCTTTTGCATTAGCTTTTCATTGTCCAAGTAGTCTTTTATTTGCAACCAACTTGGATTCATTCAAAGGGCTATGAATGCTGTATTTCCTACCCACTTTTGTGATCTTGTAGTCTAGTTGGTAGCCACACCTCTTCTTTATGAAGGAGGCCTTCCCAAAGTCTTATACATTATCATAAAGCATACCAGCTACTGTTAACATGCTATTATTTTTTTCTCTCTAAATACTTCATTCCAATCTTTTGATCTTACTGTATTAGGTTCAGTTCATTATATGAAAATAAGAAGACTAATTTTCTTTCAGGCAATTTCTGTAAAAGAGAGGCAGCTCATTGGCAATGTTGCTTTGGATCTTGAAGTTGTCAGACAAGATGCCAGTCCAGTTCGAATTGTATCCCCAACACCTGAAGATGGAGAAGAATTAGATGAGGTTGAAGAATTTGTCCCCAAGGGATCGAAGCTTAATGATGACCAAGAAAACTGGCTCCTTAAGCAGAATCAAGCTAGCTTACATGTTGAGCCAGAGGGAGATGATGCCCGGAAACCTTTAAAAAGTGGAGTTTGGAATGAAGAAGACATAATCAGTAGCTTGCAGGGAATATCATCTTTTGAGAATTTCTTGGAGCATCTGGATGACAAACTTAACAAAATTGAAGCAGAACTTGTCACTGTATTAAGGATCTCAACCTTGGTAGTGGACAACCACGAGAAGGCAACAAATTTCAAGGTGCAACAGATAATGGAACTTATAGAGAGTATAGGTGGCATTAGACAAAGGTATAGGTTTAACTGTATCTGTGCTTTTTAATCCTATCCTAGAATATGCTTTTTACTTCTCATTGTTGGCTGACTCTGTACCGTGGTTAATTTCATTTGCTACCTGTGATCTTTGTGTTTCAGAATTTCAAATATCAAGCTGGCAGATGTTGAGGTCAGATGAAGTTTCATTTTATTCAATCTCTATTATCTGGTATGGGTTCTGTTTATGCATTAAGTCTCCACCTGCAACTCTGTTTTCATGAGAATTGTTGAACTAGATATTGGAGATTACATATGTTACACCTGCTTAGTTTAAATGGTACATATCTTTTTCGTCCCTCGTGTTTGAGTCATACATCTTACAACTCTATTGGAGGTTACAGCATGAAAACTTGTGAAGACAGTATATATGGCATATGCTTCTTTGCCCCTATTGTATCAATTTCAGAGTTAGGGAGTGCGGGTTGAGGAAGTGAAATGCCCTTGATGAATTTTTTAGGCCTTCACAAGCTCTGAATCATAAACTTGATAATTGATGGTATAATCAGGAAACTGTTTTCGGTTTATTGGCTTCTTCAAACACTTAATAGGAAAAGTTCAGTGAGTACAGTGAATAGCTTGTTTAAAAATAATTTCCAGTATCAATAGCCAATACTTAGCATCTCTTCATTTGTTTGAATGCATTTTGTGAACATCTGAAGGTTTGGCCCTACAATTGAAAGCACCAAGATTTATTTCTTAGGCCCTTGAGCTTGAAGAGTGCCAGTAGATTTTTCTTTTTCCTTTCTTGTTTAGGCATGTACTCGTAAATTTGCAAACTTTCGGATCAATGATATTTATCGAATATAAAGGCAGTATTGACAATCTTTTCCTATAGTAAATAAATGTCATTTTTGAAAGCATTATTACTTTTAATTTTAATCTTGTGTCTTTTTTCTTTTCAAGCCATTCTATCTGTATATTAAGTAGAATATAGGCTATAGCAATGCATGTTCTTTGGTGGGAGGGAGAAAATCGATATACAATTCCTGACATTAGTACTGTTGTAAAAACAACAATCGGTCTACATTTTTGGATACCTCTTTAGCATATACATTTATTTCCTTGGGTGCTAATGACCACAGAAAATGAGCAAGTCACAATGAGATGAGATCTTTAGGTGCCCGTTTATCATTCAGGAGGAATAGTATGAACAAAAGAATTGAACTCTGATATGAGAGTAACCATCAAATTCATTTTGTATGTAACTATAGTGAAAGAAAGAACAAAATCTTAATTGTGTGCCTGTGTTGTTTCCATTTACATTATGTTGGGATCAGTCATTGTCACCTTCCATAAGGTCAACAAGAGTAATCTTGCCATCATTACTATGCCCCAAAGAATCAAATTGTTTGCATATCAGCAGGATGTCCTTATTAGCTACCATGCCCATCTCCTTGAGCTTGTACAAGACGAACTCGGATTTGCTGAAAATCATAGTTCATATAAGCAGAGTAAAACTAGTAGATGAAAAGACGGATCAAAATTAGGTGTAAATCCATATACAGAAAGTTAAGGGTACCTGATGCATCCATCATTGTCCAGGTCTGCTGCCAGTAAATCCCTTAGGGTGACCTCCTTTTGAAGAACCCATTTTGCAATTCTGCGATTTCTCTTGTCGATTCTCATCTCTGTCAAGTACAAAAACGCCCGTGCAACGGCGAATGTGCTTACTAGTAACCAGACTACTGCAAAACATCTTCCTCCTACGGTTTTGAAAGCATAATCCCCATATCCTACTGTTGTCACTGATGTAACAGACAGGTAAAAACTATCAACCCAGCTGTAGCCCTCTAGATAATGAGCTACTATTGTGCCTATAGTTATACAACAAAAGACTACTGTCAAGGCCAAGCATACCTTTATCCTTATTCTCATCCTTCCCTTCTCTTTATCAATGAAATACGCCTGAACCATTGTGTTGAACTTATTCTCATCCACCGTGCTCAACAAAACCGATTCTTGCCTGTCGCAGATGTAGGTCACCAACCCATGTAGCAGAATATCAATGAAACCGAAACCAACCAAGATGAAGAAACAAGTGAAGAGTTTGGTAAATGTTGTGTCTGGAACAATGTCACCATATCCAATGGTGCAGAGCGTGACAACAATGAAGTACAAGGCGTCCACTGGTTCATGTGTGACATTCTCCCCTGAGATACCTCCGGTAGTTAAGTATACCACAATGCCAATGATGATATACACTACGACACCGATGGAGGCTTGCCGAACAATGTTAGGGGTTGATTTAGGGGCAGGTCTGGGATCCAAAGAATCTTGAATCGTCTCCTTGAAGTCGGTGAACACCGAGGGAGCTGAGTGTGATCGACGTTTGAGCCTTCTTTTCCTGTTCTTGTTCAAGTTGACAATGAGATTTGCATATGAAGAAGAACTGGGAGTTATGGGAACAATAACATCACCAGCACTTGTGATCAGCTGGGTACTCGAGACACGCCGCGCAGGGTCGAGATCAAGGAAACTTGAGCGGAAGTCTCTTGATAATCTTCTTGGTGCTGCTCTGCTAGTCCCTTCTTCACCACTTGCCTCTGCTGCAATCTTGGAAAGAAAAGGCTCATCATCCATGGTAAGTCTGCATATGTTAATTGTATGGATATTAAGTATTCAAAGTCTACCCTCCTATTATTGAGCTGTTGTGTTTCTTCCAAGGAAGAAAAGGAGTTCCCAACTATAAGTCAATCCATGGAAGAGTAGTTTAGCTGCGTGGTAGGGGGTGGACTTTGGAAGTTCATATATTACCAGTTACATAGCTAACCCCCACATTATTTGTAGTTTTTGATTCCAACTTTCGAGCTAACCATCATTTTCCAGCTGACCCTTTACGGTAAACTACTGAGTATCCCATAGTCCATTTTCTTAAATCCTTCTAAATCAGCCATGAAAAAGCACAACTCATGTAGTATCAGAGTCCTCATGCCTGGCTACTATTCAGTTTCTATACACATGGACTTCTGTTTCTTTCAGATTTGTCTTCTCCCTATTATATATGACGCAGTGTCTTGTGTGCCAATGTTACAAACGCAGATTATGACCCAGTTCATGGCATGCATGTCAACAGATTATGAACATAATTCAATACAGAACTTACTAATTTGTTGTAATAATTTAAAGTTTAACCGTTTTAAGGAAAAAAATGTTCATTCATGATCACTTATCAGCCTACTTTCATCTAGCAAAGCAATGTTGACAGCAGGATGTAGCCATTGAGCAGTACCCAGCCATGAATTGATGCATGGATGATCAGCAGCTACGTGACACCACCAAGTGGGCCCTACCGGCCGCTCCCAGTAAGGAGCTACCACATCTGCTACAGCAACATCATCCTCATCGCTTGCAAACTCCATAGGCTGGGACTCCCAGCCATCATAAACTTGCAGTCTGGACTAGTTTAGAAATTCTATCCCAGCCAATCGGTACCCAACAACTTTTAGGAGGACCCTCTCTCCCTCGGAATCGGAAATGGCCTGAGTGAGATTTCTGTTTGTAGTTAAGGCCTTCTTCCTTTCGATTCTGTTCAACTCCTAAAACTCTTTTCGGTGAGGATTCACATGAGTTTTTTACATATTCTTTCTTGAGTGATGGGATCAGCTCAGGTGACGGAACTTGCTTGTAATTACAGTATAATTATATATTTGTTAGCGCTAAGTTTAGAATTTTGACATATAGTGACCCTTCGAAAGATTTGGTCTCATCGGGATTTTGTTTCAAGTTCCGCCACTGATTAGAACGGCATTTATGATCCTCTAGCTTGTTCATGTTGTTTCTCACAGGAACTGCCATCACTCTTTTAATTATGTATGCACGGTAAAACAAAGTATGAACAAAGAACACCAACATCCAGAGAGCAAATTAAATGAAAGCAAACAAAACATAAATTGACATCACAACCATTAGACATGCATTAAACGGATTTTCATAAACACCGATCCAATAACTAGTTCACAGCCATCAAGCTAGAACTTCAAATTTTATGCTGAAACACAAACTGACATCCACCACCTAACCCCAAAAGCTAAATTTTAGCTCTGAATCCATTGCAACTATTGAACTATATATCCATTTCCTATTGTTTCTTTCTTCAAAATGAAGTTCAAATCTTTCACCGTGATACTTTGACCCCTGAAAAGATATATGCTTGAATCAACTCACTACTACAGCTCAGCTATTTATATTGATCCGACTTATACCAAGATTAAAACTTCAGCATAAACACAACATAATAGAGATAATAAACTGGAAAACTAGTCAAAACAACGTTCATTGCCCAAGTGTCCGCTCAGACAACGTACATGGAAAGAAAAACTAAACCCAATTCAAGAATGAAACTCAAACAAAACGTACCATCTGAGAGAAGGTTGATGAAGTTGGGTACGTAATATGAGAGCACAAAGAGGCCGGGAGGGAGGGTGTTGTAGCGTGGAGAGCTTTGCAGTGAGGCTGCATGCATGAGTGTTGGAGTTTCTGAGTTTTGCCACACCAGTGAGAGTGTGCATGACTGAAAAGTTTGGTGGTACATGTCTTCCTAGTCTAGTCAAATCTGCAGACTGCCAATTGGAAATCAATTTTCTTTGTTTTATGGAAAATACTTGTGTTTGGTCTAGTCTCTCTGCTATTTATATATTTTTAACAATATCAATTATAATCTTAACTATTTAATAGTTTAATTAACTAATAAATATTTTTTTTTCAAAAAAAAAATCAATGTAAAAGGAGATTGTTTGCTCTGCTGAATGCATCAAACAAATGAACAGTTCTTGTTAAAGTTAAGATCCTTATGATCAGTCGTTCATTTGATTGATGCATATGACCGAGCAAACGATTTTTTTTTACATTGATTTTTTACAGAGATAATCTTAATTGGTTAATTGAACTATTGAACGGATAAAATTACGATTGACATTGTTAAAAATATGTAAATAGGAGAGAAATCGGACTCAAGTATTTTTCTTGTTTAATGGCTTGATATATGAGGCATTAAATGGCTTTCTATGGAGGAGGATAAACTAGTTTGACATTTTTTGGCATTTTTAACTTGGATATCGACAGTTTCACAATTTTTGCACCTTACCTTTTGAAGTTTATGCCGATTTTCCCACTAGAGAAGTGAAGGAATCAAGATCCTCGTTTATCGTAGGCTTAACTCAAATGAGTCATGAATAGGGCTGGGCATGGGACGGGACGGGATTTGTCAGAATCCCGTCCCGTCCCGAAAATAATTTATCGGGACGGGACGGGACGATGTTTTTAGAAATCTGTCCCGCACGTCCCGATCCCGTTCGGGACCGGGACGGTACCGGGTCGGGATCGGGATCCCGACAAAGTCTTCTGAAGGTTTTAGCTGGAATTGACACCAGCTTCACTGTCACAGCCAAGTCTTCAGACTCATCCTTCTCGCCGAGTCCATTGATACGATAATGCACTTTGCAGCCCAGACCCATGTCGATAACTCATTTGGTAACAGCTTTGAGTTCACTAAAAACAACATCTATGGCACACATGTTCTTCTTGAAGCATGCAAAGTCACTGGTCAAATCAAAAGGTTCATCCATGTTAGCACAGATGAAGTTTCGGGTTCCTTTGTGTTGATCATCATTTAGTCATATTATGGTGTACATCGGTACATATTAACTTTATCATGCATTTTTAGCATTCTTTAGTTGAAATTTGGACTCATTGTCAAATTTATATGCTAAATTCTGCAGAACTCTCTCAGAAATGGCTACCACAGTACCACGTATAAACCGAAGAACATCCTCATTACTGGGGCTGCTGGTTTCATTGCATCCCATGTTTGCAATCGGCTAATCAGAAACTACCCTGAGTACAAGATTGTCGTTCTTGACAAACTTGATTACTGTTCAAATTTGAAGAACCTTCTTCCCTCAAGGTCATCCCCAAACATCAAATTTATCAAGGGAGACATTGGAAGTGCGGACCTTGTCAACTTCATCCTTCTCGCCGAGTCCATTGATACGATAATGCACTTTGCAGCCCAGACCTATGTCGATAACTCATTTGGTAACAGCTTTGAGTTCACTAAAAACAACATCTATGGCACACATGTTCTTCTTGAAGCATGCAAAGTCACTGGTCAAATCAAAAGGTTCATTTCGGGTTCGTCCCGGTCCCGCGCGGGTTCGTCCCGATCCCGTCCCGTTTCTAAACTTTCGAGACGGGACGGGACAGTACTGACATTTTCAAACTCTATCCCGTCCCATCCCGTTAATTTTCGGTACGGGACCGGGACGGGATCGGGATTCCGGTACGAAGTGCCCACCCCTAGTCATGAACCTAATTTAACCCTTTCTCGTAGGTAAAAACCAACTTGTTGGAATATGAATAAGTTGTATATGGTTTGTCGATCACAATGTAAATTTGAATCCCTTCTTTGTGTTTAATGTAAACTATGGGGTGCAAATCCACTAATAGGTACAAATATGGTACAATACACCATATATAATTCGATCAATCTATGAATGACTCGTTAAAATCGAATTACTATCTACAGATCCTACAAATCATTATTAGTAGAGATGACTTAAACAGTACGTGGTGTAATCCAAAGTAACCAAGTACAGCAGAATTTCGATTAATTAATAATATCGTTAAAATAATAATTCTTACTAGTCTTGAGTTAGAGACAACGTGCTAAATTAATAATTCGTTAAATTTATAAGATAATATAAATACAAGAATTTACATATTTAGCCCCTAATGAATATATAAATCAATAATTTCTTGATACATAAATATTTAATTTTATTCATTTATGAGAATTTCATAAAAAAATAAGTCAATTGTCACTTGTTTCTTTTTAAAAATTGAGATTATCTTGATTACTTGATCGATTTCATATATTGTCTCCTAGCTCACTTCCAAGAAGAACTTTAAAAAAAAACCTATTGCAAATGCTTATGAGTGTTACTTGGATTTTATATATTGTATTCACATAATATTTTACGTATTTCATCCATCATCGTCAATTTTTTTACTCATTTGAGATGATAAACCATTATTGTGCTCTTGATGTGGTATGTGACTATTACCTTTGTATATTAAATAAAGTTATGTTTATTTAATTTTCATCACTGATATAGTTTTTTAAGGACAATGAACTAATATAGTACTTCAAACTATAATAATATGTTGAATAAAATGTTGTATATCGAATAAAGTAGCATATTTAATAATAAATTCGTCCATATAGACATTGAATAATGTACAACAATATTATTTTTGTTGAAAAAATAAAAATACATATATAAGATAGTAAGAATATTTTGATAAATTAATAAATTATTAAATTATCGATAAATTAATAAGTTATTAATTTATCAATTAATTAATAATTTATTAATTTATCAAAATATTCTTACTATCTTATATATGTATTTACCGGTCCTGACATTATTAATTTATAGAGGTTTAACTATATACCCTGACACTATCGGTGAATGACCAAGCCAGTCAAGTTCCGGGAGCGTTACCCCAAAAAATTTGTAGAATTCGATTCCAAATTCAAGATTAACCTGGATCCAATGTTTTGATACAAAAACTTCCATGATTCTAATGTTAAGGACTAGTTAATGACTATTTCATTAATGATTTATACACCAACTTTTCAATCATATTTTTTTATCTCAACCGTTAGTTTTTAAGTCTATACAAGCAAATCACTTCTATAAAATGGACAATGAATTGGTTTTTAACTTTTTTGCTCTAAGACTGGTATCACATTTTACATTTAAGATGTGATACCCATATACTATTTGGTCTAAGACTTTTTCAGCCTTCAATGTAAAATGGACAAGGCCAACCTATCACAAATATGTGAAGCTCAAGTCTGGCATTTGGGCGGGTAAAGTCATGGACACCCATAGTCTTCCTACTTTTAGCCCACGTACGATTTATGTATAATGAAATTAATTTAAAAAAAATTGATGTTGTTAAGAATCGAATTCACACTATTAGAAACATAATTACAACATATTTGTCAATTGAACGAAAATATTTTGTTGGTATATCAATCATAATTATAGGATATTATAAAATTAAGGCGAGTTATTTTTTTATAATTAATTCTTAAGTACGTAGTAGTTTTTGCTTAATTATAAAAAAATATTTCTTTTGATATTTATTATTTAATAATTTAAATAAAAAAATATATTATTACTAAGAGTCAAAATTGAGTCGGGTCATGGGTCGGTCTTACATGGCCGAAATTGCCCATATCCTACCCATTTTTAAATAAATCAGGTGAAATCCGTCTATTAACTTGGGCCGGGCCGGCCGGAGCTGAATCTACAGGTCTACAGTCCACCACGTAAAGCAAAAAACAGAAAAAAAAACCGGGAGCGTCGTATAAAAACCAAAACGATAGAGAGTGAGAGCAAACCACGTCATTTCAGCGATAGAGAGAAAGACCGAGGGTTTTTGTGATCGGAAAAATCCCAGCCACCAGCGAAGAGCCGCAACCGTAGATTTTCCGGCAGAAAAATTATTTTGTTTTCCTTTATCCGGCGGCGATGGGAAGCGAGAGCAAGAACGGAGGTCAGTTCCTGCCGGGAACCAAGAAGATGATACAGAGCCTCAAGGAGGTGGTGAACTGCCCCGAGGCTGAGATCTACGCCGTGCTTAAAGAATGTAACATGGACCCCAACGACGCCGTGCAGCGCCTCCTCTCCTTAGGTTCACTGCCGCCACCACCTTTTTTCACCGTTCGTTTTTTTTATTAATTTTTTAATTGGAATAGTGAATTCGGATGGCGTGGTTTGGGAATGAGGTGACAAGTCTTGGTTTTTGATTTTGTTTTTTGTTTTCAAGTGTTTGGTTGATGTGAAATTTGAGAGGGGATAAGGAATAGAGGTGTGGTTTGGGCTCTGTGGTATTTAGAAGGTTTTTGACTGGGCAGGACTCTTAATTTTTGGGTGAATAAGAGTAAAATCTGGTCTGGCTTTAACTTATATTGCTGTGGCATTTTGATATTTTTTTTCCTTGAATTTTAGATTTTTTCTTGCTGGGAAAATTTTAGTGTTTGGACTGAACTGTTGGACTGGATTCACTGTGTTGTAGTGACCTAATTGTAAAATTTTCCCAATGTATTAGGTAGAGTTGAAGAGAAATATTTGACTCAAAGAGTTGAAAGTTACTTTAGAAATAGTTTTTTTAGAACATATGACAAAGCTAGTGGTAGTGATAGTAATTGATTGCATTTTCAGTAACAATTGGAGTAAACGACCTTGTAGGTTGTTTTTGTCAATTTAAAATGGGGACATAGTGAGTTGAATCATCAATATGTGCCCGTTTTAGTTTAATAGGTTGTTTCTTCTTATAGTGTTGAGTTCAGTTTTTATCTTATGGCTTTGGATTTAGTTACACTTCAGAGTCATCATTGAATTATTATTTGCAATTGTGTAGACACATTTCATGAAGTGAAGAGCAAACGTGAAAGAAGGAAAGAGGTACCCTTGTGAAAGTCCACTAATTTCAAGTTTCTTCCCTTCTGTCAAATAAGATTCATCTTTCTTGTAGTGTGCCGCTTAAAGGGTTTTGGTATCATGGGAAATAAGTTTCAATTACTATTCTCTGCCTTGCACTTTCCAAAAGGAAAAGATCTCTGTCTTGCAGCTAGTTGTACATATTGTTTTTTGGTTTTCAGGAGAATCTTTAGTTTCTTTTCTTCACTATGTCTGTTATCTATTTCAAGTTAGATCAAGTTTAGTGCAATTCACATGATTATAGCAGCTTTCTCTATTTTATTATGCATTATGTTCTTTTCTTTATTCATATTGTATTAATAGTTCAGGCTGTTTTTTTTGGTTAAAAAATTTTCAGTTGAAGGAGACACAAGAGTCTAGGCCGCGAGTTTTCAATGGTGGTTCAAATTGTGGAGTTAGAGTTACTACTGAACACATTGCTGGATCATGTGGATCAACTCAAATGAGTTACAATGGTATATTGAACTTGTCTAGGGCTTGTATGCATAGCATAGTTACACATTACGGTATTGCATGTCTTAATTTCAAAGTTTTGTAATCCTTCTTTTAGAGCTTGGTAAGGCTGCATACAAGGGACAAAATGGGTTTGCTGCTCCTTCACCTCATTCATCAATTATAGGAAGAACTTCAAACCAGCAACCTTCATCTCACAGGCAAGTTCTACTTTTAGATTCTAGCTTGTTAGATTTTTTTTTCAAAAAAAATCTAACAGTTTGAGTATGAGATCATTAGTCTAGAATTCATTTTTCTTTGTTGGGATTCTCTTAGGGTACATGATGTTAAAAATTATCTGTTGCGGTACTAAACTAGCTCTCTACAGTGGTGGACAACTCTGTACCATCAGGCAGCTAGTCTGCAACTGTATGGAGTTGGTCTACCCTTGTAGGAAGCTAGTCTACAACTATAAGGGGGTATGTATGGATTTAATAATGCATAGTTGACACTTTAATCTTTGTCTGCATTGATAACGGGTGATTTTTTGTTAGCCTGGTGATGGAGTTGGTCTACCCTTGTAGGAAGCTAGTCTACAACTATAAAGGGGTTTGTATGGATTTAATAATGCATTGTAGTCTCTGAAATCTTTATCTTTGTTGATAACGGGTGACTCAACGATAGCCTGATGATGGTATAAAACTTTAAATTTTAAGAACCTTGCATGTACAAGGGATATGTTAGTGAGTAAAGATGGTGATTTGGAAAATGATAGTGGATGAGAACCCCATCCTGGTTTACTTTACTGAAAGTGTGAAAGTTGCTTAATTGAATGGTGTAACTGAGGCCGGACTGCATGCTACATGATCTTTAGTTTGGTTGTCGTTACTATTGTCAAATCAGAATAACAAACAGTCAATCTGTAAAATAAGTCACATTCTCTTCTGATTATATAATTACTCATGTCAAATTATCTGTCAATATCTGCTGCAGTGATTCTTTTAGTACCTCAACAGGGTCGGGTGATACCATCTCTGCATCTGTGCAACCTTCTCCTGGGAATCAGTCTGCGTGGTCGACCACGTGCTCAGGACATATTTCAATGGCTGACATCGTCAAAATGGGTAGGAACCCCAGCAAGGGCTCACATATATCATCTGAGACGTCATCTTTGCATCAGGATGCTTTTGAAACCAATTCGTATAATCACAATGTGGGATCTTCCCAAAATTCTGGCGATACTGCTGGACAGAATGCTTTCCGTGATGAGTGGCCTGTGATTGAGCAGCCAGTGGCTGCTAGTGGGTCATCCGCTTTGAATGCAAATGTGGAGGCACATACTAATAGGTCTAACTCACATTTTAATGAAACCAACATGCTGAGGGATTACCAGTCAAATAAGGTCCAAGTTTCAGAGGTGGGTTTCAGTAGTGAAAATCATAGTTCTGACCAAAATGCGTCTGGTAGAGCGAAGATTGTTGATGCTTCTGGTGGACGATCTTATCGTGTTGACAATTCGTCTTCTAGCTCAAGTTGTTATGGCTCTCATAGACGTACAAATGAAAATGAGGAAGGTAATGATTCTGGTTTCACCTATGAAACTTTGCAACTATCTCTTTTGAAAAGATATTGCTAATGATGTAATGCTACAATACAAAATCAAACACAATATCTCCCTACAGATGAACTCCTTTTTCTTATATAATGGTAACATTTATCAAAAACATGATGCTTATTGTGATAGGTGATTAAGTGCAGAATGTGAATATGGGTACTTGATGAAATATTAAAATGCATGATTCATCTCGTGCTTGTTTGTTTCAAGTTATATCATTTTAGACTAAATAAAACATGTCAGCATACTAGTCTCATTTTGTCTCTTGGTGGGACTATAGTTTCACATTTGTTTGGCTTTTTAAAATGAGATGCTTAAAATTTCTCGTGCTGAAAGTTTGGTGACCTACAGCAACCTCGTAATGCTTTCTAACTTGTGTGCTGGTGTATTCAGTCTGTTGCCTTATGTAAACTGTTAAAAGTTGTTGTCATGCTACCCCTTATCATGAGGAATTTTCTGATGCCTTTTAAGAGTCTTTTTTTCTTTGTGTAATTCAGGAAAATCATATCCAAATCAGTCTGTATCTGATGATCAGGCTGTATCATCAGCTACGATAAACATGCAGCAGCTGAGTTTGAAAAACGAGGAGCCTGAGGATCACCGCACAGTAGTCCTTCCAAATAATTTGCAAGAATTAGCTGCTGATTGCTCACATTTGAGTTTTGGCACGTACAAATCAGGCAATAATTCTGCTTCAAGGCCGCAATCCTTCCAAAATGACCTGGCAGGAGCCTATGCAGGAACAGATGCCTCATTTTCTGGGCACTTGGATACCAGGCAGGAGTCTTTCTCTCAGTTCCTATGATATTAAGCTGGAATGTCTCCTAATGCTTTGGATTTTCCCTCCATGCAGAAATTCAGGGTACAATCATGATGAGCTTCATGGATCCTTATACAACAATGGGAGAGCAAGCATAGATGCTAAATATTATGATTTTCCTGTAAATCCACAACTTGAGCTAGTACAACATGATATCCTTGAAGCTCTAGAGCATAAAGACATCACAGCTCTACCTGATTTTAGTTCTGACAACATCCTAAGATCAAGTTCTGGATTGTCTTTTGGAAGGGAAGAACCAAAATTCAGAAATATTCCACCTCTTCAAAGTGATATGGTAAATCATAATAGCCATTTCTGCATGGTATATAGAGTTAATATTCTTAACCTGCTGCATTTTGTAATTGCATTGTGTAATTACTAATTACAGAAGTTTCTCTGCTGCATTTTCTGATTATGGATGTTGTGTTTGATGCATTATTGATAGTGTTCTTAGTTGTTGTGCACACTGGAATCACATATCTATATCTAGGTCAACATAAATAAAGTATTGGACAAAGCTGTTTCCATGCAGTGGAGCCATGATTTGTGTCGCTTGTGAAGTCATTTTCTGTTCAAGGCATTGGCTCAATTTACTGACTAGTGGCTCTGAGAAGCTTATATTGGCCTCAGTTTTCAATTTCTGATCTGCTGGAAGTTGTAGCATTTGATATATGACCTCAACCTATTTGTAACCAAGAATGATATTCCATAGCACATAAAAATCAAAAATGGTTTGGTGGAGGTGGCCTTCTTCATCTTGACCTAGACTGTCCTTTGAAGAAATTAAACATCTTGGTGTACTTTTCTATTGCATTTATTTATGTATCAGAATGATCTGCGAACTAACCTACTCTATCTAGATCTTCTAAAACTGCAATGATGTGCTCTTTTTTAATACAAAAAATTCTGCAGGCACATCCAGATTATCTGCGAAGTGATTTTTTGGAGTCAACGATGCAGTCTTTAGGAGGCTCTGATCTTCCATTCTCACATTTGTTGGGGATGACACCATCAATGCCTTCAAGATACAGCAGTGCAGCTTCATCTGTAAACAGTCCAACCATTTCATTGTCTGAGGTAAGCAATGGGCGATCCTTCAGTGCATCATATCCATGGATGTGTATGCTCCAGTAAACTAACTCCTGTTTATTGAACCCTTATTTTCAGACCATAAGAAAGGTCCTGTCCAATTGCAATTCAAAGACTTGATTAAATATGATCATGCTGATATTTGTGTGCATTCATACAGGCTCTGAGACCCGGTGCCTTGCCTTTACCTGAGGCATCCTCTGTGCTTCCTCAGCACCTTACAGCTCGGTCATACTCTCAACCTACTTATGATCAAATAGCAAATATTATTGGCTACCCATCCCCACCTCAGAGCTTCTCGCGTACACCGTCAGCATTGCAGCAAGCATATGTAGGTGGTACTGGCCTCCATCAATCTGTGGCAGGCATGGAGTACAGCTTCCCACAGCACAGGAATGGTGCCTCAATAAGCAGAGTGCCGCCATCTGCTGGTGCTGGTGGTCATGGGAGTTATGGGACCTCTACAAATGTTCATGGCAATTATTTGCATAACTCATCTGTTGCACTGGTCAGGGACTATGATGATGTGTTTCGTCCTCAATACAAGGATGGAAATCACCTAACCCCTCTTCACCAGGTACAGTTCTTTTATCTAGCTTACCAAGTAAAATTATTCAATATTGACTCATTTCATCTCCCGTTTCACATCTACTGTTAATGAAAATGGTGTTAAAGGATTTGCGATTGGTTGTAATGTCACCATTGTTGAACCAATTGATAATGGATTCTGATGGGATTTTAGTGATCATTGGTGCATCTTATGCATGTCAGTGATTTTATTTCTTGAAGTATCAGAAGTCTTGTTTGATGTGTTGTTACATCATGTTTTATAATCTTAATCTCTTTTATACTACTCTTTGCTGTGGCCGCCAGAGTTCAAGAACGTTATCTTCCGTTCAAGACAGTGCATATAACAACTTGCTTGGACAGAATCAACAGTATGCAGGATATGGACAAGAACTGGCTGGACAGGTTCCTTCACAATTGCAGCAGTATGGATCCATGGGATACCCAGATTACTATAATTCTCAAATGGGCATAACACAAGAACGTCAACGTCAAAGCCTCAATGAATCACCCTTTGCTCCAGGTATGCCAGACTTGTCGCCTCAGCAATTGCAGCAAATTTGGCAGCGGACTTACTAAACTTTTGTTTGTCAGTCTTTTCTTTTTCCCATCGGGGGTATAGTGAGTTTGGAGTTGGCAAAGTAGGAGTGTTACTATAGTTCAGAATCACGGTGGTTCTGGCTAGTTGTCCATTGTACATACTCTGAACAGAGAAGTTATTGTTTTGTTCCTTCTGCCCTAATGATGTATCCTACGAAACTGTGTTGGGGCATAATTTTTGAATCAATGGGACAGCTTGCCAATTCTAAGTTTTCTAGTAGAAAGGCCATCTTATATCTATTCAATGTGTTGTACTGCACTTAAAAGCCCCTAAACATGATCCCTCAGCTAAAATTGCATGAGGTAGATGTTGGTAGTGTAGGCTTAAATTAACCGACTTGTGTAAGATTTGTGAACAACACGTCATATCTGACTGTGTTGGGGAAGGCAAATGACATGAAGGCGAAGTCTGTTGGGAGTTAGGCAGTGATTGTGACATTGGAGTTTGATAAAACTACCGTCAATTATAAGGTTGGTATCACTTAAACATCTCCTAATCCTGGTTCATTCTTTCTGGTTTGCTGATAAAATTATTGGCACGAATGGTACTATATATACTCGCATTCTGGATGCAGCTCATGGTGATTCTCTGGTCATTGGATATTGCACGTCTGAGAAATGGCAGGATGTGCCGATCTAACATAACCTACTGTTGTTTCTAAAACTTCCGTAGACCGAAGCCAAGATTCAGATAAAGGTAATAATCACCACAAGCCTGGCATTGATGCATTGCTTATGGCGCCCAAAATTCCGAAGCCATGGCAACCGGTTTCTTCAGCATCTGAGGGGGAGACAATCAGGCGACCTCGTGTCTAAAAAAAAGCCAAAGCTGCCTATCATTGTCACCCGCGACAGTGCTAATGCGCTTCGTGCACATGCTATGGAAGTGAGTTCAGGCTGTGATGTGAGTGAAAGTTTAACCAACTTTGCAAGGAGGAAACAAAGGGGCATTTGCATACTGAGTGGAAGTGGTTGTGTAACCAATGTCACACTGCGGCAACCAGCTTCTTCTGGAGCCATTGTGACTCTCCATGGCTGTTTTGAGATTCTGTCATTGCTTGGATCAATCTTGCCTCCTCCAGCCCCTCCAGGGATTACAGGTCTAACCATCTACTTAGCTGGAGCTCAGGGACAGGTTGTAGGTGGGGGTGTGGTAGGTGCACTCATTGCTTCAGGGCCTGTTGTGATCATGGCTGCATCGTTCATGAATGCAACATTTGATCGCCTTCCACTGGATGAAGATGAAATAGCTGCAGCTTTGCAAAACCAACAATACCAAAACGGTCGTCACCACCACCACCTGGATATGTCGGATTTATGGCTCACTAACGGTAATGTACCCCCTGAGGTTTACTCCTGGGCATCAGGCCGAACTATGTCAGACATAAAAGATGATTGCAGAACATGTCACCATTAGTATTTGGCATTACTATTCTTCATATATATAATGTTAATTGTAATTTTAACAAGATTTTGTATCTTCATCACATACCCTTTAAATGCTGGGTTTTCAATGTACCTTATTTAAGTGTATACATCATGTAAGAAGGACAAAAGTGGTTTCTAATAATTTGATTTTTCCATAATTTAATAGGCAACGAGTTCATCAGTCTGTTGCATTTCTTTGTAACATAATTCCCAATCCATTCAATAGTGAATAAATCTCTGGGGCTTTCTGATGCAGCCTTCCACCAGCTATAAACTCATGAACCTCTCCATCTACTTCAATCAAACTGCATCCCGGTTCTTTCTCAATTTTCTGCTCTCTCATTGAAACCCTTTCCTGCATTGCCTCTTCAAACTGACTAGAGGCAGCATAGACATTTGACATTAACACATAACCACAACTGTCACTTGGATCCAACTCAATCACATGCTTTGCTGCCCGCTTAGCCATCTCAATCTCTCTGTGCTTCCTACAAGATGAGAGCAAAGAACCCCAAATGATCGCGTCTGCTTTTATTGGCATACCATCTACTAGCTTCTCAGCTTCTTCAAGAAGTCCAGCTCTGCCTAACACATCCACCATGCAACTATAGTGCTTAATGGATGGTGCAATCCTGTATGTTTCTCTCATTACTGAAAAATACTTCCTTGCTTTCTCCACCATCCCCGAGTGACTACATGCGGTTAGAACACCAAGAAAACTGACATCATCAGGTACAAAACATGAAGATTCAAGCCTTGAGAATAGCTCAATTGCTTCTTCTTCACAACCATTTGTGGCTAACCCCATAATGATGGAGTTCCAACAAGATAACCCTGTTCTAGGAGCTGCCTCAAACACATGAGCAGCTTTTTCAATGCTTCCACATTTGCAATACATATTGATGATTGCTGTTACAACAATGGATTTGAGCTGAATATGATTTTTCCTTATATATTTATGAATCCACTCCCCTTGTCTAATTGCTCCTAAATGAGCTGAAGCATTCAACAGGCTCACCATTGTAAATTCACTAGGCTTTATCTTCTCCTTCTGCATTTCACCAAAAAGATCCAATGCCTCTGTGTACATTCCATTCCTAACATATCCACCAATCATCGAATTCCACGAAATCGAATTCCTTTGTGGCATTTTATCAAACAGCCTTCTAGATTCACTGACTTCACCACTTTTAGAAAGTCCCATTATCATTGAATTCCATGCCACAATGTCAAACTCCAAGTCTTCATCAAACACTCTCCTTGCTTCACTCAAAAGGCCACAGTTTGAGTACATATGTATGATGGTGTTCCTTACAAACTGGTCACTTTCAAGACCCAACTTCACAACTCTCCCATGAAGCTGAGCTCCAACATAGGCAAGCCCCAGTTGAGCATAAGCCTTGAAAACTGAAGGGTAAGTCAACCTTTGTGGCTGGACAGTTGAAGTGACCAACATGTCAATGAAAAGAGAGATGGCAGCTTCAGGGTTTGAGCTGTTAGAGAAACCTCTAATGATGGTGTTCCAGATGAAGAGGTTTGGATTCTGGATGTGTCTGAAAACCATGTAGGCATAGTTGATATCTCCGGCAGGGGAGGCACAAAAGGCCAAGACACGGCTGGCTGCAACTGTGTCATTGGCTAGGCCAGTTTTGATGAGGTGAGCATGGATTTTGTGGAGGTCTTTCATGTTGGTGCATTGGTTTTCTAGCATGGAGAGGTGTGGCTTGTCTGAGATGAATTTGGATATTGAGGTTGATGAAGTGAATGAGCAACAACATGGTGTCATTTCTTGTGGCTCTTGTTTTCTGTTATCTGAGTGTTCTATCTAAACCCCTTTCATATGAAAATTTGCAGAAGAGTGTTATCCACAGCATGTGAAAACAAAGGGAAACATGGTTGCATTTTAAAAGTTACTGATCTTTGATGCTCCTTATTACATGACATCATTTAGCCGGAAGAAACACAACCGCAGAACAAGATGTGTATGAAAAAATATATTTCGGATCATATTGCTTTTGTCTACATAAATTGATGAACTGTTCAAGATTTCGGTGATCATTAGCTAATTTTTATCATCTTAAATTACATTTTTACAATATCTTCCGAACTGCTCAGTGTCACTAACTAGAAGCTACAGATATCTGCAGAGTCTAAGGTGCCTCAAAAATAAATTTAGATTCATAATATAATGGTTTTTTCAATGAAGATGTTTATGATGGCTGCAAAGAAGGGATAAATTATAATAGAAGGCTGAATCTTAGCCTCTCAATAATTTTATACTCCATACTCTCAATCAAAAATATTCCCACTAAATACTAATGGAAGGGATTATGGGAGTAACAATCAAGAACTGCCTTTCTTTAGAACCAAAGCATAAAGCAGAAACTAGGGTTAATAGATTATACAGAGTAGGTATAATTGGACTTCAATTGGTCAAAAGTGCAGGCTTAGGATTGGATTCTAGCCACTCCACTTTAAGGTTCATTTCTACCGTTTCAGTTTACTTTGTTCAAAACATGGTACCCTACATACAGATCCAGAATACAAACAGTAACCAGTAATCAAAATGGCAATCAAAGACTAAGCATAGATACTAATTAAGAGTGTGGGCAAGTTGTCACATACTAGTAGAGGAGGAGGTTGGCTTGTAAGCTAACACATCAAATGTGGTTGCTTTCCCCACATGTAAGCTACCAACTGATTGCAGGTCTACAACCATGTCTAACCCTATGATTCGACGGAGTTTGAATACTCGAAGATAAAATAAATAAAATAAATAAATAAATAACATACTCTAATGAGAGTTCGTGATTATTTGATATAGTGACATAAGTTTTTCCTTCTTAATTAGGAAATCTTGAAATTGATTCAACAATGACAGACTGAAGTTGCTGTATACTTAAGAAAGAAAAGAAAAGCAGCAAGAAAGAAAATGTGTACAGATATTTCATGCTTGTTGCGTATCCAGTAGGTAGACACACTTCTGTACAACCGAACTACGTAGTCTTGCAAGAAAATCATCCCAACCACAAACAGAACCCAATAGGAAGAAGAAAAAGACTACAAAAGAAAGGAAGGCAAAATGAACACATCACCACCATCATTACAATCATCACTAACCAGCCCACGGACCCCAAACCTAAATTCCAAATGCTTCTCTCTCTCTCTTTACCTTTTTCTTCAACCTTCTTCCCTTCCCCTCTTTTCCCTCCTTTTTGCATCCTCCCTTTGCTTGCACCTCTCCCTACATTGCACTAACAACCCATCTCTCTCTCTCTGGGTTGCACTTCCTTTAAAACATATATAAGCATATTTTTAAATACATGAGAATAGACAAAGAGGTACCAAAACCCCTTCTTTTAAACAACATCAGTCATACTTCTCCAGTTCAACATTATATCTCCTTCTCTTTCTTTCTTTCTTTCAAACCAGAAGAAAGTAGGACTAGCTAGATTGAGCACCTCTACCCAAAAACCAGAAGCAGCAGAAGAAGAAGAAGCAGAAGGAGGTATCAAAGAGAAGAAACAGAAGATGGTGATGATGATTGGTGGAAGGTTTAACTATGGTGTAATAATATTCCTGATCCTATTGGGTCATTTCTTCTGTTCAGGTGAATTCCTTTGTCTTGATTTGAACTCGGTGTTGCTTCTTTACAGTTTTATATTTGGTGTTTCTTTCATATCCAATATGTGACAGCATCTGTGTTAAATAATATAATGTGGCAATAATCCGATTAGCTTCTTTATCTTTTTCTTTGTTTCTTTCTGTCTTTGACAATGAATTTTTATTCCTTAATAATCCTCTTCACATCAACTTTCGGCTACTAATAAGAATCTAGCAATGTGTTCTTTCAGAATCTAATTTTTGAGTTGATTTTGACTAATGAATATGCAATTTTCTTTCTCAGAAGGAATGCTGTCATTTCAAATGTGGTTCTTGTTCTGGGTTCTTAATCGAACACTAATGAAGTTTCGAATCTGATTCTTGCAAGCATAATTCTTTCTCTTAGATATTTTGTCTTGTTGTTTTAAGAATTAAGTTACACATCTTTTGTCTGCGTGACAAATTTCATTTTGAATCATTATATTCCTCAAGATGAATATTTATTCTCCAAATTTCTGTTTCTCCCTCTTCCCTTCTGTTTTCAGAAGCAGGGTTTAGAGTACTATTTTTCAAATGATCAATGATGATGTATTGATGTTCATTTGAATTTTCTCCGTTAACTTTTTTGCTTCTGTATATGTTTGACTAATTTTTAGAGTTTTGCTGTCTTCCTCAAAAGTTCAAGAAGAAAAGTTTGATTGCATGAATACTAGTAAGGATAATATGTTGAGCTGTTTTTGGTACCCATATATCAGTTCTGGTTTGAAACAATTTGTAGGGTATGATGCTGTTTTTGAAAATGGGAACAATTCAGATTTGGTGCCACTGTTGCCATGTTCAAAAGGCGCTGAAATGACTGAACAGAATATATAAAGATTACCTTTAGTTGTCATTTTACAGGTTTGAAGGTGAGAATCAAAGAACAAAGCCATGAAGACAAACAGCTACATGTTACTACTTCAATTTCCACAACCCAGAAAGACATCACAACTCCAATAACCACAGTCCCTACAATAACTCCCACCAATCCCTCTTCATCAACACCAATCATGAACCCTACTTCCACTCCAGACTCAACCTCTCCAGTTACTACAACCCCCTCTTATAGTACCACAACAACATCCAATTCTGCAAGTTGGTGTGTTGCTAGCCCAAGTGCATCACAATTGGCATTACAAGTTGCTATAGACTATGCTTGCGGCTATGGTGGCACTGATTGTTCAGAGATTCAGCTTGGTAGAAGTTGTTACAACCCCAACACTGTCCGAGACCATGCTTCTTTTGCATTCAATAACTTTTATCAGAAGAATCCAGTTCCAAATAGCTGCAATTTTGGTGGCACTGCTGTCATCACCAGTACTGATCCAAGTAAGACATTACCTCTTGTTTTTTTTTGCATTTTTTTGTTTTCTTTGACGAAGCTGTATTGTATTATGCTAGACCGCTTGACATGTTATGTTGTCCGAATCATTGATTAGTTACATCATTATGACAAATATAGTTCCATGAACAATTTTGTAACATTAAATAGTAGAAATTTGACTCTTTCCTAAGAGTATTACCTAATGCTTTAAGGCAGCTTAATGTCAATTCCTTTATTCTCACTCCTTTATTTTTCTTAATTCCAACATTTTGTTTAGGTACTGGGACATGTCAATATCCATCCACAAGGTAACCCTTCTAACTCTGCTTACTAAAGTTCTTCTACCAACTATTTAGTGAGAAATATCAACTTTCTTATCTGTGTACCTGCAATGGGTTTGCAGCACAAGTTCTTCAGTTTTGAACACAACAAATTCAAGTGGCTCAACGGTTTTCGGAGCAGCTCCTTCTGGTCCTTCAACCTCTTCAGCAGCTACTGCTGCAAGTTTGGATAGCCTGAGAAACTTGTTCACTATGATATCTCTGATGGTGATTCTAATCGCTTAAAAAGGCTCAAGTGGGCTTCCCCAACTACAAATTGGTTTTTGATCTGGGGGATAGAATGTAGCATATATATATATATATATATATATATATGATGAGGTACATATTTACATACTAGTGGCTTGTTACATTGAGAGGACTATTGTAACGAATATATCAATGAGTTTCTTCTTATTGATGAGATTGTTGACTGTTGAGAGACCTTAGAAAATGAGGTCAAGTAATGTGGGAATGTGAGTTCTCTTGGAGGCAAAGCTAAAGAAATGTTGTAATTACAGGGTACTAGTTTCCTCTCAATGTCCCAATTTGACTGTATATTGTAGTGAAATTTGGGCTTTAGGCATTTCTCTGTTGGGTTTGGGTGTCTTCAGAAGATGGGCTTGTGAATATATTGCTGAGATGACAGAATCAACATTTGATAGCAATTGTGGTCTAAACTAGAAATTATACATCAACCGATTTAACATTTGGTTGCAAATATGTAAAATTAAAATTTAAACTAAAAAATATTTAGCTATTGGCACTTTTTTTAATCAAAGAAAAAACTTTATTACGGTCGAACATAGGGGCATCGAGCATGTGCCGGAGCGAATACAGGCCAAACAAGAACAAGCCTAGATCTAATTGGATGATGAGCTACATTACTAAGACACAATCTTAACCAAGTAGATGTTACATGACTCGAACCAGTATACAGAATATATTCGCCTAGAGACCTCAATCAGTGTAACAGTACTGTACATATTGAAATCTAGACGTAAAGCAAAAACCTAACACAAAATCAATATCCATATGCTAGTGATTTTTTTTATAAGAAACATAAGTTGCATATGCTAGTGATGTTACTCTTTCAATCATTATTCTTAAGCAATGATACACATGGTATATGGGGTCTAACCTTACTCCCTTCAATCATTATTCTTAATCTATGATACACATGGTATATGGGGTCTAACTATTCAGAAACCACTTGTTTCGCTTAGATCATATAAATGCTTCAATCTTATTGGTTTCATCATATCCACCGATCACTTCCAGTTCTTCATGTCCTTCAGCTATGGTGGCCATAGAGGACCATCAATCCCTCTTCCAACCCCTCATCCACAGAAAACCAATCAAAACAAACCATGACACAACTTCTAATTCCACATCAAACGCCGGAATCCTCGTTCGTTTTGTTAATATATGCCTTCAACCAGTCATCCGGGGATATCAGCTATTCGGGGATCTCGCTAATAAAATTGTTCTCCTCTGGCCGTGGACGTAGCTAACACATCGTTAGTGAACTACGTAAATTTGTGTTCTTTCTTACATTCGTTACATCACGTTTCATTTCCGTCATCCTGGTCGGAATCCTCTCATTGTGGGCAACCCACAAAGCTGCTAAAGGGTTTGACATCACCGTCTACCTAAACAACGTCGAACGTGACTCCCCGCCGGCCACCGCTTCCACCTCTTCTACGTCGCCAACAACAAACTCACCCGCATCGTCCTCCATACCAGCGACTTCATCGAACACCTTCTTTATCCTAGCAACGTCGACATCCCCAAGAAGCAAGTAAACAGCGTCGTTGTGAGGCTCGTCAGTATGAACCTAACAAACGCTTTCGTCATGGAAAATGGACGTAACTTTGTGGTGAACATCAGCCCTTCGGTTATGGAAGAGGCCAACGTCGATCGTGCATTAGTGTCGGCGATACGACTTGGCATGGCGCGTGTGTGGCTTTGGGATGGCAGAGTGTCCGGTGCTCCACCGGAGCTCGTGGAAGGCATGGTGGAGTACGTGACAATGTCTGCCGAAGGGTTTCCTGGCCTGAAAAGTGATTTTCCAGGCTTAAATGTACCGGCGAGGGTTACATTTGGTGGGAGGACAAGGACCCGGTAGCAGTGGCAAGGTTGTTGCGGTATTATGAGAGGTACAGCAAGGGCTTCGTTCAACGGCTGAATAGGGCTCTGAAGGATAAGTGGCATGATCGGAGGGTGGATGATGCATTAGGCATACCATTACAAAATATGTGTGGTGAATATAATTTTTCCAAGGCTAGTTATTGAGAGTTCGTGGATTTAGATTTAGGTTTCCTATTGTGATTGTAGACTGAATTTATATACTGTGCTTGATTTCTTGCACAGAGACAAGGATATATAAATCAGTGATGGATATGATACAATATGAGCCGACCTAGTAGATAAGGTCCTATCTTGGTTTGATCAACACTATTTGCACAAAAGGTTTGTTATACAATATGAAACAATGCCAATCAAGTAGCTATAGTTATGTTCAACTACAATTCTCCTAGATTGTCAAAACAAGCTCCTCGAACTTGAACTTGGTTCAGTCGCATGGAGTAGTCGAGTCTCCTGCGCGCTCTTTTTGTTTCTGAGTCTCTTCACAATTAACCATTGTGATTTGACTCTTAATTTGATAGAATAGCTAGATAGCCATATAATTTCATGTGTTTCTGACTAGAGTTCTCATTGCTTTGCAAATTCTTCTATGAGAAACAAGCTCGTTGAATTTGGTTCAGTCAAGTCACATGAAACCGTTAAATACAATAGATGAGGACATGCATCATTCCTAAACGGCTAAACTATGTAGTATAATACGAGTGAAGAGAATCTCCCAAGTAACAATAGGAGTCTCCACTACAACAATGTATTCAAACATGAATCTACTAGCAATAAGAGTGTCATACCGACTAAGAAAGGTGGTGTTTACTGGTGAACCTTGTAAATTAATTATCCGGTTATCGATCACGTCTTGTGGGATGAAGGATCAACAGAGAAGAAATGTGTAAGTCGTTAGCCGTATGAGAAGATCGAAGAAAGACTAAAGACTCTAAATTTTTCATTTTATTTTTGATCCACCACTAATGTGTAAGTCCATCACATCGTGTCTCACCTCTTGAGTTTGAAACACTTCAGATTATTTCAATTTTATTAACGGTATTAGAATATATACAAGTAGTTCGATGTGGATGACCGGATAAAAAAATATTACACATTAATTGTTGAGTTGACTTACATCTTCGAAGGATTAATACTCAAACTTTCTTGGTCAGGAAGAGTTCAAATTATCTTTGACTTTGCATTTATAACATCATTCATTTCAAGATAAAGAATATATCCAGATCTCTCAACCTTTGACAACCAGGAGACATATACAAGTCCAACACCAGTGATCACGCAGCGTACGTATGTGCATACGCTTCTCCATACACAATATATACACGCATGCCGGAGGCTCGGCCGGGGGCTCTGAGTTTATCTCTATCTGACTATCTCTGTATATGCATGTAATGAATACAGTAATAAATGAATGAGTCATTTTCACGAATGGGCTCTTAACTTTAGTACACCTACTTATGTGATACCTTAATTTTTATTTGTATCAAACTAGTACATGAACTCTAAATTTATTATTAATGAGATACATGCAAGAAATTTTTTTTAAGAATATTATGTTATTATTAGTACATTAACATTTTAACCTTATTTTAAGTGTTTTACTGTTTCTTTTTAAATTTAACAAAGCATGGTGGGCTTAGGTCTATGAATTTGTTTATCTAACATATTGCAAATATAAACTCATCCACTTACTCGAAGGTAAACAACTATTTTTTACTATCAATAGAAAACTTAATAGCTACCCGGCTTGATTTATTAGCTTATGCTAAAATTTTTTACAAAGAATTGCAAGATGAAAACAAAAAACAAAAAAATTAAGAAGATTGAAAAAATATAGAGATAATCTTCCTAGAAAAAACAAAAAATTACTGGGATATTATCCTCAGAGTTCAGCAAAGAATCAAACGAATTGAAGAACAAATTGAAGTTCTACAGGAAGTTTTTGATTACGATCAGACTCTTCTGAATGTCTTGAGCCTCGGTTAGATCCTTCATAGCTGGTATCAGAGCTTGATTGGCTCAAAAACATCAAGGCTTATGTCACAAATTTGGCTTCTCTTGACTAACAAGAGAGAATTCAAACTAAAAAATTACTAGTCATTCTATATTACAAAATGTACTGATAAGTGGCAAAAGTGTTTTCATTCAAGGCAAATTTAAGAAGATCAATACTCGATAGAGTATATCTGTAGAGTATTAAACACGCTCTATGACGATTTTGTTCACCTCCAGAAAGAAGTCGGAGTCGAAGAGCTTGATCCTTCCAGACCAAGCTTAATTGAATACATAGATCATCTATCAAGGAACAAGACTTCAGACAAGGTAGCAATACAACTTGAGAGATTTCATCTCAAGTTCAGGCAACTTGAAGAGATAAGTTCAATACTTGGTAAGCTTGGAGTCAAACTTGATTATCTCAAAGAAAAACAATATCTATTGGATATCAAAAAGAAGTTAGTATCTCACCGATAACATTCGTCGGCAAACAACTGAGCTAAAATCTTTTCAAGAATCGCTGAAAAAGCTTTTGGAAACTATGATCACCCAATTAGGATGAATTACAGAGTTGAACTAAAAGTAAAACACGAAGATGATAAAGCTTTAAGCTTTTTTCTTTCTATAGAGATAATGCATGATAATATTAAGGCAATAATTTATCAACAGAACTACAAGATCGCTTATCTGTAAGAGATGAGTATTAATCTCAAAAACCAATTCCAAGAGTTAAACAACAAGATAGCAAGACTGCAAACAAGCATAGAAAAAATGATGATACAAGAAGAAGAAGAAGAAGAAGAAGAAGAAGAATGGATCAATGATAAACAACTAACTCAAAACGTAGCTAGTAAAATAATCATACCCCTTTTACTAAAGGGAGAAAGTGAGTTTAAGTTTAGTGAACCTAAACTCCTTACATGGCCCACGTCCAAATCTACATCTTCAACTAGAAGAGATGTGAAGATGCTGAGTAGAATACTCAGTAAAAGAAATAATATGCTTGTACAGTTGATCAACGTTTAAGAATTTGAGTACAATGAAATTGAATCTAGTGTGCGACAAGCATCAGTTTCTAGATTCAAACTCAATGAGATCTATAAAAGAGGATCTTTCTTGATGGATTCTCACAGATTCAAAATTCTTAAACTAACAGTTCTGACCACAAGAGGAGAAACCAACATCAGGTTAATCACTCAAAAAGAAGTAAGTGAGGCATCTTAGAAGAAATATTCATACATGCATATTGAGTAGTCCAAGTAGGAATAAAAGCTTTTGGCTAGAGATGGTATAGACTGTTTTGTTTTATGTGTCTTACAACACGATAGAATAACAGACTTTAAGAAAAGTTTGTTAGGAACAGTAGAAGCTTCTTTACGCAACCAAATTGCATATTTTAATGTATTCTCAAACTTCACCATACATCTCAGAGATGCAGCGCACTGTCTAAGATTGCGAATCAAGACAGATGTAATTTCCATGAAGAAAAGGATGATGGAGCTTGCAATAGATTATCAAATCTATTATAAGTTGATGAGCTCGAATGTAACCCCAAACACCTGATTTCTCAATAGTCCCGGGATTACTACATCAATCCAAGAAATCATTACTACATCAATACTCACCAATCCAAGAAATCATACTGAACAGAATCATATCAGAAAATGGCATGAAGTAACATTCCCAAGAGAATGGAATTTGACACCTTCGGCTAGACATGTAGAAATACCAATGCTTCTATCTATGAAGAAATGAGAGAAAAAATAAGTTTACAGTTTCATAGACATTTATTTGCTAGCTATAAAGAAGCTAGTACTTCTGGAACCAAACCAACTTCTTGTCTTGAAGAATCTTTTGAGGAAAAAGATGCTAAAAGACCTATGATGATGCTAAAGTCAGAAGAATTGAAAAGTTTGTATGAACAAGCGGAAATTAGTGAATCTACATAAGAGCTTGAAAAGATCATGGAAAAAATTTTCCAGGTCCAACTGAGAAAGAACAAAAGAAAGATTTTTCCTTATCAAACAGGAAAAGAAGAACCAGGTGAATCCTTGACAATGGAAATCGAAAATGTTTCTCAAGGAAACACTGTAGTTCAGAACATCAAGAACTACCCCACTAATATCATTCGAGAAAATAAGATTAAACTTCTTAAGGGACAGACTCTTACGAAAACTAGGAGAACGAAGTTATCAGAAATACATCCCTACAGAACCCAAATGAGGACAGTCAGTATTTGAAATATGAGTTTATCTTGATCTCGATAGGGTAGGCGACAAGAGAAAGGCAATAAACAACTGGGTAGCTAGCTTAAGGCTAACTCAGGATTTGATATTGTCTAAATATGCCTACGATAAGCTAATTCATATTATGAGTCTATCTTAACTGACTTAGTCCAGAAATGGTATCAGTCTTTCAAACGAAGCTCTCAATGGCCTGACTGGACAACCAAATTGGCTCAAACCAATAATCCTTTAGATTTTGTATGTCCTATCTATACACAATTGTGTGAAGATGTTACTGAACATAGTGAGCAGTTTATAGAAAGAGCTAAAACAAATATTCAAAAGTTAAGCATTTGTAACATAAAGTAATTTGAAGAGTACACTAATGAGTTTCAAAATTACTACTGTACCATTGAAGACCTAGATAATGAAGATATGGTCAGAACCTATTACAGGACGTTATTGGAACCATGGAACGATGCAGTAGCACAATCTTTGGAAGAAAATCTTTTGTTGTTCTTTACGGTGGGAGAAATTGTTAAAAGAGTCATGGATCTCCTAAAAAAGTAATGCGTTGAAAACATAAAATCTAAAACTGTGAAGAAACAACTTAGAGGAGTTGAAAATATGTGTCCCAAGATATTGGAGACACCAATGCAGTGGGGATGTCACATAGAGAAAAATACAAGAAAAAGTTCTCTAGCAACAAGTAGAGAAAGAATTTTGCTTTTAAAAAAGTATAAATTCAGGAAAAGCTCATTAAAAAAGAGCTATGTAGGGGAAAGATCTCATCCTATGATGGGATTTTTTAAAAGAAAAAGAACCAACTCCTCGAATTCCTTTCAAGAAGTGAAGAAGTGCAAATTCTGGCTTTTTCAAGGCAGAAGGACATTATGCAAATAAATGTCCAAAAAAGGACAAGAGATTTGCAAAGGTTTTAATTGAAGAATATGATGCAGCAATAGAATATTCAAACCTGAAGGGTTTTGAGATAACATATTCTGATGAAGAGAATGATTCAATATATTCTCTTGAGTTCCCATCAGAAAGTCAAATAGAAAATACGTCAGAAAGTTCTGAAGAATAAGAGGATATCTCGTCCTATGTTTGTCCTAAAGGTCCTAAATTGGAAGGTAAAAACTACTGATATTATCAATAACTTACACCCAAATTCAGAAAGATTTACATGTGATCACTGCAACTTCGATGATAGTAATTTAATTCTCATGTACTATAAAAGTACAGGTGAAACCTATCATCAAGAATGTTTCATTGCAGAATTACGAAGAAAAACCAAAGAGAATGAAGTTCACACCATGGTAGAACAAGAATATAAAGAGTTCTACGAAGCTAAGGAGATTTAAAAAGAATGAAGTTAATGACTTCATTAAGCTAGAACAAGGAATTAAAGGAGTCCTTTGATTCCATCAATGATTCTGCATTAAGGCGGGAAGAAGACCTTATTACAGAACCTGTTATATAACAGGTTAAGCCTTTTGATCCTATCAACAAGCCTGAAGAAAGATAAATCAATCATTTCATTGAACTGCCTGACAAAACTACTAAAAATAAAGAATAAGTAAAGCAGGTCTAGAGAAGCAGATTCAACAATTACATCACTATAGGATTGACATTTTCTAAATATAAGAAGTATCATCTACATGTCTTTGTAGATAGTGGATCAGGATATACTCTTACCAATAGATACGCCATACCTGAAGAATATTGAAAAAAGACTCTAAGATAAGTTATTGGAATAGCCATGGGAGAGAATGAAATAATCATAGATACTATGGCTCGTGACATTTAAGTTTCCTTGGGCGGAGGAACATTTGTCATAAAAATCATCTGGCAATGTGAAAGTCAAGGAGCAGATATATTAATTAAAAATGACTTCCATCTCAGTAGACGGTAGTTTAGAATCCATAAATGATTGGTTTTGAAAAGAATCACAAATTCTTTTGGGAATCTCGTCTTACCAACGTTGTAAGCGTTACAAGTCCGGGATTTATAGACCGATATCAGAGACCGTCAGCGAAGAGTGATGATTATAAGCCAGTTTTAGAACCAGTTTTGCTGCTAAAAGACATTTGAAGGGTCACAGTGAAATATTGGTAAATGAAGGGTTAAATCCAGAAGACTCTAAGTCAGAAGAAGAGTATGAATCCCCTTTAGATGAATCTGATGCATATTTATTAGTACAAGAAAGCTCAGACGGAGAAGAAAAATTTATGAGAGAGCATAACCTAAAGGTGTGAAGAAATATAAAACTTGCTGAAATCAGTAATCAGTGAAGATCCTCAGTTATACTGAGAAAGAGATCAAGTATACTGTCAGCTCAAAATGCATGATGCAAATACTATTTGTCATGTTAAAGCAATCTCTCATTACAAAGAAGATGACAGAAAAGAGATGGAAAGTCAAATTCAAGAGTTGCATGAAAATAAGCTGATAAGACCTTCCAATAGCACTCATCATGCTCCAACCTTCTTGAAAAGAAATCATGCAGAGCAAGTAAGAGGAAAGACTAGAATGGTAATTGACTACAGAGATGCAAACAAAAAGGCAGTCAAAGACGGCTACCAGATATCCCAAATAAGAGTGTTTATCAATCGACTCAAAGAAGTCAAGATCTTCTCTAAATTTGATGCAAAATCAGGATTCTGACAAGTCAAGATGCATCCGGACTCCATTGCTTTAACAACATTTGAAACACCTCAAGGGCACTATGAATGGCTGGTCATTTCATTTGGTCTCAAGTAGGCCCTATCTGTTTTTCAAAAGAAAATGGATAATATTTTCAAACCTTACTCAGATTTTTGTATAGTTTATATAGATAACATTCTAGTCTTCTCGCGAACTATGAACGAACATCTGAAGCATCTAGAACAAGTATGCAGATTGATTTTCCAGAAGAGAATCATCATTGGACAAAAGAAGATCCACCTCATAAAATGAGAAATCAATTTCTTAGGCATTCATGTTATAGATGGAGAGATTCGTCTCCAAGATCATATTGTCAAAAAAAAATCAGTCAGCTCCCAGATCATATTCTTGATGCAAAATCCTTGCAAAGGTTTTTGAGAGTTGTCAACTTTGTGAGAGATTTTATTCCTTAAGTTAGTGGTCTTACTGCTCTACTCTCTCCAAAAACAAGCTCCAAAAAGAAATGGTCATTCATAGAAGATGACAATAATACTGTCAGAAAGATGAGCTAACCAATAACCTGCCTCCTTTGCAGTTACCTAAAGAAGGAGATTCGATCATAATGCAGACTAATTCAAATGATTATTACTAGGCAAAAGTTGTCTTGGCTATTACCCCAGATACAAATCATGAGAAGATTTGTAAATTTCTATCAGGAAAGTTTAACGTAGCAGAGTTTAATTATTCTACTGAAGACAAAGAAGTCATTTCTTTTATTAAGAGTATAAAGAAAGCCGAGGCCTTTTTAGGAAATAATTTTGTAGTTAAGACTGATAATAAAAGAGTAAAAAAATTAAAAACTACAAATTAACTGATGCTGCAAATAAGGGAAGAGTGCTGAGATAGAAAATGTTTTTGTTTCAGTATGAATATGATGTTGAAATGGTTGCATGTAATAAGAATTTCCTACCAGACGCCCTTACGAGAGAAATGATAATATTTCAAAGAGATGGCATGGATAAGGGGCGCAACCCAAGAAACAGAAAACCAGAATCAAGAGAGAAAAATCTTTGGAAAAGATACAAGAGCGGTGAGAAGACTGTAGGTCATCTCTATGATGGACTAGGTTATCAATTCATCGTATCTTATGAAACAGCTGAAATAAGTCAAGCAGCAGGCCATAACAGGATAAAACCAGCTGATTGGGATAAAAACTCAGAATTCTCCTTGCAAAATGAAAGTCAGTCTGGTGAAGAAGAAAAACTCATTCAGGATTATTTGTTGTATCTGTAGTGCCCCGGGAGGGGAAACTACAGTGGCCATGATTTTAAGCCAATAAGAAGCCAACACGTCTGAAGGACGTGCCAACAACTTAGCAACCTAAAGTCATAGGCTTTTTAGTAAGTAAAATAAAATTAAACTTTTAAACTTTGAGTGGCACCACATGAAATTCTTAAAACATTCATCAGAGGTTTTCCAATTTCACGGAAGGTGGACAAATTAAAGAGTCAATTAAAAACTTTAGCGAAAAAAAAATATATAACATGGTCAACAATTTAGGGAGACACCTTTACTATTTATGTCAAATACTCTGATAAATGACTCGAAGGGTAAAACCAGAAAAATGAGTACAACTTGGACCAAACATCGGGTAGGACATGATGCTCCACACACACAGCTCTCTATATCTATCCCGTCACAGTGCACAGTACCTGCAAACAATCTGTTGTAGGGGTGAGTGTCGTCCTCGCGTGCTCACATATATACCCACCAATGAGGTTTGAAAACCATGAAACCATATATATATATATATATATATATATATATATATACGTATAGATTTAAGCTCTAAATAAACCATTTAGAAAAATTCTTGACACACAAAATCATTATTTTATATCTTTCGGGAAAAAACTGTGTAGTATGCTAAAACAGGGGTCAGAGCGCTCAATGAACAAATACAGTCTGCAGGGCTTCACGGATCTAGACGGCTGAATCCCAGGTTTGTCTATACAGCAAACCGGGACCAACTACCTATGCGTCCTAAGACGAATAGTAGCAAGTATCCATTTACAGCTAATGCCCAACACATCACTGATAGTACACACAACACTTACGGCTCGCTTAACTCTGTACGAGACAAACGTAAGCGGGAAAATAAAATAAACAGGGCATTGCCCCTCCGGAGGTTCACGGTCATCGACACTGTAGGAGTACTATATACTAGGTCCCGCCACTCTCAGGCCAAGCACCGGAAATCAGGACAATGGTACTACTTTTCGATCTGAGTCGTCACATAAAAATCATTTACGTCTAGCCTCGGGTTTTCTTGGCCCAATTATAAATCATTTATCACATATATAAAGAAAACGTTCCTGAGGCATCGACCATGAACATACAAAATTATGCACTTTCATATATAAGGAAAAACCACTAACAAAGGGGTTTAGCTTCCTTACCTGGAATAACCGTTCCTCACGTAAGCTCCAAGCTTCCAGGCACTGTCTCGGTGAACCGAGGTCACCGCGTAAGCTACCTCGTCTAATGAATAATTGCAGAATAGAGTAGCTTAGCAACCAAGAAACAATAACCGTCCAATAGACCTCAACATTCCTAGTTTGACCAGGAATGACCACATTGACCTAGTTAACCAACCAATTTCTTTTTAACTCTTTAACCTTTTTAACTCTCTTTTCTGGTTTTCGACTCTTTGCTCATTTACCGGAAGTCCGACTTAACTTCCGAACTTTCCTTACCATTTTAATCTGATGTTAAGGTGTCACATAATAATTCGTTGAATTACTATGGACACCCAACGTGTCACTTTAACCAATTTATTTACCAAGAGTCGATACATCGAGTTACGTGAAACACCAATTTTTTTTTAAATCGATCAACTTGACATTTTTGGAATTCCAGTTATCATTTTTTCGATAACAATTCAACACTTTACCAATTTAACCAACTGGGTCAAACTTCGTTGAACTTCAATTCTTTACCAAACCGTTTTACTGAAAATGGAAACTTCCCTTTAATGTAAACTTTTCCAAAATGGAAATTTTCAAAAAATAAAAAGTTTCCTAAAATGAAAAGTTCCCAATTATGGTTGGTTTCCATTTTAGTACGTTTCCTTACGTAAATTCTGATTTCGACTCTTAACTCGAATAAATGGAAACACATTACACTTATTAAGGAGTCGAAGATTACCTCTCGGCATTTCTTTCAGTTTCATTACATCACTGGAACCTTTGCCGGATTCCGGCAACTTATCCTCTGCCGGATTCCGGTCAACTTGCTGGAATTTCGCCATAACTTCTCTCTTTCTTCGGCTCCAAGTTATCGACAACATGCAATGGAAACAGAATCATATCAACAACAAACAACAATAACAAAAACAGAAACAAACCCAGTAGCCCAAACACAGGAAAACTGTCCCTCACCTCCAAATTCGAACTACTGCCTTCCAAAGCCTTGTCTCAACCCTAGCCCACTATTTCCAGCCTCACCGTAGCTCGAGGAACTCGCCTGAGCCTTGAAAACATGGTTGCCGGAGCTAAAACCCGAAACCCAAAAAAGGGAAAACATAGTGAAATTGGGAGATTTTAGTTAGGGCCTCCGTTCGACTTCCAAGGGCAGGAAAAGGAAGAAGAAGAAGAAGAAGAAGAAGAAGAGGGGAGAAAGAATATACCATTCACGCGCCTTGGCGCCGCCTAGATCGCCGGATTCCGGCCGTTGACCTTCGCGTCCCATCTCTGCGGATCTCCCTCCACGGTGGACATCGGAATAAAAGGAGCACTGGGCTAGGTAGAGGAGAAGGCGACGAGTCGAACGGTGGTGGTCCGCCGGCCAGTGGTGGCCAGACGGCGGAGCACCGTTAAGGTCACCGATTCGGCCGAGAGGCGTCGAGAGAGAGAGAGAGAGAGAGAAAGGGAGGGGGGAGTTTTGACCAAAGTCAAAACTTCTCCTCTTTTTAAATAGAGAAAATGAACGGCCCAAAATCAATGGGCCTTGATCCAATGGCCCAGATTTAAAGAGGGTGAAAAGTAAAAAGTTAAATGGTAAAAACTATTTACCGGAGTGGTAATTAAAAATTACCAAAAATTTCGGAAATTCACAGAAAATGAACGGAAGCTCCAGAAAATATTTTGAAAATACCGGGAAACTCGTGTCGACACGTACTATGACATCGAGTCCTTAAATGAGGAATTTGAAGAACTTTGAAAAACTCAAAAATGAATGTGATCGTTCACTCGTGAAGTTACCGAGTGCGACTTAAACCTCAGTAACTCGTCAATAACCACGGTAAAAACATTCAGGGTCTCACAGTTCCCCAAAGATACAACCACAACTGATCTGTTTCAGGATAAAAGACAGGCTAACCCGTCTCAAACGACAGACGGTAAAGAGATATCAAATCCATTAATGGCCGCTGCTTTGCCAAAAAGCAGAATTATCTCTTTTAGGGAAAACAAATCTCATGTGGTTACAGGGAAGAAAACTATTCATGGTCAGTCTTTAAAAAAATTTAAAGAACTAGTTTTCCAGACGAAAAAGTTGTTGGCGTTCAAGCAAAAAATTATCATAAACAATATTCTTTATGCATGCCATGAAGAAAATAAAGATCATCTACTTGGAACCCTTGAATCACTTATAAAAGAATTGCATGGAATCCATGCAAAAGAGAAGGAAAAGTCTAAGCTAGTATATCTAGAAAATCCAGAAAGTGCCAAGATCCCTATGACAATAATAAAACTGTATGAATGGTTCAAATTCCTTGAACATCTGGGAAAAGGAAAGATGTTTCCACCAACTTTGTCTGTTGTTCCTGGCCCATATTATGAGAGATATCTGGTTAATGTCCAAGCTGAACACCTTCAGAAACAAAAATAGTGGCTAATGAAGAATGATTTTGTTCATAATTTTTGGACAAAATCTAATGAAGACTTGAGTGATTCCCTGAATTGATAGTTCAAGCTGTCAAGAACATTAGGCTAGACGAATGTATCCTGAGATTAAAGTTCATATCAACTCCACATGAATGGATAATGCTGAAAGAACAAATGAACTATATATCTCCTTATCATTATATCAGGATAATTCAAGGTCCGATTAATGGATCAAGCAGTACGAGTGGAAATGACAGTCCAAATCAGAGTATTTCATGAATGAATGTCATGACAATCATGTGCATCAAAAATATGATTCGAAGAGATTATGATTCAAACTTTCTGGCAAGTGGAGAAAAAATAATGGTTTCTTATTATAATCATCTTCCACCAATAAATTGTGATTTTGTTTCTTAACCATCATAAAAAATGAAGTTGACTGCAGCAAGACCTAAGGATCGAAGAGTTCCCGCATCTTCTGTTGACGGAGGATGGAGAAAAGAGACTTCTGTGAACCATAATTTTTAAATGAATGCTGAGGTGGTTAAATAATAGCCTTTGGATACTTAATCAATGTATGAAAATAAATGTCAAGAAGAAACAAGGGCCAAAAGGAGAGGATCCTAATCCAGTTAATAACAAAATGAAAATTGGATAATTATTCCTTTCAATTTAGTAATGCGTAGCCTGATAGTTAGCTTCATGTCATATTCATGCATATGCTTAACAATAAATATCGATCAGAACAAAGAAATGAATGTGTAACATTCAGAAACTGGAAAATAAATAGCAAAATAGATACATTTCCGATCACAACCGGCCACTAGTGGGATCTAACAAAAAATTACCATGTATATATGGTATCCTAGCCTTGATTAAAAATCAAAAGAAAAAAGAAATATAGTCAAGTGATAAACACATATAAATGGTACACACCCTAATTCTTTATCTTACTATCACAGACTATTCCTTCATTCCCAGCCAGCATCAAATATTTGTCCTTCCTTGTAAGAGTGGTACACTCAAACCCCAAAGCATCACCCAGCTTCCTCTGTATATAATTAGCAACTTCACAGCTCGATTTTCCACCAGCACAAGTCAGCTCTTTAGGTAACTTGCCTAATATTTCAACATAATACACAGGTCTTGGGTTCATCAAGAAGAAAATAGGATCCAAACATTTGAGCCCGCTGGCTGTAGTCCCGTAGAACATACTCACCTTCGTGTTAACAGCCACCGGCACAATCTCATCGGCCAGTTCCGCAAACAGTGAACTAAACCTCAACAGATAGGGCTCTCTACATGTTGTACCCTCAGGACACACCACCAAGTCACCTTCTCTAAGCAACTTGTCCATGGTTTCTCCATCTTTCTTCCTGTCCCTTGTTAACCTCACTGTCCTAATCGGAGCGATGACCTCGGACATTTTGCTTAGGCTGTATGTGACGGCGGTCAAGGACTTGGCGAGAGAGGTGCTTAGGAAAACTGGGTCTAGAAGTGTTCTGTGGGTACAGACATAGAGGACTCCTCTATTTTCATGGTCTGATTTTGTTGGAGTGTCTAAACCCTTGACAGATAGGTTTAGACCAGTGCAGGTGGCCAAGAAGAGTGCAAGTTTGAAGGGGAGGAAGATACCCACAGAGATTCTGAATATGGCTATGACTATTCCAATGGGTATCCACAAGAACATTGAGAGAGTTGCTAATGGAGTAGGTAAGAATGCTAGCCTTCCATCATGGAATATTAAGGGCTTGGGGTATCTGTGCCTTGGCAACACTGATGAACTACTTGAATTGCTGTTCACTACATAAACTTCCTGTACCAATTAATCACACACATATATAATTATGAATCAACTAATTTCTGTCAACGGCAACAAAATATCAAACAATTATTTGACATAATATAAGCATGTTCTAGATCAAAAGTATGTAACATGCATGACAGATATTTGGTGAGGACACATTAACTATGATATATATATTCATGTATAATTAATGTAAATAAAGGATTCTATTAAATTATTTCCCCACAGAAATTAATAGCTAGGCATGTCAGAATTTATACAACAGAAAAAACTTGAAGAAATATGAAAGAATCCTGACCTTGATATATTAAAAGGAACAGAATTCTTGTTGGATTATTTACTAGCTTTATAAAGAAAGTTTCATATATACATATTTGTTGCCTTCTTTGTGAACATATATGGCTCATTCTGTGTATACTCTAATTAAATTAACGAGAAAGATCACCTGACTAATAACTTATGCCGGTTAGGTCTAGTTGCTAAACAGTTAATGGAAAATCATCTTATGTGATCTATTGAAGTAAAGAAATAATATTAATTAACGAGGATCGATGGAAGTAAAATTCGTGTGTATGTACCTTACAAAGAGACATGAAGAGATTATCATGGCGGCTTGAAGTTCCGAGTCCAATATCTGGTTTTCTATCACCGAAGTGTTCTTTCAGAGCTCTGTGCTTCATAAGCAGACCAGATTTAGACACCAAACCAGTGAAGTAATGCCCAGAAGTGAGCAGCTCAGTCCCCCTAACTTCATCAACCTCCAAATATTCCTTGAGGAACCCTTCTACCATGACTCTAGGGACACTAGTGAAAACCACCTTAGACCCAGCTGAAGCCAAAGCCTCATAAGCATGGAGATTAAGATTTTCAAGATAAAACTTGGGCATCACAGCCCTTCCAACACTCTCCATGTTCTTAATCTTGAGCCCACAAAAGGTTATGAAAATTATGACTCTTAATTGGAGTTCATAATCCAAAACCCACAAAAAAGAGCATGACAGCAACAATAGGAAGGCTCTAATAATGCTACCACCTTCAAAAGCGACCAACATGAAGTAAGGAAATACAGAGTCTGATCTCAAAAGCCCTCCAAAAATGTCACACACAAGGGTCTGTGACTTTCTACCAGCTGTTATCTCACACTTGGCGATACTAGGGAAAGAAGGAGGTTGAGGTTGGGGAGGCTTATAGTTTCTGACTTGCCTTGCTGCTCTGCGACATGAATTTGCTAACAGCTGGTGCCAAACCCAGTCTGCAAGCTTCAGAAGTACCAGTGGGAGGACCATGGTGCCAAACTAGAGGTGAAAGAAGACGAAGAAGAGAGAATGGTTCTGTGAAGAAGAGGAAGAAACTAGAGTAGGTATTTATAGGAGTGTTCCATCAGAAAGATTTTGACTAGGGCAATTTGGTTAGCCACACAGTTGGCATTAATTGCCACCTCAACAGTTTTCTAAGTCCTTTCCATTTTCTTTCTCTTCTTCATTCGTCATTTCTGTAAAGCTTCACCCATCTCTTTCATTCATAATAGCTTTTTTCTTATAAAACACAGATGAGGTTGGATTCTTGGTGAACGCCTTAATGTGCATTTTTTCTCCATCTGCAAATTTCCAATGGCACGCATTGGAATGTGAGAAGCTTTTTAAGGCTGAATATTGATAAGGGTAATTCCTATTCTTGGTTATCCAAAAAGGATGGTGACAAAGACGAACAAGAACGTACAATCACCAATGGGTTTTCATTTTCGCACCTATATTAATCCAGGAGGACCAACCCATGATTTAGTTAGATAACCCATATACCATCAGATTTATTGACTTTTTAACCATTGGAAGGATTGTAGAAAAGTCAAATACCATTTAGTTATTTGCAACAGCTTTTGGTTTTGACTAATTTCTTAGTTAAACAAATTGCATCGGCATTTCCTATTTTGGTTCTCCCATTACAAATTTGATGTAGGATATAAATAAACTAGGCTAGCTTTTTTGACATGATGAATTAAGGTTGGATATCCATTAGGGTTACTCTAATTTAATCTACTGAAAATAAATTAAGAAATTGCTATTAACGATGAAAATAAGAATCTTCTTTTATCACATTCACATTAACAATTCTTTCAATTCAAATATACAACAAATTTTGTACAGTGAGTCGGGATCAAAATCGAAGAAAACTATCCATAACAACTTATTTTTTATAAAAACGGACAGAGACGGCTTTAGGGGTAGACACATTAGGCAACCGCCTAGAGCCCTCATCTCAAGGGCTCCAAATTTGTTGAGTTGATCATTTTTCATTATAGATATGCAAACATTGTATAAAAGCTTAATAAAAGTTTATTTTTAGACTAAATGGTCTTTCTCCAAACACAATAAACTAGTATATATAAAGCTTATTGTAGTCTTGAATCATAAACTTTCAAGCGTCTACAACAACAATGTGTACATTATTGTCTTTAGAATGGTGTTTGATGTGAAATTAATTTACGATTTTATAATTTTTTTGACTAAATTACGTTATAACGCAATGTAATTTTGAATTGTTCTTTATAATGAATCCTAAGAAACTAGCTAAATGATTTTTGTAAGTACAGACAAGTTTTATGAGCGTCACGAGCCTCATTTTACAGCTCGCCTTAAGCCCCCTGTCTGAAACCTCAGTCGGACCTGAAAACGGAAACACACAATTTTGTTAATCGGGGGTTGTAATATGTATGACTTTGTCATAAAATCTATGAAAAGTTGAAAACTCATTGATTTGTACGTTTTTCTTTGTTTTGGTTTTTTGGTATGGCAGTTAAGATCATGCAATTTGGATTTGGTGGTTGGTAAAGGTTTAGTCATTTGTATTTTTTTGGCACAGCTAAAACTGTTCATCATCTATTGACTTTTATTTTAAAACAAAAAGGTTTAGTCATTTGTCTGTTAGAACATTCCTTGTGAATAGGTTAGGGTAGATCATATATATATATATATATATATATATATATATATCTTTTCCTTCCATTATGGTTGTCATTTTACATATTACTTACTACTACGAAAATGACTTTTAATGACAGTTTGTTTTATGACCTTTGCTCAAAAACGTCATTGAATGATTTTTTCATGACGTTTTTGGAGCCAAACATCATGGTTCTACATTTTATCTAATTTTTATGATGTTTTTCAGTGTCATTGTATGTCTTATCTTTTAATGATGTTTTTCAAGTGTCATAAATTTTATAACGATTTATAACCGTCATGAAAAAGTATTTTAATAACATTTGATATACGTCATGACTTGAATGGTCCATGATGTCTAGTAAACATCATGAAATTTTTTTCTTTTCAAATTTTAAAAGTTTATGATAATTTTTAATTACTATTTCAGTAATTAGTTTTTACTTTTTCAGTAATTAATAGTCAAATCGGGACCTTTGGATCATACCCGAGAATAAATCAGGGTCGTCCATCTCCCTTTAAAAGGGAAGAGACTGGTCAATCCGGTCAAAGTTGTAGACTCGGGTCAACCGAGCCTCTCTTCCACTCCCTCCGCCCTCTCTTGCCATAGTTGTCTTCTCCGATCAAATTTCTGGCCGTTCAGCCACTACTCGTCACAGTACAAAGTAGCTTTAATCCACACACATATATATCAATGAGTTTATAGGCAAGGAAACATAATGGCAAGCTAGCAACAATTACCATACATTGTTCATCTACACCAGGTAATATAGTCAGAGTTGATATGCCCCAGACTATTTTCTTTTTAGTGATTACATTAATTAGAAGATCAAACTACAAGGAACAATAGTACGTGCATGTATAAGTTACTGCCAAATTCACATTCACACTAGAAGATCATGATCATGGATGTATATATTTATGGAGAATACAATGACTAAATAACATGGTATATGAGTAACAAGTGTAGTACTTCAAACACATAATAAAATAATCTATGATCATGTTAAGAAGTTTATAGTACAATAAATCATTCAGATGGAAAACAAAGGTGTGCCTGCTCATTCAATTTGCGTTGATCATTAATTGGGTAATTTAGCTATCGACTAGAGCATCTTGGAGGCAATATATTGTCCTAGTTTTTCTTTATTTACTTACTCTCTATTGGTTTCTATGTGACTATTGGCTACAGGCCTAGTAGTCCGACTTTCTTCGATGAAGGAACAGAAGGTGAACTCTCTGCTCTCAAGTGTCTTGTTCATCTTATGTTCAAATTAAGATTCATATGATAAAACACTAGAGTCGATCAATTGAACATGATCAGGACTCTCAGATCTAAAAACTCTCAGATCAATTGAACTTGGATTAAACCCTAAATCCTCAAACTATAACGTGTTGAAGCTATTTAAAGACAAAATATAATCTAATTTTAGAAGAAAAAAAGTTAAAGATTTTATAGATCATACCTTGAACAAACAACGAGCTTGATCGTGTTCCCCTCAAAAGGATAGTATTTAGGTTTTGACTATATAAGAAGTCCATAGAGAACAGAAACGAATGAGATTACAAGAATTTATATTTTTTTGTTTCTTTTATTGAGAAGAATATAAAAAAGTAATTAAATGGCTATTTAGTATAAAGGGTATGATAGACTTTTTATCGTATAAAATGGTTATTTTTCAACTAAACGAAAAAAGAAGGCTAAAAACCATCTTGATGACCAAAAGATTGTTAGTTATCAAAATTTCTCAACCATAATGTAAATAATGTGCTTGCTAAATATTCCTACGCACATGGTGTCAAGATCAAAACGCCCTTAGTTATCTCCTAGACCATACCTTTCAATTTCCTCTTAAAAGATTCAATCATGCGTATTGTAAATAATTTGCTTGCTAAATATTCCTACGCACAGGATGTCAAGATCAAAATGCCCTTAGTTATCTTCTAGACCAGACCCTTCAATTTCCTCTTAAATGATTCAATCATGCATATTATATATCATTTAAAAAAAATTGTTGCATAGACATTTACCAGAACGTTTTGGGAGCTCATTGTGCTTCTAAGGTTAGTGCTTATGTCACCCATGGAGTATTTCCTAAGTGCTCATGGGAGCGTTTCACCCACAAGAATGGTAAGTACTTGCGTAGTATTTTTTTACATGGAACTTTTGTTTGAATTTCTGTGATTAACCTTGTCATCTGTATTTATTTTCAGGAGAGTCGGAGAATTCGTTTGCCTATTTTGGATCACAGATTCCTGCCCCCTTACTGTCAAAGCGGTACAAAATAAAGCAACCTTTGATATCTTAAGTCTAGCAGGATCCATTGCTGATGCTCTACAATAGACGGAAAACCCGAGTTAGATAATTAACGTGCATCTTATGACAGCAAGATGATATGAGGGAAAAACCTGCAACATAAGAAGGCTATTTCAGATCAACTTGCCTGAAGACTGAAGGCTATTTAGACTTGTGTTACTAATAACCTGACTGGAATGAGGTTTGCTGTCTAAATCCCTTATAACTTCTGAACTTGTCATGTTATCGCTCTGCGGAGTGTAATATGTTTGAAAACACAATAATCTATTTAAATGCAGATTCACTCTTTTATGTGTCAAATGAACTTTCATTCAATCTTAGCAAGTCATCAAGTTTCTTTAGTTTGCCAAACAACTGCGCTGCTGCCGCCAGCGGACCATTAGGGAGAATTGCATTCACGTCCTACCTCTCCAGGTCGGGAAAGGTAAGATATAGGTCATAAGTAGAGCTAAAAGCAAAATTCTTGTATATGATGTAGTGGAGTCCCCATCTTTATATGTTTTCCAAGGAGCGGCAGAGAGGTACATATAAACTACATTTTAGTAGAGAAATGAGAGCCGGTTGCCTGGCTAGTTAAGCATTTTTTTGTAATGCTTCACTCCTACTCAAGCATGTCTATCTCACCCTGTAAACAAGAACCTTAATAACCAAGTAGTTGTACACTACTTTTTCATTTTAGTAATAATGATTTAGAAATCACATTTCTGAAAGCGAGGCGGCGGCTGGAATGTTAAATGTCTCGCTAAACAGATCAGAAATGCTGGTTTCATTTTGTATGTTACATTGTACAACCTTCTGCGGCGATCGAGTTATTCTACAAGCCAGCTAGATTCAGGAAGTAATGTCTGCAGAATTCTGTTTCATATGTTGGAGAATGTCTTCACCTTGCTCCAAAACCAGCAATCAATTTCAACCTTCATCATCGCCAACATGCACTTTCTTGGCAGCATGAGTTTGATCTAAAGCTGCTTTAAATGTTTGCATCACCAACCTCTGAAGGTATGATAACAGCTTCCAACAGATGCAACTGTTATGTATTATAGGCCTTTTGTATGTCTGTTAAGAAATCTATCCCACATCGGGAATATGGGACCTTGCATGTGAGCTTATAAGGGTTTGAGCTACTCTCTCTATTGCCAATTGGTTTTGGAGTTAAACCTCAGACTACTTTATCATGGTATCAGAGCGGGTTACCTACATACACGTATGAAGCCCAAAGGCCACACGAACTCCACGACCACCCAAGTTGTTGTCCACGTGTTAGGCTTAAAGATTCGCCACACATGCGGGGGCGTGTTGAGATATCTATCCCACATCGGGAATAAAGGACCTTGTCTGTGTTGTCATTATAGTGTGAACAACCCGTGCTGGCACGACCATAGTTGTTGTCCATGTGTTAGGCTTAAAGATTCGCCACACATGCGGGGGCGTGTTGAGATATCTATCCCACATCAGGAATATAGGACCTTATCTGTGTTGTCATTATAGTGTGAACAACCCGTGCTGGAGCGACCATTCAACCAAGTCTCTTTCGCATCTTCAACAAGCCCAAATCAGAGTAATATGTAGCTTTGACTCTATCAGTTGATTGAAGGGTTTGCAGACCAAATTCATCACCGACAGGCAGCAGATGCAACACTCCAGTGCCCCACTGAATGGGGAACCATCAAACACTTATTTATTTGCTACCTTAAGGCAAGCAGAATGTTATTATGAATTTGTTATATGCTAATGCAAGACATGTGAAGAAACAGGTTATAGTATTATTTTGCCAGTGCATCAGCAACATGTAATAGGAACAATTAAGCTGAATATACAGTACATAACGCACACATTAAACAAAAAACACAGGAACAAGGGTAAGCAAGAGTAAACATTTGTACAGCCAGTCATATTAATACATTTTTTTTCTTCAGTATATGACAAGACCAGATACACTGATAGATGACTGTCCCATCTATACAACCCTCTTTTTTCTTTTTTTTTCTTTTTGAAACAGCCCTGAACCCTAATGTCCAACAGGGCATTTGACCATATACACGTGATTGTATTTGCAAATGGGATGTAAAAGACCCACAACATGAAATTAAAAAGAAGAAAAGAAACCAGGGCAGATCCTGCACAGACGGTTGAGTAATGCATATGGCCGCAGAGGACTACACAATTCAGCAATAAGCTTAACTTATTCCACTCCCGTGGTTGAATAACAATTTGCACTCTACAAAAGAACTGCTCTCTGCCGCTTTCCCTTGATACCTTCTCCAGAAATATCAGAAGTATCCAGCACTCAAAAGCAGACAGTAGCCATAATGAGTTATTTCGTAACCCATACCTCGAAGTCTTCTCTACTTTGTACAGTTAACTATGCATAAGTTAGCAGCCCAATCCTCCCTCAGGCAAGTGAGATTAAGAATCCATTGTTATTTGTTATCTGGATCCTCATCCAGATTCTCCTTTGGACTGTCCAATGAGTCACCCACATAAGAGCCATCTGGCTGCCGTATGAATATGTTCAGATTTCTGGATAGGAAAGTTTCCTGATGATTCACAAAAACATGGATTCCGTAAAACAAAAAAGGGAAACACGAGAACTTCAAGACAGAGAAGCTCAAAATGATACTAGACAATATTATGCAGGGAAGCTACATTACCAATCAGGATCTCAAACACGGGGAAAAAAGTCATGGTGCAATGTATGATAAGATCATATTTGACAGTTAGGGCGCAAAGGCCAATATCAGTGTCCAGATTACTCAAAAAATTTACCTCATCACCAGTGTCTTGGCCCTCCAAGTGGAAGAGGATAGGCCGGCAACGCTTGTCCTCATTCATAAGGCTTGAATTCTGAAAATGAGTCACAAGAGCAGCTTTACCCTGGATACGTGCATAAGCAAGTGAAGCAACCTTTTCACTATTAAACTTCTCCCACTTCCTGCCATTAAATGCCTGTACCAATTTTTATGGTATAAGTACTTGGTAAAAGTTATAACAGTTTATCTCTACTTTTCAAGCATTTTAAGATTTGCCAAATCAAACATCAGTTTAAAATTTTAAGTTCGTCCGCTCTGCAGCACACAAAATGATTGTAATATGGAAATCACCTCATAAAAGGCAACAATGTAGGAAGGAGACACCATGTTGATGAAGGCATAACCCACATTGCACTTATTCTGCAAAAAGACAAGGGAGTCCATCAGTACTACATCGGCAAGAGGAAATCATAAGGACGCTCAATCAAACATCAGTGGAATGAATCACCTTAAAGTCGATTGGCAAGTACAGAAAATCGTATGTACCCCGGTGATTTTCATCAATAGCAGCCAGCAGCATTTTCGAAGTGTACCTGAAAGAAAAAAGAATACAGGCAACTTTATAAATGTGCTAAAAACAACACAACAAAAATGTATGCAAGCAGCTAAACCCTGGGAAGACCACAAATTGGTTCTTACTTATTTGGGATGTTTTTGATCATTAAAGTAGTCCTACTGTCTTCCCCATGGAGAATTTTGTCTAAATCAAGTTGATACTGCTTTTTGCTATCAACTTGAGTCCCAATATTCTCAACCCGCCGATTCCTACCGCGATCAGCAAATAGCTCACTAATGGTTGTTGCAGGTCCAGTGTACGAACCATTCCCAAGGTACACAGGATTATGCTTTGGCATCGACATCACTCTGAAACTAGGAGAGCCATTATCACTACTGTTTCCAGGAAGACCGACACCAGCATTCACATTTGCATGACCACCCATGTTAATCATGTAATTACCATTGTTGCGGCTTAAACCCATGCCCCCAAACACTGGATTCATGAAAGATGTTTCAGGTGATTCAGGAAAGTAACCAAAATGCCTATCCAGAGGTACACCCGATGGAGCAGATCCCACATGATGGTTATGTGAACTGAGGAAAGAGCTCTTCTGGCTAGTGAATGGAAAACCTTGTCCCTGTCCACCAGAGGAAAAAGGATGTCCCACAGATGATGCTGGCCAAGCAGAAGACTTGGGTTCGGAATATGGAGTTGGGCTTCCCCAGAGAAACTGAGGACCTGACAACGTTCCAATACCTGATGAATTTGACTCGCCACATGAGATAGGACCTGGACTAGTGCTTAACTTCAGCTCAGGAAAGGAATGAGAATGCTGATAGGTTGCTCCTGGCGTTGGTGTCGAGTTACTAAATATCTGACTTGCATGGTTCAACCTTCCTTGGTCTTTACCAATAGGTGTAATCTTTGGGGAGTTAGGAACATGGGTCGGAAGAATTGAAGCTAAGCCACGTAAATGGTTGCTGTCCACAGGACTCAGGCTTCCCACACCTGGGGACCTGCTAAAACCAAACTGTTTATGTTCAATGGGGCTTCCAATTTGTGCCCAGGTACCTGCATAGTGTCAAAGCCACTGACTTAGCTTATAGCAGACCATGGATATCCAATAAGTGTAACCAGGAATTCAAGAGAAGCACAGAAATAACCAAGTTATCAGGTCAATCAAAAATCACACAAAGATCTACCTGGAGGAGAGTTGGTCATCGGTGAACCCACTTGATGTCGGAAACTTCGAGTTTCATCTTGGTCGAGCTCTTGACTTAGTTGCTGCATCAAACTATAATAGAAAGTACAATGAATTCATTTGTGGTTTGAAAAATTAAAGCTGCCAGACATGTTATATAGAGATTTGACAAAGGCACTTTTCTTTTACTGGAATTCAAGAAAGGTCATATAGCATGAACATAGCCAAATCCATGACTTGCGAAATGGAGGCCAAGAGAGAAATGGTATAAAATAAAATAAACAGGAGATGGATGAAACACTAAAGTTCACAAAATGCATGTTTTTCCAAATTTTTGATGTAATTGAAGCCAGCATGTATATGTTAGACAGTTCATTTACAAAAACTCCCAAAGAGCAACACGGGAAATGATCCAAAAAGTCAAAAGTAAACAGAAGTGTGACTGTTGCACATATATCATTATATCCTTAATTTGGAGTTCCTCAAATTAGGTTTGAAGTTGTAACTGATGTTACTCTCAAGTCAATGCATTTGTCTTCTAAAAGTGACCTCAAAGGATGGGATTTGAATCTTGACAAGTTGACAAAAAGTATATTTTCTGCTGATATAAAATGTTCAGTGTCCAGCAAAAAGCCATGACTTCACAGATATATATATATATATATATATATATATATATACACACAGTCTTGATCAGGAGCGGAGGTCCGTTCCTTAGCTAAGGAACGGATATCATTATTTGACCCACTTCTCGATAATATTTTCTCATCTTAACCGTTTAGATTTTAGGTATATATGTGTAGATTATCTCTACAAATTTTCAGCCAAATTGATAATCGTTAAGGCATTCAAATCAATGAAACTGTCTGAACTGTTCATTCATGAACTGTAGCTGTAAATCACAGCTTTGAACGCCTTAACGATTATCAATTTGGCTGAAAATTTGTATAGATGTTCTACACATATATACCAAAAATCTTAACGGTTAAGATGAGAAAATATGATCGAGAAGTGGGTCAAATAATGAAATCCGTTCCTTAGCTAAGGAACGGACCTCCGCTATATATACATGTCCATTGAAAAATGACTGTAGCACCATCAACCAAGCAAGTAACATGACACTTACAAGATCCAGTTAGCCTTCGCAACACTGTTGCTGGATTCTTATGACATTAATTAGATGAAAAAAATGCAGATAATGCAAATGGCTAAGCTCAATTGTCAAATCGGTTGAAAAACCACAAGTAACCAAAACCAGTACTTACTTTCTTCGAGCTCCACCAGGGCGGCTGGGTTCAAGTTTTATGCGTTTCCCAGCTATGTCACTCCTATTTAGTGCTCTTAAAGCTGCCTCCGCAGCTCTAACATCATAAAACTCTATGAATTTATGGTGTCTCTTGCGTGGTGTTTCTCGAATCTGCATTTGATTGAGGAAAATGGTTTAATATAGAAAAAAGGTGGGGAGAGAGAGTGAGACTTATATAACTATAGACTCATAAAGAACTTATACCTCCTTGACTTCTCCATACACCCCAAATATCTGTCGAAGGTCATCATTTGACACTGATGCATCCAAATTGAAAACTACAAGAGTTCCTTGGTTGATATCCTTTTCTGAAGGGTTATCCTAAATTTCAGAACAGAAAGATAAATTAGGAAGATGTTAATCTAAACGCTAGTAATAATCATATTATTTATTATATCAGATAATATGTACAAACCTTGGGAATTGAAAAATGAATGTCTAGTTTTCTTCGTCTCAAGGGCTTGTTCTGTAATGCACGCATTGCAGTGCGAGCAGATCGGATATCATAGTATGAAATCATCACAAATCCCCTGTGCTTGCACGCAGTATACAAAGTTCTGATATCCCCATATTGCTGACAAAAAAGGAGAACACCATAACTTAACACACATAAGATTATCAAAATACAGATGAAAAGTTGTAAATACAACAGTTATATAGAATAATGCTTAAAAACATCTTAAAAGAGACAAATTCTCAAATAAAATACGTGACCTTAGATACCTAGCAAGTGCGGGAGGATCAGGGATCCAAATAGGAAGCATGAAAAATCAACCAAGCTAAACCCCAAGTTGAACCATTCAAATGAGTTGCATATTTACCAGAACTTAACTTTACAATATTAAGAAGAATGCTGGCACAGCCTTAACATTTAGATTTAGTACTAAGAATTCATTGCAAAATGCTAAACCTGGAAGCTACAAATGTCATTCTCACTGTAGCAAAAGCAAGTTGCATGAAAGAACTCATAGGTTTGTAGAGTATTGATATAAATCAACTACAAGGAGAATAATGAAATTCAATCCCAACCAAGTTAGTAGTCCAAAGTACCCCAGGTCAAATGAGTTACATAACAAGTTATGGCAGATTGCTAACTAGCAATGGTGAAGTCAAGAAGAAGGGAAGGCCATCTCTATGATATTAAAAGTTATATACTTATTATTCTCTACCAAAAATATTGTGATGGACCTATTCACGTGAACACTTCAGGAGTCTTAATATCTAGTAGGGGAATTTGGGCTACCTCTGACATTGGATAAGGCAGCTAAAATTCATTTGATAAACTTTCACGGAAGTATCATTTATCAATCTGTGAATAAGGTTTCAGTTCCACAACAAGCAAGCACCCCCACCCAACTGAAAGGCGAGGACAAAAGAGAAACCAAGCCAGGATTCAACCAACAAGAAAAATGAAATAGCATCTGCACAATACCTCAAATAGAGATCTCAATTCGGAGTCCTCAACATTACTATTGATATTTCTAACGAACAAGGTTCTTGACGGATGCTCCCCATAAGGATGTTCTCCGGCCACAGTTGCCGCACCATTTGGAAGAGCATAATGACTAACACCATTTGGACTAACCCCATCAGATAAGCTTAGTTTTGACAAACTGATACCAAGGCTATCTTGCGATTCAAAATCCAATTCCATTCCACCGCCACTGCCAAAGAGATCATACTCTTCCATCTCCTCCAGATGACTAGGCAACCGACTCAAATCAAAATCATCTGTTAATCCTTCTAACAGCTCATCTTCATCATCAGGAAGTGTAATTCTGAACAAATTTGATTCAGCATTTTCAAGTGGATCTTTAATCTCAATGTCTTTGTCAACTTTAATTAGATTGGGCAAGCTATCATCAACAGACTGACGCAAATGCTCCAAATCAGGAAAATTCACTGCATAATGAGGGAAATAGACTCTCAAGTCCCAATAAGCATTGAACAGATACAGATAACCCCTTACATTATAAAGAGCTCAGACGTACACTTTTCATGTGGAAGGACAGGCAATGAACTTGAAAACAAGCTAGTATCACTTGATGCATGATAAGCCTCAGCTGTACAAAAGATTCCCCAAGCAGTATTCTCTAATGTTCTTGGAACACTGACCGATGGAATCTTAAAGGCCCCTACAAAACAGTTACAAATGACCATTTAAAAGAAAGATCATGCATGCGTAAGTAGATTTATGTATAGATCATATGTAAGCGGCTGTGTGCCTTGTAATGCTTCCATCAGTTAAAGAAAACAGAAGAAAACCTTCAGAACGACCCATTCTGGTATCTTCCAAACGTTTCTCCATTGAATTACTCTCTGCAAACACAAGGACAGAAAAAGAGAACGTTCAGCTATCAGAGATCTCCCAAATTGTCTCAGGTAACTGCAGATTCATCGGATTGCAGCAACAAACATAAACAAAAAATTAATACATACATCAGTCAGTCTGGTGCAAAGAACTGAAAATTTTAAATCAAAGGATGAGCAATTTATTCATCCGCAGTTCAAGTGCTTGCTTGTTATACAGCTTGGACGGCTGTATAACAAGGTAAACATCATCACTAACCCCAACCATGCATGGCTCTGTACATTTAAAAGCTTAAATAACCAATCTAGAACCCATAACAGTCGAAGACTATTAGCTAAAACTCCAAACTGTTTCCTCTAGTGACTTAGGAAACAACCGCTCTCTTCGTACAACCACGAAAAGCCATCAATATTGTCAAAGACAGCATCAAAACATGCAACACGATCTGCCACAAGTATCAAACCCATGTAGGCACATTCCCAACACTACACAAAACTTAGTGATTTTCGTCTAATCAAAACATGCATCCAAAACTTAGAGGTAGGGTCTACCACACAACACAAATCTGGCAAGTGATCAGCTAAAACTAAACCATAGCTCAACAAGGCTCTGAACTCAAATTTAGCAAAAGGGTAACCCAGAACTCAACGTTAAAGTCCACCTACCAACTCCCAAACCCAAACAAAGCCTCAAAGCAAACAACTTTCCCCACAACACAAAAACCTGTTCCAGCAAAACAGAAAACCCAAATGCAGAATCATCCAATCACAAGCAAAGACCAAAACTTTAACACAAATCACCAATAACCAAACCCTCAGTTACCTGAACAAGAACAACAGAGCTATGGAGACAAAGAGAGAGAAGTACCTTGAGAGGGGGAAAGAGACAAAGATAAGCAGTTAGAGAGATGGGATCAACAAAACTGAATTGTTGGACTCAGTGTGAGAGTTTCGTAGAAGCAGAGATATTTGTTTCTTCTACTCCTCTTCTCTCGCCGTGAAACCTCACACCCAAATGTAAGCAAATTTCTCAACCAAAACCAAAATAAGGAAATTAAAAAATAATGCAGAGTTATACGAAATTTCATTCTTTTTATTTAATTAAATTCCTCATACACTCCCACCTCAATTTCATCTTTCTCTCTCCTCCAACTACGAATTCGGCTGGATTTGAATCTCATTTGGCGTCCGTTGACACCAAGTCAAAGTTTTAAGTATGACGCACTGCGGTGAAACTACCGGAATGCCATTTTAGAGGATACGTGGCGGGAGATGATTTCATTATAAGGTGCGGTGGGGCCAGGGGATTTAGAAGGGTGTTTGTGTGGTGGTAGTTCCAGGGGATTATTGAGATAACTTTATTATGGTGGGGTTTGCTGACGTGTGTTGCTGCATCGGCGAGAGAGTTGGATTCCACTGTGTTTCAACGTCGGATATGAAAACCCCGTGGAATAACCGGACCCGATGGGATTGCGACGCGTTGGTGTAATCATGGGTCAAGTTTTTTCCTAATGTTTCCGGTCATTATAGACTATCGGATTAAAAGGTGTTTCGTATTGATTAGCTAGCAAGTGAATAGACCTGTAAATGGATTGGATCTGGACAGGATCCACCTAGATTCGGATCCATAATAGAAATTTTAGATCCGGATCCGACCCGTTACCCGTCGGATCTTTAATAGCTCGATTCAAATCTGGATCCGACGGGTTAACGGATACCTGACCCATCAATCTGATTTGTTTATAATAATAAATATATCAAATTTTAATAATAATTTCATAGTTGTTCTAGGATATTTGATATATATGTGTGTCTTGGTCCATGCCTTGTATATGGGCTTAGCCCAATGGGCCTTATGCATGTGCCCTAGTTGTAATAGGTTTACATTATAGACTGACCCATCAATCTGATTTGTTTATAATAATAAATATATCAAATTTTAATAATAATTTCATAGTTTTATTATAAAACATCGATGAAATTTTATAAGAAAATAAATTTTACATCAAAAGTTGAATTACATGTCTAATATTTGACCTCCAATGTTTTTTAGCATAAATATATAGACATTAACAACCTTCAACTTCATCAAATCATATTTTAAAAGCAATTTAGAAATGAATGTTTAGATTATCTAGATAATTATCATATTATTTAATATTTATTAATAAATATTATATTTATATAAATATTATATTTATATAAATATTATATTTATATAAATATTATTTAATTATTTTTAAACGGATCCGGGTCTTTAACGAATCGGATCAACCAAGATTCGGATCCGATCCGTTTAGTAAACGGGTTAACGGATCCGGGTCCGGGTCCTTAACGGATCAACGGGTCAAATTTTCGATTCAAACCCATTTAAAAACCACGGATCCGAAGCGGGTCTAAATAAGATCTGATCCATTTACAGGTCTACAAGTGAACACTGTTGTTTCTAGAATTTTTATTTTTGGATAATGGATGTTAATTATGAATATATTGATAACTGAATATTGGATTACACGTTAGTTAAAACATGCAAAACCACTTAAGAACCACAACTTAGGTAATTTATATAAGGAAAAATGACCATTCACTACAAAATTTGGCACCTTACTTCTCATTCAAACTTTTTTTTTAAATATTGACCATTTGAACTTTTAAAAGAAAATTTGTGTCCATTAGGTATAAACTCTTAAGACACTCTTAAGAACCTACATTATTTTAGTATCATTATACCCTCACCGCTTAAATATGCTTAGAGAGAGAAAATGCAAGAGAGAGAAGGGTTGACCGGAACCTCATCGACTCCGGTCACCTACAGTCGGACTCCGGTCACCGATCGTCGGCTGCCGGACTCCGGCCACCGGATTCCGAACACCGGTCGTCAGACTTCGATCGTCGGCTGCCGGTCTCCGGTGACCGAAATATGTGGCCGGAATTACTGACCCTAGTAAACATTCAACTCCAAGTTTACTAGGTGTAGTAAACTTACTTTTGTTCCCAAAAACCAGACAAAACACCAAAACCAAGTTTACTACTCTTGTTAAACTTACTTCTATTCCCAAAAACCAGACTCAATACACCAAAATCAAGTTTACTAGGAGTAGTAAACTTATTTTGGGGTTAGTAAACAGCAATACACATATAACAAGTACGACTAAAACTAATATACAAAGTATAATCTAAGCAAATTTCTCTTGAGGCAACAAAAGATGTATAGAAAATGCATAATCAAAACGAATCTCACAATCAACCAGTCATGAATACCAATATGTTTCCAAAAAGGCAAAACCAAATAAATCTCATAATCAAAGCATACATATGGCCTTGACTTGATCGGCTTTGATGGTCGGTGACATTTACATGAAATGGATAAGAGCATCGGCGATAGGAGCAGTGTAGAAGATGTCAGCGTGGAAGCGAAGGTCGAAGATTGGAGATCGGAGGTCCAAGATCGGATCTTCACCTCTGTGAAACTGCTTGGAGATTAGACCATCATCTCGAGGTATGCAGCCGTTGGCAACAATGGAGTGAGACAGCGATCGATGAAAGAGGAGACGGCGAGACGAGACGATCGTGGCTCGGTGGCGAGACGAGAGAGGAGATTTAACGGATGACAATGTTTGTGGTGAGACGTTCGTGGCTCGGTGGAGAGACGAGAGAGGAGACGACGTCAAAGGAAGTGGGAGGAGAGAGAAAGAGATAGGACACTGATCAGAAATGAGAGGTGGAGAATGAATGGGTTAGAGGGGTATTAATGTACTTTTTTTCGTAACAGTTGGAATGAGCACATAAAAACTGTTTTAGACCTAGTGGACATTTTTTCTGTTTTTATAGTGAATAGTCATTAGCCCTTTATAAATGTAATTTTTGTATTGTTTATAGAGTTATTCTTTTATATGAGAGCTCTCACGCTATAGTCATTACTAAAATTGTATTATACAAGAGGAATACATTGTGCCTATTTTTTTTTGTTACAATAAAATGTAAGCTCCATTCGATAAAAATCAAAGGTCATACTAGCACAATACAAGATCCCTAGATATGGGATAATCGTGCCTTTAAACTTAAGACAATTCGCGCATCAAAAAAAACTTAAGACAATTCGTCTCATTTTGTAAGGGCTTAGTGATCGAAACCTATTTCAAACAAAGAGCTACTTGAAGATGGAAACGTTTTCCAATGCAAAATTGTCTAAAAATCTTGTATGCATCAAGGTGCAAGTGAACCAATCAATTTTAGAAAATCTCAACCGTTAATAATTATATTTTAGTTCTTATTTAAAAATTAAATAGTATCATAAATGCAATCTCACCGTCTATTTAAGTTGGTTCAAGTGCATCTTGGTGCACTCAAGACATTCTGAAAATTGCCATGCAAATACGGAATCCAACAACTATCAATATCAATGTTTTTTAGTTTATTTGTGTGTTATGCGAGCAATAAGTCGTTACATGAGTTGTGTAAGGCTAGTCGGATTATGTGTCTGTGTGTGCAGTCAGTATGCACATGTTTCAGGTAGCCAGCGAGTTCTTTGATTGTCAAATGATCGTTGCGACATAGAGGTAGAGTGAAGCTAATTAGTATCCTCGGATCAATTTTTTGACCAACACAAATAGAAAGATGAATTACTAGACATTCATATGTGTAAACGTGTTACATATCTAATGATCTTTCCAGTATGTCTCGTTGTGTGAAAGCAAATAAAATCGTTCTTATAACAGTACTCTTTGCTAGTTGGTGCATGGTTAAGTACATGATTATTGTAGAAATTTCTATTTCTATGTGAGGTAGTTGTAATCAAGGATTCGGGCTCAATATTCGTCATCATTTTGTATTCGACAGTTTTTTTAAACAAAGAAGCATCTAGGCGTAATCCTGGTCCTATTTATTAATATTGCTAGTAACATAAGCTTGCCTTGAGGGTGGACATGAATCAGATCCCCGAGTTACAACGGAAACAACCCTAACATCCTCGTAGAGAACATCTTAAATAATAGCACGCTTCTCCTCTAACCAAACATCATCAAGAAAACTTGTACTAGCAAGGTTTGCTAACCTGTGAGCAACAAAATTTGCTTCTCTGTAGATGTGCCGAATTTGGATGGAATGGAAAGCGTTCAGATGAGCCTTGCAATCCTCCAAAATTCTACCCACCACACACAAATCCTCCTCTTCTCTCTAGAGAGCATTAACTACTAGGATAGAGTCACTCTTAATATCAGCATTCGTCCATCCTTGGTGGATATCAAGTAACATACCTGCTCTACATGCCTCGACCTCCATACTTAAAGCAGAGTGACTCGAAACGGTCTTGCTAATGCTGCGACTCCCAAACTTGCATCGTTACGTATCATAACACCGACACCACCCCTTCCACTTTCGGCATCAAAAGCTCCATCAATATTCATTTTGAGTTGACCGCTCGGGGGATATTCCCATTTAGCCGGACATCTCTTCTGCTTGATTGAAGGCTTATACCTATATTGTTAGAACACTCCAAGATACTGAGGAACCCATTGTTGTAACCATATCACGTTGACTAGAGTATCCTGCCATACAACTTTGTTCCTCTCTGTACATAACGACCACAAAAGCATCATAAATAGACACAGCAGATCCCGCTTTAGTACCTCACTGACATTCCAGACCCATTCCTGCACGGAGGATGCTTGAATTGAACACACATCAATTTGCCTAAAGCTACCTTTGCACAACACCCTGCCACTTCACATTCTTTAAAGGATTAATTTCAGTTTACTTACCTGAGGTTTGGGGCTAACATCATTTCGCCCACTGTATTTTTAATTTTGAAAGTTTACCTCCTAAAGTTTTCAGTTTTCATCAATCATGCTCAATTGCTGAAATCATGTGTAATTTAAACGTTAATTATAACTTTATAACTCACTTTAAGGAAAATATAATCATATAACAATAAAAATCATCTTTTAGAACCTTGTTAATAAGACTACATATTAAAATTTAATGTCTAAATTAATCGAAATTTCAGTAATTGGGCATGATTGATAAAAAATGAAAATTTTAGGAGGTAAACTTTTAAAATTAAAAGTACAGGGGGTGAAATAATGTTAGTCTCATACCGTAGGTAAACTAAAATTAATTCTTCTTTAAAGAGGTGTAGACATGTTTCTGTTTTCTCCTTACACGGCACACACTGCACTAAAACTCTTTTCTTGTTAAGACCGTCAATCGAGGATTGAGGAAAACAACAAAAACCCTTTATTTTAAAAGAAAATAAAATCAAAAGCCTTTTTGGTCCCCTTTTGAAGATAAGAGCAAGTTTAACAGATTCTCTATATTTTCTATATAATAGGAAAGCAAAACTTAAAGTCTTTATAATTTTTGTGTTCCAACTCTAACAATTTAAATATTTTGCATATTTTGTTATTTATTACAAAAACAAAATATTATAGGTCTTCATTAATTACAACCATAAAATAAGTATATAAAATATAAACTTCTTTTTAAAAATAAAATTTGTTCTCTTGAAGAGGAGCCTCTTGAAGAATGTGAAACATTTACTTCTTCTTTATATAAATTGTTTTGGAGAATCTATAAATATAGGGAATAAACTCTTCTCTTTCATCTATTTCCTTGTTATAAAGAATGAGATAGAGAATCTGTTTTAGAAAAAAATGAGTCAATATTCAAATAATAGAGAAAACTAATGAATTTAAAGAAGAAGAAATTACATGGCCGGTACCCGAATTTATGTGTTCCAGTTATAGAGGTACCCATACTTTAAAAACTACTAATGTGGTACCTGAACTCTATTTTCACTACCAACGAAGGGTCCAAGACCAATTTCTGTCACAACGTCGTCTATTTGCTGACATGACAGTGATGAGACCCAACTAAAAAATAAAATGTCAAAAAAACCTTTTATGTCTCTCTTTCTCGATCTCCATCTCTCTCTCCTACATTTCTCTCATCTTGTCTCTTCTCCTGATCTCTCGTTAATCCTGGTAGCACAAAGGCTATGAATTCATACAGAATGATTGGACTCCCTAAGAGAATACCACAATACCATGACACCTGTAATGCACAACCAAATCAGCACTGATGAAAGCATTTGATTCAAGGGCTAAAACCTTGGATACTTGCATAAAAGAGATCCTTACCAATAAATTGTTAGGGTTCCATACTATTTGTGAATATAGCAAGAACAACCAAAGCACCACAAAAGGAGGAAACTTTTGGCATGGTTTCACCGTCTGTCCATTTAAAGGCTTCTAAACATATCTGCATCACGGGAAGGGCATGACCTTGGTGCTTCAAAATGATTATGCAAATAGAGCACCATTTTAAGTCAAAGACGATAATGAAAACAAAGCTCAGAATTTTCAACCAAACAAACACTTGTCAAGAAACAATGTCAAACATACCCAACCATAGAGCTCGATGCAAAAGAATCTAAAATTCCATGAATTGTATTTGTTTAAAAGCCAATCCCAAATTCCCAATTTAAATACCAGATTTCTAGACTTTCGGTTTGGCTTTCTGGTATGATATGTTGCATTACTTTTCTTCCTTGCAGTTGCCTTGGTTATGTGTTGGTGATTTAAAAATTTTATGGAGCTTTGAAAAGTGGGGAGGCCTTCCCCCATAGAGATGGAGAATGGACTTATTTCAGAATTTCATCAATCACTGCCAATTAAGGGACTTAAACTTCAATGGTCCAGCTTATACTTCATTTCTGGAAAAGTTTAGGTGAGAGCTTAGTTATGCTACACCACCATCGCCAGGGCATACCTACAACCTTAACCCTGAAGGACTGACAGTGGACATGTGCCTGTCACACCAGTCTCCAGGTATGAATTTTCACAGAAATTTACAGATCACGAACCAAATGAGGTCTGTTGGTAGGGGGGATCGAACTCGGATGGGGTCTCCATCACAAGCCTGCTCTTACCAACTGAGCCAAACCTCGTTGGCCATTAAAGAGGGATGCAACATGAGGCCTTCCCCGGTTTAGTTTTAGGGATGTACATCCTTACCTCAAAGAGAGATTAGAGAGAGCATTTGGGAATAATGCTTGGTGTTCTCTCCAACAAAATTCTCAGGTTTTTCATCTCACTAAATTGGGTTCAGATCATTGGCCAATTCTTCTTTTGTTTCGTTTTGAGCATATGTGGGTGACACATGGAGACTGTGAACATGTTATCCGTAAGGCTTGGAAAGATTTTGTTCGAACATCTGCTACTCAAAGTTGGATTGTGAACTTGGCTCGTTGTCGTCTCACTTTAAGAGATTGGTCTAAGCATACTTTTCCTCAGTTCCAGTCCAACACCAATCATCTACTCCAACATTTAGATGCTCTGCATAATTCTCCAACTGCCTCTACTTCAGCTACCCCCATTGGTCTTCAAAGTGCTTCTACTGTTTCTGAAATTGATGAGAATTAGAGATTGGAGGAGTATTACTGGCATCAACGTTCTAGTATCCACTGGTTAGAGTTAGGTGACCAGAATACACGCTTTTTTCATCAGTCAACACTTCAGCGCCGACAGTTCAACAAGATTCTTTGTCTAAAGATGACTCTAATCAATGGTTGGATAATGAATCTGCTATTATTTCTCATTTGAACGGGTATTTTTCTCAATTGTTTACAGCAGGTCAGACTTCTTCTCTGGATGCAGTTTTGGCTTTTGTTGATCCTGTGGTTACTCAGAATATGAATAATGATCTGCTTCTTCCTGTATCCCTGGATGAGATAAAGCTTGCAGTGTTTGACTTGGGAGGTTTAAAAGCTCCAGGACCAGATGGTTTTTCAGGTGTTTTTTACCAGATGCAATCACTGAATCTTTTAGTTCTGCTTCTGTTCTTTCAGAGTTGAACAAAACTTATCTGACCCTTGTTCCTAAACAGAAAAATCCTCATTTTTGTTCCCATTTCCGTCCAATTGGACTTTGTAACTTTTCCTACAAAATCCTTGCAAAGGTTTTGGCTAATAGACTCCGGCCTTTGATGCCACTCCTCATATCAGAAAACCAATCTGCTTTTGTATCTGGCAGACAGATTCAGGACAATATAGTTGTGGCTCATGAGTTGTTTCATTATTTGAAGTTGCAGAGATCGGGAGAGCAATCTGATTAGATCAGGTCCTACTGCTTGGGACCAATCGCTAATATCTTGTCTTCTTCGGATGAGGATGCTATTCACGCTATTCCTCTTTCAGAGTCTAGTGGCGAGTACAGTTTGTTATGGCCCCACCAAAAATCAGGTTCTTACAGTGTTAAATCTGGTTATCATTTTGCTACATTGCTGATTTCTCCACCTATCTTAAAGGCGACCACTTCACATCAGATATCACTTCAGGTATGGAAATGGATTTGGAACTTAAACTCTCTTTCGAAAATTAAGTTCTTTTTGTGGAAAGCAGTGAATAATTATGTTGCAACTAAAGGAAATCTCCATTATCAGCATCTTTCTGATTCTATGTGTCCTCTTTGCAATACTTTTCCGGAGACAATTGAACATGCCTTGTTTACTTGTCTTTGGGTAATTTGTGTTTGGTTTGCCCATGCTTTTGGCATTCATGTTCAATGTTCTCATATCACTACTTTCGTGGCATTGATTGATCCTTTCAAATAGTAATTCTGGAGAAATTTTGATAAATAACCTTTTTTTGCTGTTGTAATTGATTTTTAACCTTTGTTTTACAAAGAATTGAAAAATGACCATATCAAGAGATCAAAAGTCTTAACTACCCTAGTTTTTTTTCTCCATTCTATATATGGCTCAATCATCATTCTCGTAAACCAATTGAACCTCCATGGCTGAAATCTATTTTCCTTCCCTGCCTCCATGGCTCCATCGTCACAACTAATCTCGTTTGACTCTCAGAAATTTATAAACTGATGCACAATAAAATTTGTTTCCCTCATCTTGCTAGCTTTCATCTCATGATTCTTATCCAGCAAGGTCTTTGCTCCAATTAATCCCTTGCTCAAACTATCTCTTTACTTGAAAGTTTGACATGTATGCTGGGTTTTACAGTAGATAGCTTTTAAGTTGTAATTGTTGTGTCCTCATGAGAAGAAAAAAGAAAAAAACTTGTAATTGTCGAAATACAATCTATAGCCTCCAAAGAACATAACGGTATAAATCTTTACCAGTTAGATTAGTTCGTTGTACAATGAGTAAATTTGGCACATCATGGATTGAACAATACCTGTAAACTATGTTATGAATTTCTAATTTCTAATTGATGCACAATGACTTCTTGTTTGGTGTCAATTCAAGCTCGATCAAAATGTATCAATTTAAATATTCTATCAGCGACCTACAATTTATCCAACAATTATTTGAATCAACATATTGGGAAAAGGGTCTTGGACGTTTTTAAGATAAGAAGGAATCAATGAAAAAAATAAAAGAGTAGCTTTGCATAACGTGGGAATTGAAAATATAAGGAAAAATTAGAATATTAGTTACACAAATTCAAATAAGGGTAGTTAAGACTTTTGATCCCTTGATATGGTCATTTTTCAACTATTTGTAAAACCATGGTTAAAGATCAATTCCAATACAGGAAAGAGGTCATTTATCAAAATTTCTCGTAATTCTGTGACCATGAAAGTTTGTGTATTGGGCTCGACCTAACGCAACCAGTGTTGGAGATCCACCCTCCAATTAATTGAAGCCCATCTTCTGATCTCATTTCGTCGATTGAAACGTGTGGTTGACAAATCCAAATAACAATTATTTTTGGCATCCAACACATTAAAAACGAGCTAAGCAAGAGCAAGTAATAATCAGCTGGTTAAGTTGGGACATTTGATCTTATAAAACGAACACTTGGGCTTTGAGTTGGCATCACCAAACCACGCACCTCTCATGCGACCGACAGAAGCATATGCGGGGCCCCACGTACCTTTTTTCTGACGGTCCCTGATGAAGGAAAGCTCGAGTTGCCACGTGGGGTGCTGATGAGGTTTTTCTTCTTTCTCTTCTGCTTTCTCTTCCTTTTCGATCTGTCGACGAACAGATGGTACTTGAGATGGAACCGTTGGCTTTAGGTGCGTGTTGATGGGTTTTGCTTTATGTTCGAGACTTTGAGGTGTGAGTGTAAACATATGCCACATCTTCGACAGCGTTGTGGATCTTGTTGCGCACAAGATGCATGGAAGCCATTTCTCCACTTGATTCATTATCACCATTGTTAATGTTTAGCTAGCTAGCTGAGACTACACATATATCACAATTTATTACCGGTGGCTAATTGGTGGCCATTTGGTTGAAAATTTTTTCATACCAATCGTTCTTCGTAATCGGTATTTTTGTTGGTCGGCATAGTACACTCTTTGTGAATCTTTTGCTCTGACATTTTTTATCTCTCAAAACAATATTACATATGGTGTGATTGTTCAATAAATTAATGTTTGTACTAAAAAAAGTACTTTTATGAAAATCTATTTGGATTCAATCTGTAAGTGACATGATTATCTCAAATGTACGTAAGACATGTACGTACTTATTATGTCTAGTCTTTAATTGACAATGTCATAAATTGTTATATAATATTTGATATATATGTGTGTCTTGGTTCATGCCTTGTATACGGGCTTTATGTAGTAATCCATGTTGTAATAGGGTTTTACACATATCCATGTAATAGGCCAATTGACCCATGTACAGGGACGAAACTACTATGTAGACACCGAAATTTAGGTTAATAAACCGCTAAGATTACAAATGTACAATTAATCAAGTTAGTTCAGTTGGATATGAGCTAACTTAAAGTGTGGTAACTCACGAGTTCGTGTAACCTAACTCTCATTCTTTTCTTTTATCCTCCGTTTTCTTCCCTCTTCAATCTCTCATTCGGTCATTCCCTTTTTTCTTTCTTTTCTTTCTTCCCAGACACGACCGCCACGAGGCCTGCGACTTCTCCTGCTCTCCACTCTCCAGATTCTTCCCTTGGTCCGACCACTCCTCCTTGCTAATAGACATCGTGCTCCTCCTCATCTCCTCCGCGGCTTCGCAGCTCACTGCTTCTATCTTCCTTGCCACTGTTCCCGTGATTGCCATTCCACACCGTATGCTCTCTTTCCCTCTGCAAAGTTTGTTCATTTTGTATTGCAATCGTGTTTGTTTGTTTGGAGTGATAGTGGGTTGGATCTGCGGTTTTGGGTTTGATCTATTTTCATACTTGAATAGGAATTGATGCATCTCTAAACTTGAGCTTTTAGGGGAGTTGTATGTTGAGTTTCTTTTATGTGTTTGATTTGTTGCAATGACAATTTTGTTTTGCTGCAGTTGCAATTTACAAATGTGTTGCCCCAAGCTGTTACTACTGTACTAGATGTTTAGATCTGCTACTCTTCTGCTATCTAGTGATTGATATTCAGAAACATTGGTTATCATGTTCAGATAAGAGATTTGTATTATTTTTCTTGTCTTAATCAAGAAAGATGTCTTATCAACCCAATTTGTCATGATTATTAATGAAAATTTTGATGATAAAAGTATTTAAACAAAGATGTTGGTGGAATATAATATATGACTCGTTTGTATTATCAGATGATTCCTTAACAAATGAAATGGGTTCAAGTCTAGGGAAGATGGCGTGATTGGCGTCGTCGTTGTTGTTACAGTAAATGTATGTTCTGAAGTTTGTTCAGTGATGAATTATATTGGAAAAACTGATAGCAGTTTAAATTTTTTTATGAACTTAAAAATAGCCCTATCCATTTTGAATTCCTGGTTCCGCCACTGCCCATGTAATAGCCCAAGATGCCCATTTATTTCCCTATATAAAGGGGCTTCATTCTATCAATAAGAGAATGAGAATTCAGCTCTCCTAGAACACGTTATCAGACACTTAACTCTAACCCTAAAAAGAGCAAGTAGGCCACCACCAAAAAAGAGGAAAAATTATGTCGCGCGCACGCCTGTGCACTGCCGCTGGGCACCACCATGCACCACTGCTGCACACCTTCTAGGCACCGCTGCGCACCTCCTGGGCACATGTCGCGCGCACGCCTATGCACTGTCTCTGGGCACCACCGCGCACCACTGCTGCACACCTTCTGGGCACCGCTGCGCACCTCCTGGGCACATGTCGCGCGCACGCTTGTGCACTGTCGCTAGGCACCACCGCGCACCACTGCTGCACACCTTCTGGGCACCGTTGCGCACCTCCTGGGCACCGCTGCGCACCTTCTGAGCACCGCTGCGCACACCTGTGCACTGTTGCGCACCCCTTGGGCACTGCCACGCACCCCCTGTGCACATGCGCACTAAGAAACCTTAAAATCTGCCCCAGGGTTCACAAGTCAATATCGACAGAATTAATTCCGAATTGGTTTTCGTCACCAACAAAGAAGTTGAAGATATTGTTCTCACGATTCCAATATCGTCGGCCTCACTCCAAGAACCGGCTGGGAAGGAACCGAATCGGCCGCCGGAATCCCCAGACCTGCCGAACTGTTCAAGCCACCGGTTCGGGCACTTTTCAAAGTCCGATTTCAGTGAAAATTGGAGAGGTTATGCACAAGGATGTCAGAATCCTACAGTCAAAAGGGTATCCCCAGAACAAGAGTAAAAGTGGGTAAACCGGTCCACCTAATGATTGCAACGCGCATAGAAATCACTTTTGCTTGAGAAAAACGCGTTGTATTCCTAGTTTCTCTTTGAATCCTTCATTTGGTTGATGTTTTTCAATGATTTGCTACTGTTTTATGGCAATTTTAACTAACCATATGTTATTCATGCGTTTCATAGTCTTCCCGCGTAACAATTCACAATGGAATTACTCGAGCAATTTTGCCGCACACACAAAGATTTGAGCATGGAACAAGTATAAAACGAGATTAATAATGCAGTCTATTTGACAGATTAGCAAGTAAGCTTTAAGTTTTATGTTTTTTCAAGGTTGCTAAACTCGGGGAGGTTCATCCTTCATTTCCCCCATCCCCTTCCATGTTTGGAATTTGGTGCGTGCAGGTTAAATCTCAATCATATTATGTGTCCACGTCGTTTGGTATCTGACGTTGAGATGATTAGATTAAAGTGGTAGTATAGAGCACCCGCGTTGTTGGACAACGTTCAATATTTCGATTAGAGCACCCACGTTGTTGGACAACGTTCAAAGACAAACCAATAAAGCATTATTTTATGACCTTTATAGAGTCTCATAACAGCTTGGTTTTGTATGCAAGAGCAAGGTAACATTCTGCTCATTCAAGTTTTGACACACTTGATGCCAATGTTTCATATCTCGTGAGCTCCCAATTGAGGTTTAAGGCGTCATTGACACACGCATACGAGTATAAAGTCCTGATGCGTTATTAGTCTCGTGGCTTGATTACCACTAGGTTTGACTATGTTGTCAATGATACTTTGTGGCATTGTCTAGAAAAGAGAGGGAGGCATAGCCAACCATAGTGGCGGTGCCTCCAGGCCTAGAGCCATAGACACCAAACTTGTCAAAACAAATCACGCCAGCTTCAAAACGGTTGTGGATCTTTAGATCACCGAAAAAGAAAAAGAAAATGGTGGAGCTTATTAAGTTGTGAGAGCATATAACGAATGTACAAAGAATGTATGAGAAAATCAAATTAAAAACAAACATGACATCCTTATGATCGTGACTTCATAGTTTTCAGATCTAACTTTGGATGCCTCTGACATTAATGTCATTGAGGAACTACATTTGATTTTCTTTCCAAGACATATATAAAAATAGATGACGTATCGATGTCTTTAGCATTTACAAATTGAGATTTCGATAAAATCGTTGGCGCAATGTTGAGGAATTTTTCATGTTGGATTGAAGGTATTCTTCAATTGTCTGCAATAGTTCTATAAGTGTATTCTCATAATCTTTAGCATAATGACATGATAATGCCGCTCTATGTCTCTAAAAAAGGGATTAGACCGCGGGCATAGTGGTCTAGGATCTCCCTATGACATCACTTGAGGTTTTAAAACCCTCTCATGTATAAATTCTGCAAAAACAATACCTCCAGTAAATCTGCACCTACTGGGCAGTAATTTCGTCTGAGCACTATGATCAGCTCCGGATGAACTAGAGCCCAAACCTTATATCACTGGAAATCTCTCTGAGTCTATTTTCCAACGGTTTTTCGGTTCGTTCATAGCCTTTCTGACGAGAGAGTTATGCCAATTTTAGTAAGCAGAGGTCAAACTGTCCGAGAAGATTGTTTTTACTCAAGATTGCATTGTATGATTTGCATCCTTGAAGCATAGTCCCTGTGTGACTTTTGCTTCTGTCTTTACCTTATTTAATAGGTATGGAGATCGAGTATCATACAGATAGAAGGATTACTGATGAGATAGAGGACCGCCAACGGTTACTATCATTGTGAGAATGAACTTTTGTGTATACGTCTCGTAAGTGTTAATGAAAGAGCATCATGGAGAGAAACATGAGTCAATCTAGTGGATTATATGTCACTATGATGCAATGTCCAAATCCTATATTAGCAATAGATGGATTTTGGAACATTGACTCAGACAAGGTATGACATTTAGGTCATTATGAAAGTGATGAGTCAGAATGTTGGACATCCATTCTTTCTCTTAAAAACAAAAAAATTTGGATGTAAATGTCACCCAGGTTGCCATTTACATCCAAATTTTTTTGTTTTTAAGAGAAAGAAATTTGAGGTCTCTTTGTGCGGTTCCACCGGTCCCCCCTTCACACAGGTGAGATGCACCGGTCCTCCTCTAATGCGTCATTGGCTTCGGCCGACAATAATTGTTTCGTTTTGTAAAGCTTGTACACTATGACATAAAAGAAATTCTTACAATAAATCCAAATAGGGATTGTGTAGACAGATACAACTAACGTACGAACACCGTTTATGTTTTTATGGTGTTGGTTGAAGTGTTAAACACACGGTCACGTGTTACACTATTGTGTACCAAATGTTGCTTATACTTCTATGGGCTCAATACCCATTACAAAAAAAAAGTTCTCCTCATAGAGTTGAGGATGTACCATTGAGAAGTTTTTATAACCTATTTGGCCTCCCGAAACTCGACTATATTAAAGTCTTGAGATCGGTTGATGTGCACCAATACTCCACTAAGGTTATAATGCATGCAACATTACTCATTCGTCCACAACTTATCATCATTGAGTTATTGCACAACAACTTGTGCAAGGATTGACATGAAGTTGTAATCCTTGAGCTCGGCAGGATTGAAACGGATCTCCAACCTTTGAGCTCCGTAATGTGCCAAATTGCACTTCCACAGTGCCTAATGATGAGTCATGAGGAATGAATAAGTTCTTAGGCTGGATATGAGTCTCCACCTAAAGTCCGATTATGTTTACTCCTTGACAGACGATCTCTTTAACCGTTATATTGCGGATTATCACTTTGAGACTTTATTCCGTCGTTAAGGGGAGATATGAACACCAATGTTCAGGTGGAACAACGTGAATGATCGTGGTTTGTCGCCACCAAGTCTTGATCCCTATCGATTAAAGTAAAGTGACGAGATCAACGTTGCCTATATGTCTATAAGGAATGATCTTCTATCAAGAGGACATGGCGCGACCAGATTGAGATGGTCCTGACGCCATCATCATGCCAAGTGTTGGGGCTAATTCTGAGTACTTGCTGACGCTGTCGAGCATCATCTTCCGTGTCACGCTCGGGCCCAAGTTTACCTTACTAAACCTGGGTTAGGACGTGCAGGACCCATCCTAAGAGAGATTTACTCGTAATCCCCATCGAGAAGGGATAACCCTCTTCCCAAACAAATTTCAACCAATCCAAACGTTACCGAAATAGACCTCACAGCCGGAGGTTATCCCTATTTCAGCATTTGGTTCTCAAACCAATCATTTAGAGAACCTAGGGTTCTAATAATATTTGTAACTGCACCCGAATCCCGGTCAGGCTGTCTACGTACCCTATATTCAGGGATCAAGCCACATATAATTCTTATATAATTAACGTCCTAACTGGACAAATCTTGTTTTTCTAATTATCGGTTGATCTAATATTATGGATAGCTTACGCCTATCGTAATCCGGAGTTCAACCTCTCCGGTTATAAGATATTTGATATATATGTGTGTCTTGGTTCATACCTTGTATACGAGCTTTATGTAGTAATCCATGTTATAATAGGGTTTTACACATATCCATATAATAGATCCATTGACTCATGTAATAGCCAAGAGACCTATGTATTTCTCTATATAAAGAAGTTTCATTCTATCAATAAGAGAATGAGAATTCAGTTCTCTTAAAACATAAACTTCTTTATCGACCAAATTAAAGAAAATCTTTTCAACTCATCACAAATTTATAGGAAAGGAAGTGCCTATATATAATTGAAACGCATTATTTATGAAAGTATATCCAAACCATGCGCGTACACTAGATAATGCACAATGATATGACCCATTATTTCTATGTATCATACAACACCTTACAAACCTGTCAGGTACTAACACACGTAATTAAGATTAGAAGCTTTCTAGCGGATTACTAAACGATTAAATTACCAAAACGATTGAAAGAAAACGACCACTTAATTAAAAATGGTGGGGGAAGTTTCGAGCTATTCTCTCTTCAACCTCCTTTTCAACATTTTTCATGCGTGATTGTGAAAGCAAGTAGGAGTATAAATCCATTTGTTAATCCATGGATCCCTTAACTTTTGTAGCAAGTCATCTTTCTTAATTTCATAAATCAGTGTCATGTGGAGATATCACGGCAAGCTATTGGAGAATAGCACTTCATGCTTTTATAATCTCTTGTTCTATTGTACTATAATGCATCTTTCAGCTATATATATATATATATATATATATATATGTTGTCTTCCGTTACATAACGTTATGAACGTGGGTTTCAAACTCTTAAAAAAAGAAAAAAGATATGAACCATAAGAAAATAAAACTATAGCTAGTTGACAATTCAACAATATATGATAGAGACCATTAAACATCAGAAAGCAAGAGCAGGAGATAAAAAGACCGAGACAAAATACTTTTCTTTTCTTTGGGAGATAAGAAATGAAGAGAAATGTTGTTATGTTTTATTTGTTAATATGATTAATGGATGCTTACTTGTCTCACATTTGAATAAAGAAGATTGATTCTATTGCTTTGCCCCTCACAACTTTTGTGTTCGGCCTCCTCCACGCCCACGCCCACTTCCATCGAGATATGATGATTTGAACGTTGAAGTGATCAAAGATTCAAAAAGTTGAAGCTTTTCGGTGGTGAACTTGAACTCTCATTTCCATGAATAAAGAGTTGAAGTGATCCTAACAAGAAAGGTTAATATAGTATTCTTGTATAAATGGCTCCGATTCAAGTTTTTTTTTCTTTTAAAGAAAAACTTGAATTGGAGCTACTTATACGACAATACTATATCAACCTTTCTTATTAGGATCCTCGATTGTAATGCTTTGCAAATCAATTGCAGCTTAATTATAAGGGCTTAATTGAGTGTTATGATCGAGTCAGTAACTATCACTAGCTCACGTCAAACTTATATGGCTCTAATTTTTGGGGGTTTTTCTCTATAGCTTGGTCGGATGAAACGTCTATGTTGGAAGGTATGGTGTTTGATTTCAAGTTTCTAAGTACCTACCTATAATTACAATACACAATATATATCAGGGTTTCCAATATGAGGCTGAATATAAGCTGCACAAGTGCACATATATTGCATGCGGATGCTGTTTATATACCAACTGAATACATACACTGATACACATATGTTGCCTAAAAGAAACAAATGTATAGATGAAATTAGATTACGTATTGGAAATGTTATTGTAAAAATAATAAATGTACGGAAAATATTTGGGGTGCATATATAGCTAGCTAGATATATAAATAAATGTTCATTTGATATTAATTTTTGAGTCTGATTGTCCATTTAAAAAAAAACTTTTTTCAATGTCTATTCCAATTAATCTTATTAAGATTACTATTTTATCTCTAACATAATCTAACTATCCTCTCCCATCCACCATTCAACTAGATTGATCTTTTTTGGTTGAAGATCTCTCTCTCGCATCCTCCATGAAATCTGAAGCCAGTCATGCCTCGCCGAAACAAGCCAACACCGATCAATGCCTCAATGACACCGACTAATGCCTTGATGATGACTGCTCTTCAACGAAGAATCTGCAAACCTCTCTCTCTAATTCTCACTCACAGATCATTCATCTCCATCATCTCCGACGACCTCATCCTCGCCTCCATCATCTCCGACGAGCTCATCCTCACCTCTATATAATCCCCGTCTCGTTGTCACCGGTCGCTGCAACACTATGAATTGAAAAGAGGACCCCGAAGATGGACCATTTGGCCGACATGGTGAAAACCCTGAACCAGTCTAGTTGGTGATCAATGCAGGAAACCAGATCGAACCAGATATGGAGATGAAGTGAACCAGAGAGAGCGTTATAGAACAGCCAAATTAGAGAAAGCAGAGATATGTAAGGATATATATGTCTTTTACTTGGGAATCATTAGAATGAGTTATGCCATTCTTTTTTCATTGAAAGGGTTATCAAAATCATGTTTTTGACTAAATAGGCATTAACCCTTGAATTAAATTGGCCATCATCAACGAAAAATATCCTTATCAATAATTTAATTCATTAGATATTTTATTGGGATCCTTTTGAGTTTTTTTCTTCTTGAAATGACAAGTCTAATTTCGGTCATGTTTCTTACATTAATGTGTGATGCATGGCTAAATATTCTAAGATATAATTTTGGGATTGTAATTGCATAATCATGTTCGTATTCTCTAAAAATCTCATAAAAAATCAACAATGAGATCCAATATCCCATTCGCCTAATTATCTCATGATAATGTCATCATGATGGTCAATCCAATTAAACAAAAAATCAAGTAAATCAAGTTAAGTACTCTATGCTGCATTTGTACTATCTCGAACCACCAACCTCCCCTCCTAATAACAAAACGCTCGATAATTTCCACACCACGTACGTCAACACTGGTATCGAACGCTTGAATTATGTATAGTTTACGTTTTAACAAAATGAAACAACACTTCAGAAGTAAAACAACATTTGACTAGAACAACACACGGATTAACCCATCGGAGCTGTGAAAAACTGAAGCAGGGCTAGAAGGAATCACAAAAATTAACCTGTCATATTCTGGCACCAAAACTCTGATCCGAAACCACTCTCACATTATGTATAGTAGAAGTATGTCTTCCCCTTCTCTCTATCCTTATCCGTATCTATACGCTTCTCTCTTCCAAAACAAAATATACGGTTAGGAAAGCATACCACACCATTCATTTTTAGCTTTGCTTCCCCTAGATTTATTCCTCTCTCTCTGACTCCTCAGACTTCTCTCTCCACCCAATCTGTCGGTGTAAAAATCAGATCTTGCAGAGCATACAAACTCTGTTGCTTCTTTCAACTCTGCTTGTTTCTTGTCTGTGTTTCTTGGGAAACCCAAGTGGGATTAGGAAGAGGGTGTTGGATTGAATTGTGGGTTGCGAAATGTTGAAGCTTTATGCGCTGGATGCTAATTTATGGTGGTAGTGGGCAGGTGGTCGAGTTATTATTGTTCAGTGATTGAGATTTTGGGGTTGGAGTTCTTTAAGTGCATGAGGGATTTGGTTTTCTGGGTTCTATGCTGGGCAAAGATTTGGGTTTGAGAATAAGCTGGGATTCTGGCCTTTTGATAAGGAGGAGAGGTAGGTGGGGCAAATGTGGCTAAGTGTTTCATTGTGAGAATTTGACTGCTGGGTTTGGTTTTGCTCTGCTTGATCTCAACTGGTTGTGAGGTTTTTGGCTCAGCTGTTGAGAGAGATTTTGAGTTGTGGATTTGTCATAATAATGCAGCAGGATCACAGCAAAAAGGTGAGTTTTTAGTGATTGGTTATGGTTGTTACTTGATTTAGCATGTGATCTCTGTGTTGTTTTTTCTTTCTAATTGTGTTTTGATCATTGAAACCTTTCATGATTCATTGAAAGTTGCATAATTGGATTCATATCTGTTTGTTTTCCTGAGAAAGTTGTGATTTTTCTGATCATGGAGCACTGAAACGGTAGGTCATTGAAGTGTTGATTTTTCTGTACTCTGCTTTGCTGATCTAGTGACGCATCTTATGTTTTTTTAAGATTTTGCTATTAGATTTCAACTTCCCTTCAGATCTGATAAGGAAGATTAACAAAAGGTGCTGTTGGTTTTGAGATATGTATGTAACAGTCATAATTGATAACTGCTTCCCATTCTAATTCTGGGAGGGTTGTTATTCCTAGAATTTAATGCGTATGCCATTTCTTTTCAGCTCATTATATGCCAATTACGTTGATCCCTTTCTTTCTTTCTTTCTTTCTTTCTGACTGATGACTGTATTGGTGTCGTCTAAAGTGACATTTCTCTCTGGTCTTGATTTTCTCCCTCGTTTTATTAGACATTGATTTTAGCTTCCTTTTGGCTGTCATTTAGTTTCTTCAACATTGGATGGATGAGCTGGTATTGGAGTCCTCAATTCCAAAATCAGGATTAGTTTTAGGAAGTTGATGTTTTTGTTGATTACCTTTTATCTGTTTAGAGTTGACTTCAAGGAATTTTGAGAATTATTGCTCAAAATATCTGATTAACAACATGAATCTTGGTTTTCTGGAATGCATGGTCAAACTAACAAAATTAGGAATTTATTAAATTTATGGATTGTATTCATTGCATGCTATTTTAGGATGTATAAATTGTATTATTCTATGTGTATCAACCATCACTGTGTACTGATCTGGGATTCAATGCTACAGAATTCAACAGAGATGGAGTTCTTCTCTGATTATGGTGATGCTAATCGATACAAAATTCAGGAAGTTATTGGAAAAGGAAGCTATGGCGTTGTTTGCTCAGCAATAGACACTCGTACGCATGAAAAGGTGGCAATAAAAAAAATTCACGATATATTTGAACATATATCTGATGCTGCTCGTATTCTTCGCGAAATAAAGCTTCTCAGGCTGTTACGACATCCTGACATTGTTGAAATTAAACATATTATGCTGCCACCTTCTAGAAGAGACTTTAAAGATATATATGTTGTTTTTGAGCTCATGGAATCAGATCTTCATCAAGTTATCAAAGCTAACGATGACTTGACGCGAGAGCATTATCAGTTCTTTCTTTATCAACTACTTCGTGCATTGAAGTATATTCACACTGGTAATTGTTGCTCACTAATTTCTTCGCTGTTTCAAGTAGATAGGTTTTGTGCTCTCAGAGATTCTAGTGGTTGATTCCCTCTGTGCTGCATTTGACTTTTTTTTTGCATTGTTGTTGTACCTTGTGTTTGTAAATCTCTCTTATATCTTCCCTTCCTTTTCTCCTCTCTTGCATTTGTATTTTTTATTCTTCATTTTTATGGGATATCATTGATTGTGGGAACTAATACTTAGCCACTTGCTGCAGCAAATGTGTACCATCGTGATCTGAAACCGAAGAACATATTGGCAAATGCAAATTGCAAGCTAAAAATTTGTGATTTTGGGTTAGCGAGAGTTGCATTTAATGATACCCCTACAACAATTTTTTGGACGGTAATCAATTCAAGATTTCTGGTCTATTTTCTAATAAACTATGTTTTTATAGTATCATTAGAATGTGGTAACATATTTGTAATATCTATTCAGATGCTAATACTTGTTCACCTTTAATGGGGCATTTACAGGACTATGTTGCAACTAGATGGTATAGAGCTCCAGAGCTTTGCGGATCATTTTTCTCAAAGGTAGAACTTCACGTAGAGTTTCCTAATTTTTCTCTATGTTCGCAGGTTACTTGATTTAAATCTAGTAGCTACGTGTATCTTTGCCATCATCATATTCCTTCTCCCTACAACTACTTCACCTTCTCTCAGAACCATTGCTTTTGAAAATAAGCTCTTCTTTTCTATTGTTTTGACAAGCTGATGAGAATATCCTTTTCCGTTAAAGAAAGATGACCGAGTCTTTTATTTTCTCTCATAATGAGATGTAAGAGTGAAAAGGAAATCAGTACGCTGTTATTCCACTTTTAAATTACTTTATAGTATGATGAAAATCTTGAGTAGTTGTGAAGTATCTCTTCTTTCCTACTTAATCTCTAGAAACATATGAATGCAGTATACACCGGCAATTGATATATGGAGTATAGGCTGCATCTTTGCTGAAGTATTAACTGGAAAGCCCCTCTTCCCTGGAAAGAATGTTGTTCACCAGCTAGATTTGATGACTGATCTGCTTGGCACGCCCTCATTGGATACCATATCTAGGGTATAGAAAACTTCACTTTCTGTCGCTCCTTAATTTTTTTTGTTTTCAAGTTTATCCTTTAGATATGCTTATGATAATAGCAATCTACTTTGGTGTCCAGGTTCGAAATGACAAGGCAAGGCGATACCTAACAAGTATGAGGAAAAAGCAACCTGTGTCGTTCGCACAGAAATTTCCAAATGCTGATCCCTTATCACTACGACTTTTGCAAAGATTGCTTGCCTTTGATCCAAAGGACCGCCCGACTGCTGAAGAGGTTGGTCATATTATATCAATGTATCCATCTTCCTTTTGTGTTTTCTGCTATGTGCATTTCTGTGCTATTTTCTTCCATATTATCTGATTAATTGAGTCGGTACTTGAAAACTTTAGGCGGTACATGTGTGTCGATAATTTGATCATCGTGTTAATATGGTTTTGGTTCTTTTACCAGGCGCTGGCTGATCCTTATTTTAAGGGACTCTCGAAAATTGAGAGGGAGCCCTCGTGCCAGCCAATTACGAAGATGGAGTTTGAATTTGAGAGGCGAAGGGTTACAAAGGAGGATATACGGGAGCTAATTTTCCGGGAAATATTGGAGTACCATCCTCAATTGCTTAAAGACTACATAAATGGAACCGAAAGGACTAATTTTCTCTATCCAAGGTTCAAGCAGCCATAGTATCTTTGATAAACATTGTTGTACAGATTAAGGTACTTTTTGGCTTTTCCCTACCTCATTTCTGTTTTGTGTTTTTGTGCAGTGCTGTCGATCAATTCCGGAAGCAGTTTGCACATCTTGAGGAAAATAGTGGTAAAAGTGCCCCAGTTATTCCACTTGAACGAAAACATGTATCCCTTCCTAGGTAAAAATATTGTTCTTTGGGTTCATGTCTTCACCTGTTTACGAGCTTCTAACCAAGTTATGTATATCAAGTACACTTAGTAACCACTGTGATAGCGCAAAGCTGGCATGTAATTAGTTAGTTTAAATATTTTATTATGATTAATGTTTTTTTGTATTTTAGTTTTAATTTGAGGGTTCCATTACAGGATGTTCTATTACTGCCTTGCCTTTTGATCAACCAGCCCCCATTTTTAGGGATATATCCTTATTAGGTAGTTTGAGGATTGACTAATTAGCCTTATAAGTCTGTCCCTCCAGCAGTTTTAGTATGTCCTCATCTCTGAGAAATCTGCATGTTTGATTTATATTCGATTGTTGAGGGCTATAATGACAAGTTCATAATCCATTATATGTTGACAGGTCTACAATTGTACATTCAAATACTGTTCCCCCTAAGGAACAACAAAATTATGCATACTTGAAAGATCAGAAACAAGCTGAGGAGGTATACAAGAATTCAAGGGATACAGAGGGAATACATGTAAATCTCCCAAGAACCATGCAAGCACCACAAAGAATTCCTTTAGGTACTAAATAACTTTCTTTGAGGAATCTGTAGCAATTTGATTTACTTGTACTTAGATATAGTTTTAACTGGATTTGGTTGTACTTCTTCAGCTAAACCAGGTAGAGTTGTTGGGCCTGTTATGCCATATGATAATGGAAATATCGTTAAAGATGCTTATGACCGAAGGACGCTTGTTAGAAATACATTGCTGCCCCCTCAGGCTGTTCCTCCTTCCTATTGTTATCGGAAACCTAATGGTGGAGGTCAAGAAAGGTCTGCAGTGGAAGTGAATAGAGACTTTTCCTCACAAACCAAGCAAGCTGCACAGTGCGGCATGGCATCGAAAGTAGCACAGGACGTAGCATTCAACATTGACACAAACCCATTTTTTATGACAAGGGTGGGAGTCAACAAGGTGGAACATGATGACCGAATTTCTATCGACACAAACTTATTGCAGTCAAAAGCTCCATATGGTGGGATTGGTTCTGCTGCTGCCACTGCAGCTGCCCACCGCAAGGTGGGAACTGTTCAGTTTGGCATGTCAAGGATGTACTAGGGAAGCGTTTAGATGGGTGATCAATTGTATATTTGTTACCCTAATGGTGCAGTAGATCAGGCAGAGGAAGATGGAGCCAGTTCATGTGCAGGAAACATGATGGATAAGCGCTCCAAGGGAGTTCAAAGCAGGTGATCCGCTTTACTTAGAAAAAGCCGTGGGTTTTCTTTTGTTGTGTTGGATACAAGTACATTTATGTTGCCACAAGAGACTGTCAATGAAATTGTACATTCAAATTCAAAAATGAAACTCTTCCCCCCGTAATTGAAATGTAACTCCATGAACTGTGTCCGCACCAATATCATAAAAGCGGGTTTCTAATCGAGCATAATTAGAGGGAAAAGAGCTTAGATGCTCACTGTTGTCCTGTGAAGGAAGTAAATGGATCAGTTATGAGGAGTTAAATTGTGTGGGGGATCAGAAATGATATGTTTCTTTCATCATTCATCATTTCCGTCCTCTTACTTCGACTTTGCACATAAGTTGGTTAGCCTCTGTAGTGATTGCATAGACAAGAATCTTCCGCTGCCAAAGGAACACCAACCTAACCTACGTGATTCGACGTATAACTGGATTTGAACTATAAATATAATGAAATCAGAGGTCTGAAGAGTGCAGGCAAGGCATTATGGGTTGGCTCTGCTGTGCCTTGAATAATGTATTGCAGGCAAGGTATTCAGTATATCTTGTTCTAGTGTTCCTCTATGTTCCCTCCAACAGGAAGCTCGTCTCTTAGGTTGTTTATTGGGAGATTCGTGCATGGTATGGATTGAATGCTCAAGAGTATAGATGGATCTCATCTCAGACACCCATGCTTCTTAGATCATGTGGAATTTTAATTTCTATTTTCTTTTCAAAACTATATATACCGTGGAGTGAAGAATCTATTGCTTCGAATTTATTTGAATTTTATCAAAGAAATCAGCCTGATAAACACAACGGGAATGACTTTAAAATGATGTACAGTAGAAGCATGATGGTTATCTTTATAGAGAACATTATCAATGATAGCGACTCTTATCTAAACAGACTCATTACTAGAAGAACGTCTGGTATGCATCTTGTTGATATGTACCGGGTCATCGACCGCTCATTATGCAAGTTTTGAAAAAAGGACAAGGAAGAGAAGTCAAGTTCGGATTGACGGCAATGAAACCAAACTAAATGAAAAAAATCTAAATTCATAAAAAATTATCTATGATTGATATCAACCAGAATCATACGCATATCAGAATTTTTGAATTACAAGTTCAAAGTCGGAATAGTTTTCTTGTATCTATTAACTATTTGCTAAAAGTCTAAAACCCTACCAAAATCCAAGTCCCAAAGAGGATTTTAGGGCACCAAGTAGCAAGAAGTATCAAAAACATCTCATCATGTAAACTGTTGGGAGATGCCCTCGCACCAAGCCAAGTTGAAAGAACACCAGGTGATGGACATGCGTATGTACGGTTGGTGATGGGGAAAGTATATGAGTTGGCAGCCATGGGCATCCAGCAACAGTTTCCTCTGACTCGCACACACTAGCTGAGAATTAACAACAATTTGCACAGCAGAGCAGCAGCTGCAGCAGAAGCAAGCAAGCAAGCATGTCCATGATGCCTGAATGCCACAATCACAGTTCGAGATCGATGATCACTTGCCTCTTGTGATTATAATTATTAAGGGGGAGGAATGGCATGGGGTGCACTTTGTTCCATGCCATATCATTATTGAATACTCTCCCTCTTTGCTGTAGAAATGGACCCTCTTTGCACGTATGCCTGTCCCAAACTGAGCACCCATCATAAGAGTCCCTTTCTTCACACCACATGCTTCCCCTCTCTTCTCAACACACTCATTTCATCCTCATTTACTCTTCGTATCCAATACCTCTTCATGATAGTCTTCTCATACGTACGTTCAATGTGATTACATAAAATCCGTATGTCATACCAAATCTGTATGTCTTCCCATTGATGGTGTCTTTCTTGTTGTTAGAACTGTTTAAGTAAATCCGGAAGTAGAACACAATCTTTGTGGATCTGGGATTAGGTCACTACTTGAGCTGCAAACATTGTACTTCCCCCTAATTTATTTTAGAAGACAAAAAAGCAAGGAGCAAAATATAAAAAACTCAGATCTCCAGAATCCGATTGCGACTGATTGTGATCCCAGAAATGCTTTGTTTTGAGGTGGGATTTTATGAAATAATAGAATATTTTCCAAACCGAAAAAAAAGAAAAAGGAAAGAAAGAAGAAGAAACACGGGCTGCAGTGTAGTGTGGGAATGTGACAGCAGCAAAGAAGAAACAAGGGGTTCTGATCACATGGAGCCCCATATGCCCAACAAAACCAAATCTTAATACTATCAATCCGATGATGATCCAAATCAGATCACAATCAACCTCCGCTGGTTTCCTCCTTGGAAACACCACCACTAGTCCTCCATTTACTTCGCACCACCACCACCTCTTCACTTCGAGTCATTATTCTGCGGTCCTCAACATATCATTTACATCGCTGCCTCCAAATAGAATAGCTACGTTTCATTGATTTCACTCGAGTTGAAAAAAGAAAAAGATATTTAGGGGACCAAAGGATAGTAAATTATTAATTGGTTCATTTGGAGATTTTGTTTTTTTGGTTCGTTTATCCTAGAGTATTTGTTAAGATATGCTCAGTGAGAAACTGAGAATTATCAAAATGTGAAATAGCATACCCTATTTTGAGTCTTACTTAAACGCTAGTCAGACTATTCAAAGACAAGACGAAACAAAGCATTCAATTTAAAAATATAAATAAAAGCTTATAATACAAAATAATAGTCCATTCTCTCTCTCTGACTTTTTGGGAGAGTTAGTGTTTGCCTTTCTTCTTTGTAGGAAGGGACTATTCAAAGACAAGACGAAACAAAGCATTCAATTTAAAAATATAAATAAAAGCTTATAATACATAAACAATAGTCCCTTCTCTCTCCGACTTTTTGGGAGAGTTAGTGTTTGCCTTTCTTTGTAGGAAAGGTGACGGCTTCTTATAGCCAGGTTCCATATGTTTAGATTGCTCTTGGGAATTGTTGAAGGGTACGAGGTGCTCTCTCAAGTGCTGTGTGATACGGAAGAGGTCATGGGAAGGTTTGCTAGGAGTCTAGCGATTGCGTACACAGAGGTAGAGGTAGTTCTGCTGGAGGCGGCTTTAGATGAAAATCCGAAGAGATGGTTCATGATGGGTAAGCTCTGCACCCACAAAAGCTACAAAGTAGACTTATTGGGAAATATGATGAAGAGCCTCTGGATTCCTAAAGATGAGCCTCCAGATCGAAGAAGAATTGTGGTGAACAGAGTTGGAGAAGATGGTAGAGTACTATTCACATTCAAACAAGAGACGGATCTGAAAAAGGGTGGTTCGGGGCTGTCCATGGTCTTTTGATAAGGCTTTGCTAGCGCTCTCAGTCACAAATGGTCATGAGGACCTGGACGAGGTCGATCTTAACTCTCAGTTGTTCTGGGTTCGGGTCCAAGGCCTGCCACCCCACTGCATGCAGGATGGTGCAGTAGAGAATACGGGGCGGTGCATAGGGCAAGCTATTGGTCTCTTTATTAAAGTTGTGAGGGGGTGCTCTAACCCTCAACTTAGAGAGTTTCTGAAGATTCGAATTGCAGTAGATTTGAGTCAACCCTTGAAGAGGTGGGTGAGATTCAAACCCCCAGGGGCGTCAGAAAGCAAAAGATATGATTTGGAATATGAGCGTTTGCCACACTTCTGCTTCTACTGTGGGCGGCTGGATCACACGGGAGGGAAGTGTCCTAGTAGAGAGGCAAGGGTGCTGACGACTCCGGCGTACGATAGTCTGCTCAATGCGAACAAGAAGGAAGAGTAGCTTCTTACTCAGTTACAAAGTTAGGCAAAGGAGAGTGAGGGGACGATTTTCTGGGGGAGGTGGATGGCGTTTTGTTTTGATTCCAAAGAAGAAGACAGGGTGGGTGATGGTAGCACCAGAACCCCAGACGATCGGTTTTGTTAGGTCCCGGTCGAAGAGAGATTCTGATCGGGAAGGGATGCAGAATGATGGGGAGGGGATGGATATTGATGACTCTTCGTAATCGGATGATGTTCGTAGAGGGAAACGTCGTCGGAACACCGACGACAGTAATCGTGGTATACACATCTCAGACGTTGCGTCGCAGGGGAAGATGGCGGTGGGGGTACACAAGAAACGGGGCGCAAAAGCAGGGAGTCTGGATTTCAGAAGTCTCGCTCCAAAAAATCTGGTGAGAGATCATGGAATAGGATTGGGGAAGATTTCTACTCCTCCAATCTCGGATGTCTTGGCGTTTGGGGAGGTATCTGATTCGAGAATGGTGGAGGCCGAGAAGGAAATAAAAAAATTGGAAAGGTTTTTTAAATCCCATTTTCGTATGAATTTGGTGGGAAAGGCTACCCCAATTGGGCTGGAGAAGGAGGTTTTGAAAGTTAATGGGCCAAGTCACACGGATAAGGCCCAGTTAGGAATTCAAGTGGCTTGGCTAGAGAGGGTGCCCGGTTTACAGGAAAAATCTGTGCTGGAAGGGAATGGAAGTGCAGGTGGTACTGAAAGTCAAAAAAATGGCAATAGCTTCGGTTGTGCTCAACAACTAACCGTGATGGGTCTAGTTCGACCCATCACTAGAAATGAATGTCCTCTGTTGGAACTGCCAAGGGATAGGGAACTCTTGGACAGTTGATGTGCTCAAAGGGTTGGTGACCCTAAACATTCCCAAAATGATATTTTTATCTGAAACAAGGTGTACGACGGCGGAGATGAATGATGTGTGGATGAAAATTGGGTGGAAGAATGCTTTCACAGTCAAATTTAAGTTTCTAAACAACGAGAAGGGGAAACGGGGTAGTCGTTCTGGTGGTTTGTGCTTGTTATTGAATGATGACTGAAAACTAGAGCTAAAGACATTTAGTGTGAGCCAAATAGATGTTAAAGTCAAGGATGCGGGAGGGAAAGGTGCATGGAGGTTCACAGGGGTGTACGGACAGCCTAGGGTTGAGAATAGACATCTCACATAGCAACTGCTTAAACAGCTTGGTGGGCAAGAAAAAAGGCCTTGGTTATTGGGAGGTGACTTTAACGAAATTCTTAGTGCCCTGAAGAAAGAGGGAGGACTGGCTAGAGCTGAACGACAGATGGATGGCTTCCGGGAGGCACTAAAGTTTTGTGAGGTGAAGGACTTGTATTTCACGGGTCCCAGTTTTACATGGAGGGGGAACCAGCATGGGGTTGAGATAAAAGAAAGATTGGATCGGTTCCTAGCTAATAAAGAGTGGCTATCTATGTTTCCGGCATATAAAGTCACTCACCTGCTCCCCAACGAATCGGATCACCTCCCTCTTTTGTTACAGATTCGCAACGACAAAGGAAAAAGAAGAAGACAGCGGGGAAAAAGATTTCGAATTGAGGATTTTTGGCTTAGAGAAAAATATGTTCAAAAGGTTGTGGACACCGGTTGGTTAAGTGGTACGGGTCTGAACCCGTTGTCTAAAGTGTGTAACAGGATTTCTAATACAAGGGAGATGCTTCTGAGGTGGAGTAAGACACGTTTTGGCAGTCTTCAGGAGAAAATACAGTCAGTGAGGGAGCAGCTTGCAGTGTTTTACGATAGCTCTCTCTCTTCCCCTTGCTTAGGGCGACCGGTGGAGTTAGAGAAGGAGCTGAAGGAACTATTGCTTAAGGAACAAACCTTTTGGCAACAACGCTCTAGGGTTTCGTGGCTGGTGGAAGGAGACCTAACACAAAATACTTCCACCAAAAAGCTATAAACCGAAGAAAAAAGAACACTTTGAGGGGTCTCTATAACGAGGATGGTGTGTGGTGTAATGAGGAAGATGAGATGGAGGGTGTGATCCTCCGTTACTATAGGAATTTGTTCACATCTTCAAATCCAGGCTGGAGGGATGAGGAGTTGCAGTTTCTGGATAATGTGGTTCCAGTGTAGGTAGGGGAGCAACTGCATGGTGAGATTACAGAGGAGGAAGTGGTTAGGGCTTTGAAACAGATGCACCCGAGCAAGGCTCCCGGTCTGGAAGGATTTTCACCGGTGTTCTACCAGAGTTTTTGGGAAATAGTTGGTAATGATGTGGTGTTAGCGGTTAGAGCATATCTCAACTCAGAGAACTTACTCAAGGAAATAAATGGTACATGGGTGACCCTTATTCCCAAAGTGAAGACGCCAGAGTATGTTGAGTAATTGCGCTCCATCTCTCTGTGTAACGTGGTTTACAAGCTAGGGTCAAAAGTCTTGGCAAACAAATTTAAACTGTTTCTCGATGACATTAATTCTCAGCAACAAAGTGCTTTTGTACCGAGACGACTTATATCGGACAATTCTTTATTAGATTTCGAAGTCTCACATTGCTTGAAACGTCGTTGACGTGGTAAGGTGGGTTTTTGTGCTCTCAAGCTCGACATGAGTAAGGCTTATGACAGGGTAGAGTGGGGCTTCTTGGAGGTTGTCTTGAGGAAGCTTGGGTTTGGGGGAAACTGGCTACGTTGGGTGATGAATTGTGTGAGAACGGTTTCCTACGCATTCCTAGTAAATGGAAAACCATGTGGTCACATTGTTCCTAGCCGGGGGCTGAGACAAGGAGATGCAATATCTCCTTATTTTTTCCTCATATGTGCTGAGGTTCTATCTCGTATGATTAAGGAGGCTTTGGATAGAGGACGTACGCATGGAATCAAGGTTTGTCCAGGAGCACCGGTAATCAACCATTTATTTTTTGCCGATGATTTTTTAATTTTTTCTAAAGCAGAGGTGGGTGACATGCTTTGTATGAGGGCTTTGTTTGAGTATTATGCGAGGATGTCAGACCAACAGATCAATTATTCAAAGAGCTGTGTTTCCTTCAGTAGAAATGTGCCGCTGTGGAAACAACATGATTTGGCCGCGCTTTTAGGGGTTAAGAGAGTGGAGAAGCACGACAAGTATTTAGGGCTACCCACAGAACTCAGTTACTCAAAGGATGAGGCTTTTCGTTTCCTTGTTGATAGAGTGAGGAAGAGGACGCAAGGTTGGAGGGACAAAACTCTCGGTGGAGCTGGTAAGGAAGTGTTGTTTAAGGCAGTAGTGTAGTCAATTCCTACGTACGTAATGAGCTGCTTTGAAGTTCCACAATATCTCTGTAATGAAATGCATAGGTTGATGGCTAAGTTTTGTTGGGGTGAGTTTGGAGAGAAAAGAAAAATTCATTGGATAGCATGAGACAAGATGTGTGCGTCAAAAAGAGAGGGATGACTTGGATTTCGGGATATGAATATCTTCAATAAGGCACTTCTTGCGAAACAAAGTTGGAGGGTTTTGTGTCGACCCCAATCTTTGTTGGGTAAAGTGAAGTATTTCCCACATACTGAGTTGCTGAAGGCAGAGGTAGGAAAAAATATCTCCTTTACGTGGAGAAGTCTACTCAAGGGTCAGGCTCTTCTCATGAAGGGTGTTCGATGGCAAGTGGGGGTGGTGAGATGATAAGGGTGTGGGAGGACCCCTGGCTGCCAATACCGTACTGTTTTAAACCTATTTCCCCTCTCATGCACGGTAATGAGGACCTACTGGTTAGTACCCTTATTGATGACGCTGTTGGTGAATGGAAGATGTGGATACTGGAGGATTTATTTTCACCTATGGAGGTTGAACTTGTGCTCCAAATACCTCTCAGTATGGAGGGCGGAGTGGACCGGACCGATTGGTGTGGCACTTTGATCGAAAGGGAATCTACAATGTTTGGAGTGGTTACTATCTTAGTCGGAATATAGAGATTTGGGTCGGTTGGCGTCAGGATCTGACTCCGGGGCTGCAAGTATGAAGTTATGGAGGAAGTTGTGGCATGTTCAAGTACCTCCTAAGGTACGCATGCATGCGTGGCGTTTGGCACAGGGAATATTATCCTCTAGAGCTGCTTTACTATCTAAGAAAATCCAGCTCCCAGATGCTAGGTGTGTGTTTTGTGTGGTTTTGGTGGAAGACAACTTACATCTTTTCAAGGACTGTAGTGCGTTGCGCCCGTTTTGGAAGAAGAGCTTGTTACAGCTGACCCCTAGCTCTCACCCCTCGGTCTGTGTTACGGTTTGGTTTTGAGATATGATGTATACCTTGAGTGGTGAGCAATTGGAGCATTTTTTGATGGCGTTGTGAGTGATTTGGGTGGAAAGGAACAATATGGTATGGAAAGATACCGTCTTCAACACAAATTATATGGTAGAATGGACTGACAGCTTGTTGAAAGAGTTCAAAGAGTGTCATTCTTGTAAACTGTCTATGAAGGGGAGTAGTAGGAGGCCTAAGGCCAAATGGGTCTGTCCACCCCAAGGACGACTCAAAATCAACATCGATGGCAGTTTTTCAGCTGAGGAAGGCTCCGGTGGCGTTGGCGTGGTGATTCATAACTCATTGGGAGAGTGCTTGGCCTCATTTGCACGTCCTTTTCAATATGTATCTACAGCTTATCATATGGAGGTAGAGGCTCTCCGGGCTGGGATGTTGATTTGTATCTCACAAGGGTGGAAGAATGTTGTCATTGAAAGCGACTGCGTGAATCTAGTGCATGCATTTGATGTAGTCGGTGATGATCTCTCGTTTGAAGGAAGAATTCTCGAAGATTGTCGAAGGTCCGTTAATGTCTTTAGTTCCTTTTAATTGCAGCATGTTTATAGGGAAGCAAATAGTGTGGCCAATAGATTAGCCCACTTTGCTAGATGTAGTAAGCTTGATGTTTATGAGTTTGAAGAGACACTTGCTATTATTCAAGACTTTCTCTATGAGGATCATTGTGATAGTTCTAATATAGCTCGGGGTACAGGTTCCATGTCCCCCGATAGGGGTGGGCAAATATCTGGTTTTCAACCGAAAACCGAAAAAATCATCTGAAAAACCGAGTCGGATAACCGAACCGATTAAAACGGGTTAAAAAATAACGTAAACCGGTCCGAACCGGTTTGAATCGGATTGGTTCCGGTTTAGCCTAAAAACCGGTCTGAATTAACCGAATATTTTTATATTTGGTGTTATATTTTTTTAATACGTGTTACTTTATTATTAGTCAATATATTTCTTATTATGTGTCATCTTAAGAAGACAAAATTTATTTATCAAATTATACGTATTTATATACACATACTATATAATTCACATTCTTGAACAAGTATACTATTAAAAATATATATATACTTTGACATATAATTTAAGCATGACTGTAAATTCGTGAAATAATAATAATTGATAGAAAAACCTAGAACTATTAATTTAAGCATGACTGTAAATATGTTTTAATTTTTATATGGAAAAAAGACAAAAGAATAATTTTTTTAAAAATGTCTCATCTTATTGTTTTAAATTCGGGTTAAATCCGAAACCGATCCAACCTGATCCGGTTTCCGGTTGATCCGATTTTAAAATTTGGTTCCGGATAGAAGTTTTACAAATCCGAATAATTCAGATTGGATACGGTTTAGACCAAAAAACGATCCGATCAAAATATGCCCACCCCTATTCTCCGATACAACTTTCAGTTTCAATAAATAAAATAGAGAAAGGACCGAGTAGATCCTGATCCCGTGTTTCTTTCATAAAAATATAAATAAAAAGAAATCAGTTATATTCTCAAATTTTAAGTAAAACGACGTTAACATGCACTGGCGGCAGCGTTACTGAGCCGTGTCATGAAATTAAAAGCTCTAGACATACCGTAATCAGAAATGCAAAACTGGCGATGAACCAAAATCCAAGTTGCCAAATTAATTAAGTGATAATAGAGAAAAAATGAAAGGAAAACGGGATTAGAGATTGGGTTGAGGGGCTCAAGGGGTGGGGTCCGGAGAGAGGGACACGTGGCGGCATGCGGAGGGAAGTGATGTAGATCACAGAAAGAAGGAGCACATGGGAAGTGTTAGGTTCAAGAAAATCATGTGATCACATGTGCTCTCTCTTTGCCTTTTGTTTTGTAACGTGGGCCCGCCCACTCTATCTATGTAAAACCTATCCACACTTGATTCCCCTCACTCACCCCCCCGCGCGTCGCCCTTGCTTCCCTCCCTTTTTTTCATCCTTTTTCTTTGTTTAGTTTGGGGATGAATATTAGTAACCCTTATTTCCTTAGTCATATTTGAGTAATTGAGTCCATTTGCATCTGCATGCGCATTGCAACCATTTGATCTAGTTTTTAATTTGTTTTAATCTTAGACATCCTGTTTCAGTGTTTCAAATGTTGAGCGATTGTGCTAGAAAACAGTATTTTTCTTTTATGTCACTTAAGCTCTTACATGATACGAGGAGGCTACACTCATCCAAAAATGATTGAAATTTATTTGTGTTGACTTTGATGATTTTGATGACGAAACTACCAATCATTCATTTGTTAGTTATAGTTTTGACAGTATACTATTTACTTAATATGATGATCGACAAATAATGGTTGTAAGCAATCACTCTATTTTTTAATCGAAACGGGTAATTCATTCAAGACAATAACTACAAAATAGAGTATAAGTAACCACATCTGTCCTTCCAAAAAAGAAGAAAAAATATCACACTCCTAAATGCAGATCAGCTATTAACTAGCATATAAACTTAGAGGCTACTTGTTGTAAATACTACCAATTACTTAAATATTTTTGATATCTTGAGTTGTAAGAGAATTTCCTTTCAGGTTAATTTTATTTTGAAGGTTAGTGTTAATCTTGGTAGAGAAAAGGAAGAGTGACGACGCGCCTGAGTAGACTAGCGAGGGCACACAGCGCTAGAGTCCAAATCCCATACCAGGGCTTGGGAAGCCAAAACTAAGCGGGCCATGCTTCGTTGGCATTGACATTTCTAGAGCTCAACAATAATTTAACGCCAACCTCATACTCACTTCCTCACTCTCACACCCTTCATTCCGTTCCCATAGTCCTAACCTCCTCCTCCTTCAATTCTCTTTTCCAGATTACACAATCCATGGAGATCGAGAATAAATCCCAGACCCAGATTCCCAAACCCACATTGAAGAGAAAGCAAAGAAAAACCCACATGGGCAGTAATGCAGTGCATGAATCAAGATCAAGCAGCAGCAGGAGAAGAATCAAAGCAAGAAGTGACAGTCGGTGCATGAAGACTACTAGTGCTGCTTCTCAAGGTAGTGAGGTGGAGGCTGCTGCTGATGATAAGGAGGAGGTGGAGAGGAAGATAGAGGCATTGCAGAGGATTGTGCCAGGAGGTGAGTCACTTGGTGTGGACAAGCTATTTGAAGAGACTGCTGGGTACATTATGACCTTGCAGGTTCAGCTCAAAGCCATGAAAGCCCTTGCAAGCTTTTTTGAGGGGTTGGAGAGGGAGAAGAAGAAGTTTGGAGCTTGAGTTAGGAGGGAGAGGGAGGTTCTTAATTGGTTTCATTATAAGAGACCAAAGAATCCATCTTTTTTTTCTCTTCAGTTTTAATTTTTTCTTTGTTGGGTAAGTAGTGGGTTAATGGGTACCCTTCTTCTTCTTCATCATGATGTTAATTTTTTTTCTCTCTCTTTTCATATTTGTAATGAGCTAATGAATAGGAAATTAAAGATTAAGGTTCTCCAGCAAGTACTAAAGAAAATTAATGTAGTCACTACCTTTTGGTTTTATGGTGTAGGGATTTAAGACTGTTGGGATGTTGGATGAATGAGCTAGCTGCATCATATATTCATCACATAATTATGTGCCTTTAAAATTTTTCAGGTCAAGAAAAGGATCCTGTCTCAGAATTGTTCTGATTGATTTTCTCAAGACTTGTGAGCTGCATGATAATCTTCCTTTGTATTTTGGCACTCTTAGGTTGCATGCATTTTGGGTGTCTCCAATCTTACAAACCCAACAGGACTCCAATTTAGCTCTTGAACAACTACCCTTATGTGATCCTTCAATCTTGTCAAGGTAAGACAGTGGGATTTGTCATTTGGGTGTTGGCAAATATTTGATAAAATCCAAATCATGTAAATCAAGGTGTTCCTAAGTTAGATTTGTCTATTGCGAGTAGATTGAAGAATAGTCTAATACCACATTATACCAAACACACAAGGACAATACTAATGCAATCGAAGTCCAGCAATCCAAAATCCTATCAATTTCAAAAACACAATGTGAGTGTCCAATGCAAGATCCAAATGAGAAAACAGTTTGGGAACATTTCTTTAGCACCACTTGATATGTGTCGAGTGTCGAAAACCAACTTTATGGGGGTAGTTGGGTAGCACCGAGGAGAGAGTTGGATGCTACATTGCAAAGCTGTGTAAGGTTTTGGGCACTAGAGCACAGAGAGAGGGAAATAGTGAGCAGAGGGGGACTCAAAGTGGAGAGAGAGAGATGTAGAAGAAACAAAGGAAAAGTGATGTTGTCTAACAGAAAAGCACTGCACTGCCATGGCAGGTGGTCCTTATGGAACATTCATGGTGTTAAGGCTAAACACTGGAAACTGATAACAAGCCCAGACAAATGTTGGCCTTGGACAACCTGTATAACTCTGGCAAAGAGGCTGTAAATTTCAAACTTATTTCCAGTTTTGAAAAGAAAATTTACCAAACCCAATGAATATTAGATTCTCTCTACTCATAATTTCAACCAACACGATGTGGCCAGGAGAAGTGAAACTAGGCCCGAGCTTGGTTTTTGGTCCTACATCGTTTTTGTGTCCTTACAGTCATACCAAAAGAGAACTACTAGAAAAATATGCTGAAAAACCTAACCCTTATTCCTGGCTCCCGGAGTTATCTTCGATCGGCCACCTCAACCTTGCATTGCTAGCAGATTGCTATACTCGGCGTATAGTTGAGGTGTGAAAAGGTAGCCCGGAGACTGTTGACAAGGTCCAACATTAATATATGTGTTAGACAACATTTGGGCCAACATTTGTGACCCTAAATTAGGGCGTTGTATTAGTTTTCCAATAACGCGCATGAAGATAAGGGTCTGAATGAGGCGGGATTCTATCTCTTCGCGAGATCGAATCATGTTAGGAGGCAAAGTCCTATCAACGTTGAAGGCTGCGAAGAAGTCTTTGATTTGCCTTAGGCTAATACTAGTGGCTTAGGATGAGCTTGCTGATGTAATTGGATATGCGTCATCCAAGTTACGTGGTTGCCAAGCAAATGAAACCTTGTGCAACTCGAGTAGCAGAAACTAACTAGAAGGCGGAGTTCAGAGTTTCGCGAACTCACCTCTATATAAGGAGGGATTTGATCATTATTGAGCCTCTTGGCAATTATCAACATACAAGCAACTACAAACTTTTCGATCTAGTCGAACCAGACGTTAAATCACATATCTTAACACCCTTTTACAAGCTCGTTGGAGCTTCGCTTTTTACTTTCCTGGCATTTTCCAATTGATGCTCTACTCGCTCTTACAGTGAGTAGCAATTTGCTGGTGATAGACTATGTAAATCTTCGTCCGCGAGGTGACACCTGACAACCTAGTACCGGAGTTCAGTGCACTCTCAGGTCACAGTCCCTTTGATCATGAAGCGGAAGGCGAATAACACTATAACTAACCTACAACTTTCTCACCCATGAGCTGACACTCCCGCATTACTAAAAGAGACTTTAATGCAATTACCACTCACACCCTCGCTGAGTTTGTGTCGCCAAAACAACTTTATTGGGGTTTGAGCTAAACGGTAGTCCCTCAAGTCCTTCAATGTTATAGCATTAGAAGAGAAAGTTGTTGTAAGGTTGTACATAAGATTGGATGTCCCATATGATTTCATGGGGCAATATGTACGAGTCCTCTCCCATGATGAAAGAATCCGAGTCCTAATCACCTTGGTCCATCAACATTTCAATGTGATCGATTTGACAAATCATTCAAACTCAAGTAGTGGAACTTTTACCGTTTTTTTTTCTAGTGCATTCCAAAACTTGGTTGCAGTTTCCCATCAATTTTGCACGATATGATAGACTGATCAGTTTTCCCATCAATTTTGTACGATGATAGGCTAGAAGATTGCTCTACTGGAGTCTTTGGTCGTCGTCATAGTTCATATACATACATGGACTTGGGGCCGGATGTACCTCGTCATGTGGCTTTTGGGAACTGGTATTATGTTTTATACCTTCTAAGCAGAAAATTTCTTACCAACTAGCTGGTATGTTTACACTTCTAGCCATCCAATCTGAACGACTGAAAGTAGAAAATAACAATCATGAAAGGTTGAAATAATAATCTTTTATGCAACATATATGATCATATTTTTCTTAATTATCAGACCAGTCCATGTTTTAGAAAACAATAAGGATGAGGAGAAATACACTTGGTACTACTGACGTGACTCCGAAAACGGGCGCGTAATTTAGAAACCCTTTTTGACAATCATAATATAGAGTAAATAAAGTTTGATCAATCAGGCATTTCTGCAATCAAAGTTAGTAAACAACAATCAGAATATACGAAGTATGCACAACAATTACAAATTCACAGGGATTTCATAATTGAATTCTAAGTTCCTACAAAACAGAAAAAATAAATCATATACAACTGATCAACTTCATTCCAATCCAAAATCAAACAATTGTTTCTGATACTTTGATTTTGGATTGGAATGAAGTTGATCACTTGTATATAATTTATCTTTTTGTTTTGTTTTGTAGGAACTTATTAGAAATCAAATATGAAATCCCCCCTTGAATTTGTAATTGTAATTGTTGTACATACTTTGTATATTCCGATTGTTGTTTACTAACTTTGATTGCAAGAATGTCTTTAAGTTCCCATATTGATCGAACCCTATTTGTTCTATACTATGGTTGTCAAAAAGGGGTTTTAAATTGTGTGCGCCCCGGTTTCAGAGTCAAGCCAATTTCTGGGCGTTGTCGGGATGATCGAAGAGAGCTAACTTTCTAATTTTTAGATGGAAGAAGTGAGATCGAAAATGTGTCTCTCCTCTCCTATTTATAAAGGTTCTGCTGAATTAGGGTTTCTTAACAGTCCTTGATCTCCCTTTGATCCAACGGTCTTAAAATATTGCTCAATATCTTGATTATATCTTCAAAGAATAATCTAGAATGTCTTGATCTCCAAGATACTTGAACTCGGCTTGAAATTGGACCAAATGTGTTCAATGCTCTCCAAAACCGAATCGGCAATAAAAGGTCCTTCCTTGGTTCGCCATATATCTGATCTCCTCTCCTTAAAAATAGCTGACAATCTTCCCCTTTTTAATTCAAATTAGGGTTCCTGAAAAGGAAGGGAAATCAAAATAATATCATAGCAAGAATCAGAAATAAAATCAAAGAGTACAAGGAAAAGAGTATCCCTTGATTTCCCTAAATCTTGGTCGATTTTATATCCTTAAGATCTTGCTCGATTTCAGCTTAAATTCCTGAGATTTTTCTGGTCCTTTTCCTCTTTTATTGTCGCCATAAATTCTTTTAATCCTTGTGGGAATAGGTTTCCTTCTTGCACACAAATTCCATGTCTCATAAGGAAAGAAAGTTTCCAAAATAGATTAAAAAAGTCATAATAGGAAAGATTCAAAATAGTAAGTATACTAATTTCAAAGTTTTTTAAAATGAAATAGGTAACTTTTCCTTTTCAAAACATGAAAGTTTCCTAAACGTCTTATCCTTTCATTTTACGGTTTCTTGAGACTCCTTGTACGATTAGGATTCCTAGTCAGAGTAGGATTCCTTGTATGATTAGGTCTTTGTTTCCTTGTTGAACCGAGAATCTTTCCTTGATTAGGAATTGCGATTATTTCGACTGTTTTGACTCATTTTTGTGTAAACCTGTCTTTTATTGCTTTACAACACAAAAAAAAAACTTAAAACGGTGTTAATAAGGAAATAACGAAGCTAAATAGAGTCGGAAATACATTAAGAATGTAACATAAAATGCATCTATTTATCAACTACAAGAGAAAATGACTGATCGATTTAGAACTTAGATTAAAGATGGACAAACAACATCAGCATATAATCAATGAAGGAAAATTAGACTACACGAGGATGACAGACTGTAGAACAAGCTTTCACATCTGATGTAGTATCAATGCCAAGATGTCTGTCATTCTCTTCCATCAATTCCATGTATGTTTTTTGGCATATAGAATCGCATATAGCGTGCATATCTGAACAACCCAAGGTGAAGGTTTCTTCACTAATGCTTTCATAAGATCCTCCATGGAACAACAGTGAATCCCAGGAATGGAACATAACGTATGCAGTTATAAAGCAGATACAAAACTCAAGTTAAAGCCGAAAACCAAAAAAGAACCGATTCTTCTACATTTTACTCTAGATATCATAAGCCGGCAAGACCAGCGACCGACACCATTGTGTAGCGCAACCGGTCGAGAGAGAAACCCTTATGTGTTCATCGGACCCCTAGTTCCTACTTTTTCAGCATAAAAAGGGTTTTGCAACTTAAAAGATTCATTACATGTCATGGGAGAAATTATGTCGTCCCAAAGAGGAGGAAGGTAGGATTTTCTTGATTTATATGCTTATAATTTGGCGTTACTAGCCAAGCAGGGTTGGGGATTGATTATAAAACCTTATTCCCTTCTCGGTCGTTTGTGCAAGGCCAGATATTTTCTCTAGAATGATTTTCGGACAGCCTCAAACGCTTCTACTCCTTCTGTGTTGGGGAGATATATTTGAAGCAGGGGATCTATTAGTGAATGAAACTAGATGGCAGATTGGAGATGAGTTATGTGCATGCTTGGGATGATCCTTGGCCGCAAAGACCGAGAGATTTTAGGATTTTGAGTTGTCAAAACACCAGATGCACAATGGTTAATGATTTTATTACTAGTGATAGAACATAGATGTAAGTCTTGTTGAGAAGCATTTTGAACAGGCTGATGTTGATCTAATCCCAGCTATCCCTATAATTCGTGGGTTATTAAATGATAATTGATATGGCATTATGACTTGAAAGAGAGATGTTTGGGTCAAAATAATATCTTTCGATGGATGTCGATTATTCGAGCCTACTGGACCGATTCATACGGTCAAAATATTTGAAGAGATTTAAGATCCAACAAACTAAGTGCAAGACTCCAATTTCGGAATAAGATGTCATTCGCATAGCTATCAAGGGCTTAGAGAGACGCCAGAGGGCCAAGTATCACGATGTTTGTTTTGCAAGCATGGCTGAACTGATAAGTAAAGTGGCCAGCTATCAGAACTTCTTGGATGAGTTGGATGAAGGTGTTGGAGCTCCACAAGGGCCACCAACTTATTATATTTCAGGCACTCTGAAGCCGAGGTATGGTCCTAGCAGGAACATGATGGTATCCACAATATACTCACATCTTGATCCTTTCTATAGTCCACAACACCATTATGTGGAGCCACAGGTATATACCTAGGATGAAGATGAAGAAGAAGAAGATGTGACATAAGTGGAGTTGGCAAGGAGATAAGTTGTGAGGTCTAAAGATTTGCGCATAGAAAAGAACCCGGTCATGATAACGACAAGAGTGTTCGCTAAACCGGAATATGAGTCTTACACATATAATGCTCACAAGGCTCCAGAGATTCTAGATGACTTATTCGCTCAGGGGAAAGTAAGACATGACTTCAGGACTTATCCAAAACCAGAGCATATCAGGGGTAAGAAGTACTGCAAATATCATAATTTATGGAATCACAATACTTCTGAATGCATCAGGTTGAAGGATCAGTTGCAAACATGGATCAACAATGGTAACCTGGATGTTGATGGTGAAAAGACAGCATCTTGGGTTGATGTAGATTCATTCCCTATAGAAGCTATGGTTGATCTCAGGCCAGCAGTCATCCCAACATGGAAGAGTGTCGAGCCTCGATTTTTAGAATATACATATGATGCTCACTTGGCACACATTATGCTAGATACAATGATAGATGCCAGAATAATGGAAATCCCATGGGAAATAGTTCCAGCTGAGGAAGTTATTGCAGGTAGGACGTGCTGTAAGTTTCACAATGTCTAGACTCATCATACTGCGACTTGTGTTCAGTTGAAGGACCAGATCCAGCAGTGGCTCAACGAGGGATATCTAAACTTTGGAAGTGAACCAGAAGCAGAGGTGTCCATGGTTGATGCCAATTTTAACCAAAAAGAAGCACTAAAGCTGACTTTATACCTAAACAAAGCAAAGTGTTCAAAACCACCAATTATAGTGCAGAAAGTAGAGTGTACGGTAGGAGGATCTACAGTGGTGCTTTGTTTCAGATGCAAGGTGGAGTGTGGTCTGAAAATGAGTTATAAAGAGTTCGAGAAGACCGTTAAGTCATCACAGGCCACAGTACTGCATTCGCCAACAGATCATTATGCACCCACTAGTCTAAGGAAGTGAAGACACCCGGGCAAGTGAGTCAAAACTTTCAGAAGTCTAAAGCAGTGCAGCAGTTTCAGGCTTCCACCAGTGCTAGGGTTGAGCCTTGCTCAGTACCACAACCAGATATTTTGACATACATATTGTCTGCCTCAAAAGCATGAATTAAAGAAGACAAGTGGTACGTACGTGAAAAGGGCAGATTAATTGAAGCAACTCCAACTCAGAAAGGAACGTGCAAAAAAGTATGGTAAGGCAAAGCTTACCCTAGAGGCATTGGAAAAAGGTGACATTTAGCCTAGTCACATACGGCGAACGCTAGAACAGCTCCAAAGAGTAGTGAAACATTTGACGGTTAGGCCTTATGTGCACTTTCATCACAAAGACAGTAGCAGAGAACCTGACCAGCAAAGAGAAAGCGCTCTCAACAAATTGTGAAGGCCACCAGTAGACAGTAATCAAGGGCATATGGTTTCTGCACTCAACAGGTTATCCTTCGTGAAAGAAGTCAAGACTGACGAGGCTAGAGGGAAGAGAGGTAGAATAGACACTACTCCCAGTAGAGTGATACATCAACAAAAAGTTGAGTGGAAACCAAAAGTGGTTTCTCAAGATGGAAAAGAAGCAATTGTGGAGAAGGTTGCTCAGATGCCTACACCTGAGGCCATTTTAAAAAGCAAATTTGTTTCTGAGGTTCCAGTCATTAACAAAAAAGTTGATCAGACTGTGGTGATTATACTTACCATGGCGCAACAAAACAGTAATGCAGAGTTGGAATTTAGTGGTGATGAGGGTTTGGAGGAACTTGAGACAGAGGGATAGGAGGACAGCTTAGAATGTAACATGTTATATTTGACATGGGGGGGGACAAATTCAGACCTTCCAACCAATAATGCATCAGAGGTTCAATTTAATATGACATATACCCTATCTAAGAAGTACGCCCTGTCAAGACCTATGTCATCTCATGTCTTCTTAAATTCAGAAAATATTGAAGAGGAGGAGCTCCCTTTAACAGAAAAGATAGAACAGTTGACAACCGAGGTGAAAAAGTCCAAATTGATAAGCCTGAAGACAGGAACGAGAAGTCCGATATCAGGAGGCTATTTATGATGTTCTCTAAACCTACTGTAACCATGTTTCAACATCTTAAACCTTTGTACGACATATTTGAGATGGAAGGCATGAAGGTTAACAACAGCTTAATCGATACTGGAGTAGCTGTTAGCATTATCACAATGAGAACAATGGAGGCGTTGAAGATTCTAAAGAGAGGATCGTTAGCAGCAACTTGAGCATTAGGAGCTTTACAGGAAATGTAACCAAAACTTCTAGGGTTTTGATTCTCAAGATAAAGATATGTCCATTTGATGCCTTCCAGTCTTTTTCCTCACTGATTATACTGCTCCTTATAGTATTATCCTTGAAAGAGATTGACTTCATAGAACATACTGTGTTCCAACCTCAATGCAACATGAATTGCTTATGTGAAATCCAGTTACAGATCAAGCAGAGTTGGTCAAGGATGATGAGCGACCATATTCAGTAGCTGTATGCATACTTGACTCAGAATTTTACTTTAGTGATATGCGCCCTCTTGAGGTTGTTGGAATAGACAGCAAAGGCAATCCGTATGTGGTTACCTCTTCAGAGCTTTCACGATAGGATTTAGTCCAAGCTAGGGTAGATACCAACAGACCTGGCTTCACCGTACCTAACTCCGACACTCGTAAATGTTAACACATCTCAGCAAGGAAGAGATGGAGGTTTATGCGTTCATGCACCAAAGATTGTCTATTTTCAGAGTAGAACAAGAATCCCGGAATGACGTGGTCGTCGTCGAGTGTATCAAAGATGACATAATACACGACGAATGTGATGAGGAGGAGGTTATTGAACCAGCTCCTACAACCTTGGGTAATACTTCACTTAACATAAAAGATTTAGTCGAGAAAATTAACCTAGGTTCTCTTGAGGATCAATGAAGGTTGGTATTAGTCAGTTTTTAGAACCACAACAAAGACAACAACTGATTGAGTTGTTGCAGGAGTTTAACGATTGCTTCACCGAGAAATATGAAGAAATGCCAGGCCTAGCATCTGAGTTGGTTTGTCATAAGTTACCTATAACAAGTAGCTACATGCTAGTGCAGCATGAACAATGACGAATGAATGCTGACACGACAAAAGCTACCAAAACAGAAGTCCGGAACATGTTAAAAGTAGGGATAATCAGGCTAGCCAAATATACACAGTGGTTATCTAATATTGTTCCCGTTCGCAAGAAAAATGGGAAGATACGAGTATGTGTGGACTACCGAAACCTTAACACAGCAACACCCAAAGATGTGTACCCTATGCCTATGACAGATATGTTGGTGGATGTTGTAGCAGAACACGAGATGTTATCTTTTATGGATGGAACAGCTGGTTATCACCAGATACATGTAGATGAATATGACAGACACAAAACAGTTATTAGATTCCCCGGTTTCACAAGAGCGTTTGAATATATTGTCATGCCTTTTAGACTTAACAATGCAGGAGCTACTTATCAGCGAACAATGAACCTAATTTTTCATGATATCAAAATAGAGGTTTATATTGATGATGTCGTGCTTAAGTCCAAGAAGAGGGAAGAACACATTGAAGATCTACGAATAGTGTTCATTAGAATGAGGAAGCACATACTTCATATGAATCCAGCTAAGTGTATTTTTAGGGCTCGTGTAGAAGATTTCTTGAGATTTGTGGTACATCAGCGTAGCATAGAGGTTTCAAGAGATAAAGCAAAAACAGTAATAGAAACTCCAGCTTTAAGGAACAAAAAAGAGTTACAAAGTTTAATAAGAAGAATTAATTTCATGTGGAGATTTATTTCTAAGTCTGCATGGAACATTGCACCTTTTTAACCTCTCCTGAAGTTGAATGCTGAAAGAAAAGTTTACTTGGGAGCCGGTACATCAGGAAGCATTTGATAAGATAAATGCGTATTTGGTGAGACCTCATGTGTTACAGCCACCACATCTAGAAATTCCTTTGATGTTATACATTTCAGCGTCTTCTTACTCCATTGCAAGGTTGTTAGCTCAGGATGAAACTAGAGAAGATGATAAGATCATCAAGCACACGGTGTACTACCTTAACATGATTTTATTAGATGCTGAAACTCGGTATTCACCAATCGAGAAGTTGTGTTTGGCTTTGTACTTTGCTGGTTGCAAATCAAGGCATCACATGTTATCATTCAATACACTGATGATATCACAGACTGACCTCGTGAAGTACATGTTAACTCGACCTTTCTTAAGAGGCAGGGTTGGCAAGTGGATGTTAGCTTTGTCTGAGTTTTCACTCCAATACGCACCACTTAAAACACAGACTAGATAGGTTGTTTCAGATTTCCTCTTACTTCATCATGTTCAAGAACAAATAGAGCACCAGGACAAAAAAGTCAGTTTGGTGTATACTCAGCCTTAGACTCTATACTTTGATGGTAGCAGCACAAATTCTTTATCTGGGGCTGGAATTTCTTTGGTCAATACAACCGGGGACAATTTATCTTATTCTTTTCAGCTAAACCTGAGTATGAAACATTAATAATTGGCCTGGAGATACTCATGGAGATGGGAATTCGAGAAGTCAAAGTATTGAGAGATTCACTCCTGGTCATCAATCAGCTGAAAAGTGTGTACAAATGTATTGAATTTGAGCTAATTCCTTTATGGGAGCGAGCAATGAAACTATTTGATGAGTTTGCAGATGTTATGCTCGATTACATCCCTAGAGAGAAGAATTTCATAGCGAATGAGTTAGTACAGATTGCTACTGGAGTTAGCATGGCAAATGACGTTCGCGAACGGATCTTGAAAGTTGAAAAACGTACTCTACCTTCTTTTATGGCTCGCTGGGAGCTTAATGATGAATAGTTAGTGGCTACAATGGACCCTATTGATTTTGATTGGCGTCAACCATCGTGCAATACTTGACAAATCCAGCTGCTCCAGTAGAAAAAAAGGTTAGATACTTTGCACTCAATTATGTCCTCAAAGTAGGAGAGCTGTTACGACGAGGTGAGGAAGGTGTCGAACTTAGATGTGTTTATGACAAAGAAGCTAATAGACTGATGAGAGAGGTACACTTAGGCGTTTGCATATCTCATCAAGCCAGACCAAAGATGAGGTGACTCATTCACCGATATGGGTTCTTATGGCCTTCATTCTCAAGGACTACATCAGCTTCGCTAAGGGTTGTTTCGAGTGTCAGGCTCACGGACCAGTTCAGCATGTCCCTGATATTCTCATGCAACCAATTATTAAACCTTGGCCTGTAAGAGGTTGGACACTATATTTTGTTGGGGTTATGTATCTAAATTCCTCCAAGAAACACAAGTTCATCCTAGTAGGAACATATTTCTTTACAAAATGGGTAGAGACAGTTCAGGTCAAAGACTCAATCGTCATGACGGTTTGTCTGTTTTTTTTCTTCAGAATATCATTTGCAGGTATACCAGAATGTTTGGTAGAAGACTAGGGGCAGCGTTCATGGCTAAAGAAAATGAGGAGTTTCTAGAGGGTTATGTCATTAAGTTTTTGCATTCTACACCTTATTATGCTCAGTGGAATGGACAAGCAGAAGCTAGCAACAAGATAATCTTAGGCATTCTGAGGAAAATGTTAACAGACAATCCCAGAGATTGGCATAATAAGTTGGATCACACCTTATGGGCATACATAACTTCTAAACGGACTCCTGCTAATACTACTCTATATGCCTTGATGTTTGGTCATGATGTAGTGCTTCATATGGAGATCAATGTTCATTCCTTATGCGTTCGTGAATAACATCAGTTGATTGGGGACGATTATGTCCAAGCTATGTATCAAGAGCATAAAGATTTTGATGATAAAAGTATGGAGGCGTTGGACAATTTGATCATGAAAAAGAAGAAAGTTGCCATAGCATATGATAAGCGAACTCGAGGACTCAGCTTTGGAGTTGGGGACTTGGTCTGGAAAGCTATTTTACACTTCGGCGAGCACGTTTGTGGATATGGAAAGTGGTCACCAACCTAGGATGGACCATTTGTTATTGATCGACTTGTTGGTAAATGTGCTTATTATCTCAGAAATCTCGATTGAGAGATACATGCTAGTCCTATCAACGGTCGCCATCTGAAGATGTACATGCCTAGCATGTGGGAATAAGAAGATCCTTCACCAACTGTTCAGTCTACAGATCCAACATTAATCTTCCTCTAAGTTCTTTCTGTGGGGGCATGGTCTATACATAGAGTTTGCTTGGTTTGGTGTTATTTACGGCAACCAATTCAAACTGGGGGGCAACATTACACCATGCATAAGACTTTAATACCCTAATTTTTCAAAATTTTTGACTTTATGGAACTTTGAAGAGTTTCATATTATCTGTAACTAATTGAGTTTCAGTTTTATATATATTGAACCAACACCTATGGTTTACGATTGGTAAACCAATTTTTAATACAAATGCTATAAAAAAACAATCAAGTGTTTTTATTCAACTACGGCTTTGTGGTCAGAAACATTACAAATAAGAGCCAGAAGGTGGCTTTGATACCATATCATACAACCCTAGTGCTATTCACTATCTATCATAAGAAGTACAAAAAATAGGATGATGTTGTCGGCAAAGGAAGAATCATATATACCATCTAGAAGGCCATATGCTGGTAAAAAAATGAACACAAGCCAGAATGGGTGAGGTACAAGTTGGCTATCCCCATTATCCTTCTATGGACCATGTTGTGAGGATGATGCACGTTGTGACATATTTTACAACAGGATTCACATACTGTGGAAGGACATGAGGACATGTCATTAAACTTATGTACCATATGAGGACATGCCACTAAACTTAGACATGTTTTCTATGGTGCTATCATCTGGTGGAAAGGGTTTTTTGAAGAAAATGCAAGAGATGAAATCCATTGAAGAAGATGAAATGAGATTGAAAAGAACTGTTATGGGTTCTTCAATTTATAAAGATGGTGAGTAGGGTTAACGGTTGGCAAATAACTCTGAAATGGTAGAGGGTCAAAGGTAATTAAGTTTTGTATCTTTTGAGGATCATAGTTATTGGTCAAGAATCATGCGCTGATATTTTCAAAGATAACACATTAAAAGAGAATTAAAGCTGGTGGTTACTGATAATCAATGATGTTTGGGCCAGTGTTGGTTACAAATAAGTTAAGCCCAATAGACTGATTTACAAAGTTTGCCTGCAAACTTGATATCAATGAGGATTATCTCTAAATCTGCTTTAGATGTTAAGGCCTTCTCATTTTTTTCTCTAAAACTTCTGCTTGTTCGAGTTGGTCCTTCAGATTCTGTATTTTTAGAACACGAGCTTGAAGGGTAGACAATTTAGCTTATTGTTCCTCGCGAGCCGCTTTCAGTTAGGCTTCCAGTTCAGATATCCTCTGGTCTGTTATTATATTAGCTTCTTGATAGTCAGCTTGAATTTGTTTGAAAGCTTCAGTAAAGGAGGATAACATCTAGCATCTTTGTTCGCAAAGGATGTTAGCCGTGTTTATGTCATATTCTCAATACTCGATCTGTGAAGGCAGGTGGTGCATATTGTTCTCGTGAAGCTCTAGTTTTTCTTCAGCTACATGGTTTCTCAGGGTTGAAATGGCTTCAAGAATCCTGTCTTCATTATCACCTAAATTAAGCTCCACCATGTCTAGGTTCGCTAAGAATTCTTTAGCTGCAGCTACTTTAGGATCAATGACAGTTGGTTTGAAGAGGGCTTGAAGGCTTAACCCAAGTGATGCCTTAGCAGTGGGGGCACTGGAACCTGATGCATTCTTTGTTGTGGGAATGATTTCTTTCCTAATCACGGGTGCCTGGATTTCAAACATATATAAATGCATAAGTGTAAAATACAAGTATACTATCAACATAGTCAGATATCAGATGAATGCCTCACTTTATTAGCAGAAGAAGCATCCTTTGAAGCTCTAGAAGTTGAGGGAAGATTGGTTTCAGACATCTCAGATGCATTCGCGGTTGGGGAATGAATTGGTTCCTGGAAGTAAAATTAGAGATGGGTTTTATGATATTTTTTGCAATTTATTTAAATAAGTGGAAATTATCATACCTGGACAATTTATGTCTTGGAGGGTTTCACACTGTCTCATGGGACACAAAGGACTACTTCATGAACAAGCTGTGTTCCTGGATTGGCATGAATAATGGCCAAAGAAGCGGTCGTTGTCTCTGCTAGAATTGTATTTTGCTATGGAACATAAGAGGCGACTTAATGAGTTTCTTTGTGAAACTAATAATTAAAATAACATGATGATAGTCTTATTGTGAAAATAGGAGTATCAGTTGCCTCTGCATCTGGATGTGTGTCTGGAACCTCGAAAGCAGCTGGATTTGGACTGTTCGCCATGTCATGCGCAACTCCATCTAGGATAATCATACCATTGTGCTCATCAATCTCGTTTGAATACTTTGTGTTGAGAGGCTCATCTTCAGTTCCAGTCGTAGAGGAAGGGTTTGAAGAAGCTTCTATATCCAATTGGTGCATCATACTAATTAGAACAACATCAGATGAGTTGGTGATCCGAGACCAAAAGTTATATACAACTGCTTGTTTTTCAGCTTCCTAATCTCGTGGTGTTGGAGCTAGTGCTGGATTTGGAATGTGGTGAGAGGAATATGCATCCATCGTCGTATTTCTTCTTCTACGAGCCAGCTGCAACATGTCAAAATATCAGCAAGTGGTGTTTAATGAGTGAGAAGATAGTGATAAAAGTGATAGGAGTCTTTTGAAAGCATACTGGATGAGGATCAATATCTTCTTCATCAGAGTCTTGAATGATCACTTTCCTGCCTCTCTTCTTGGGTTGTGATGTTGATGCATCTGGGACTTGATTCTGAAGTTTATAAACCAGTTTGTGGTTTTCAGTCAGTATAAGTATGAAACCAGTTGGAAGTATAATTACAAGTGAGTCTGGTTCTGGAGCTCCAACTTGTTCAAGCTTCCCAGGGATGACAACTCCATTAAGTACTAGTTTATCTTCAACAGAAATAATGGATTTGGCTTTTCTAAAGGTAGTTCTGAAGAAGGTCTCAATGTCTGCAGACCAGATGTGGCCATATTGTAGCACCCCTGGGGTAAACTACAGTAGCCACGAATTTAAGCCAATAAGAAGCCAACACGTCCGAAGGACGTGCCAACAACTTATTAACCTAAAGTCGTAGGCTTTTTAGTGAGTAAAATAAAATTTAAACTTTAAATACTTTGAGTGGCACCACATGAAATCCTTAAAACAATCATCAGAGTTTATCTAATTTCGCGGAAGGTGGTCAAAATAAAGGGGACAATTTAAAAACTTTAGCGACAACAATAAAAATATACAACATGGTTAACAAATCGGGATGACACCTTTACTGTTTATGTAGTAAGCTCTGGTAAATGACTCAAAGGGTAAAACCGGAATAGGGAGTACACTTGGACCGAACATCGAGGAAGGAATGAAGCTCCACACATAACTCTCTCTATCTTTCCCGTCACAGTACCTGCAAACAATCTGTTGTAGGGGTGAGCGTCGTCCTCGCGTGCTCACGTAGGCCCACCAATGATAGGTTTGAAAACCAAAAACCGTATATATACATATAGATTTGAGCTCGTAAGAAAACCATTTATAAAATCCTTGGCACACAGAAACCATCATTTTATATCCTTTAGGAAAACAGTGCAGTATGCTAAAAACATAGGGGCCCAGAGCGCTAAATGTACAAGTACAACCTGCAGGACTTTCGAATCTCAGTAACCGAATCCCGGGTTTGTCTTCACAGCAAACCGGGGCCAACTACCTATGCGCTTGAAAACACATAGTAGCGAGAGTGTCCATTTCCAGCTAAATGCCCAAACAGCGCATCGCACTTACGTCTCGCTTAACTCTGTACGAGACAAGCGTAAGCGGGATATTTAAAATAAACAGGGCATCGCCCCCCGGAGGTTCACGGTCTCGACACCGTGGGAGTGCTAGATACTAGGTCCCGTCACTCTCAGGTTACACACCGGAAATCAGGACAACGGTGTTCCACACATCTCACATTGACGTATAAAAATCCTTTACGTCTAGCCTCAGGTTTTCTTGGCCCAATCATAAATCATTTAATATAAAGAAAACTTTCCCGAGGCATCGACCATGAGCATACACAAAAACATGCACTTTCTCATACATATATAAAACCACTACCAAAGGGGGTTCAGATTCCCTACCTGGAATTGCCGTTCCAAACGCAAGCTCCAAGCTTCCAAGAACTGTCTCGGTGAACCGAGGTCACCTCGTAAGCTACATCGTCCAATAATCACTGCAGAATAGAGTAGCTTAGCAATCAAGAAACAATAACAGTTCAGTTGACCACAATATTCCTAGTTTGACCAGGAATGACCGCATTGACTAAGTTGACCAACCAATTTTCTTTTATGGCACTTTAACCTTTTGACTTTCTTTTCCAGTTATCGACTCTTTACTCAATTACCGGAAGTCCGACTAAACTTCTGAACTTTCCTTAACCACTTTAGCTTGACGTTAGGGTGTCACATAATAATTCATTGAATTACTATGGACACCCAACGTGTCACACTAACCAATTTATTTACCGAGAGTCGATTTACCGATTTACGTGAAACACCAACTTTACTTAACATGGTCAACTTAACATTTTCCAGAAATTCCAGTTATCATTTCCCGATAACAAGTTAACACTTTACCAATTTAACCAAGCTGTGTTAAACTTCGTTGAACTTCAATTCTTTAACCATTTTTCTGAAAATGTAACTTTCCCTTAATGAAAACTTTCCTTTAATGGAAACTTTCCCAAAATGGAAAGTTTCCCAAATTAGCAGGTTTCCCAAAATGGAAGGTTCCCAAATACAGTTAGTTTCCGTTTTTAATACGTTTCCTTACGCACATTCCAATTACGACTCTTAACCCAAGTAAACGGAAACAACACAATCTCAAGGAGTCGAAGACTACCTCTCGGCATTTCAGCCAGTTCCACTGCATCACCGGATCGTCACCGGATTTCGGCAACTTGCCGGAAATTCGCCATAACCTTCTCGTTTTCCTCGTTTACCAAGTTACGACAACATGCAGGAAAACAACATCCAATTAATCACCACAACACAGCAGCAATTTCAACAAATTCACAGTAAACTAGGAAACTGCCTCACCTCTGATCTTCACCAAAACTTCCAACTTTACTCAGTAGCCTCACCATGCAGCCCGGCCTCTTCCTTTGATCTGTTCCAAAACATGAACCCACTAGCTCATCAGCTCGACTTTCAGAGCTCTCTAAACCTTCCTGGACGTCCCTCCGGTCACCCTCTGCATCAAGCTAGCACCACACGTCAGCTCCACCTCGGGTTCCCTCCAAAAGCCTCTACTGCAGTTAAGCTGCCACCAGGAGGCTAAGAAGACCACCGAGAGTTCAAAGAACTCGGTCGTCGGAGAAAGAGCTGAAAACCCAGAAAACAGTAAACACACAGTGGAAAGGGAGTTTTCAAATTTGGGTTCGATTCAATGATCAAGGGAGAGAAAAAGGAAGAAGAAGAGAGGAGACGAGCCATACCTTCCACGCGCCGAACCGCCGCCTGGAACGCCGGAAATCCGGCGTTGACCGCCGAGTGCAGGGGCGGTAGATCTCTTAGCACGGTGGTTGTCTCGGTGAGCTAAGGGTAGGGATGAGTAGAGGAGGAAGAGAGGAGAAATATGGAGGTGGTCCGCCAGCCATTGGTGGCCGAACGACGGAGCGCCGTCGAGCTCAGTCTCGGCCGAGAGACGCCGAGAAGGAGAGAGAGAAAGAGAAAGGGGAGAGTTTTGACCGAGTCAAAACTCTCTCCCCTATTTATAGGGAAACCAACGGTTGAGATTCAATCTTGAAAAGATCCAACGGTTAAGATTAAAAGAAGGTGAAAAGTAAAAAGTAAAATGGTAAAATTGATTTACCGGAATGGTAATTTAAAAGTTACCGGAAACTTCGAAAATCCGTAGAAAATAAACCGAAGCTCCGAAAAATAATCCGAAAATACCGGGAGACTCGTGTCGACACGTACTATAACATCGAGTCATTAAATCAAGTATTTGGAGAACTTTGAAAAACTCAAAAATGAACGTGGTAATTAGCTCGCGAAGTTACCGAATGCGACTTAAACCTCGGTAACTCGCTATTAACCACGGTTAAAACGTGCTGGGTCCCACACATATAAAGAATTCCACCATCCGCATAATCTTGAGAAGCACTATTGATGGAGAATAGAAGTTCAAAGCTGTGCACATTAGGTGTGGAAGGAGACAGGTTAGACCGGAAGCGAGGATCCCCTACTCTCTGCTTCGATATTTTCTCTATTCGCTAGGTGTTGTAGCAATTTATGCTGTTAGTGAGTGGAAAAGGTACACGCTTATACTTACCGAGTTGACGACATAAGTGGTTGGGTGCGTAGAGTTCAAAACCAGCCAACTTGGGCAGAGGAATCTCTATGAGAGAAATAGATTGGTTGAACAACGTTCGCCCTTCAGGAGTATGTACTATAGACCACATGAATCCATCAGCCAAAGCTTCATGATACTTGCAGCTAAGAACAAGCAGACTGGAATCTAGGGTGGTGACATCAAGGTTGAACAAGTACTCAAGATAGAGCATATCCTATAGTTAGAGGTGAGGAAGTGTCGTCGAATGCTCTCCTTAATACTTGGTGCTCAAAGAAATCAACAACTTGCTCGTCCCTAAACTTGACAAAGTAGATCTGCAGCCAAAGGTCTAAGATCCAAAGCGGGTCTGATACATCACCTTAATTTAGTTGATGAAGTGACAACTTCGATTAGCCTCAGATTATGGGTTAGCCACTAATCCTTGATTTTTGATAACTTAAAAAATTATGTTTCCTATTTTGACAACGATGCGTTTGTTTGCGTAAATTGTATAGTGACGGTATCAAAATATTTGGCTTGTTGGCATAATACCATGCCATATCAAAATATTGGAAACCTTCCCAAAAAACGAAAACGGTTCGAAACGGTGCGCACAAACATCTGAAAGAATCACATGAAAGGAAGTTGCGGGCCCTTAGACCTTTTAGCACGTGCTCGGCACACCCAAAACCCCTCACGTCTTAACCGTCCGTTTCTGCTTTCCTCCGAAATTGTAGAAAGGATAATAGGGACTGCGTCGGAATCCGAAACCCTAGAATTTTATCTTATACTACTCCTATACATTCTCATTTCACATCTCCGATCGCCGGTTGCAATTTACTCTCAGGGTTGCTCTCGCTTACTCTTCTATTCTTTATTTGAACTTGCGGTTGTCAATTTTTTGAGGTTCGCTTGGAATTTGAACTAGGATTTTGATTAGGTTCTGTGTTTGTGTGTGCGCGCGTTGCTAGGGTTAGGAAATGGCAGAGGATAAGCCTGTGAAGATTGAGGACACGCCGGCGAAGATCGTCACTGACGTCAACGTCAGCGGCGACGGTGGCGATGATTTCTACGACGCTACTCAGACGGCGTCGCTGAGCAAGAAGGTGAGTTCGTTGGAGTGGGAGAAGGGGGAACTGGAGCGAGAGAATAGGGATGCCAAGGAGAAGATTGGCCAGCTGAGTAAGGACGTCGAGGCTTTGAAGAGCGGCGAGAAGGAGATGAAGCAGAAGCTGAGGGAGGTGGAGAGGAGTGATGAGGAGAAGAATGTGCTGGAGACTGTTGTGAATCGTGCCATGGAGCTTGAGGCCGAGGTGTCGAGGCTTGAGCAGGATTTGATTACTGCGACGGCGGAAGGCCAGGAGGCGAATGCCGAGCTTGCGGAGGTGAAGCGAGTGTTGGTGGAGAAGGGGGAGAAAATTGATGGCTTGGAGAAGGAGATTGAGGCGCTGAAGAAAGCAAGGTCCGAGAGCGAGAAGAGGGTGAGGGAACTGGAGAGGAATATTGGGGTTCTGGAAGTGAAGGAAAGTGAGGAGAAGAGTAAGAGGATTAGGGTGGAGGAGGATATGAGAGAGAGGCTTGAAGCTAAAGAAGGTGAAGTCCTTCTGTTCAAAAGGAAAATTGAGTTGATGGAGGAGGAAAAGAGCAAGGTTGAGTTGGTGTTGAGGGAGTCTGAGGATAAGTCTAAGGCTATGGAGTTGAAGATGGGACAGCTGCAGAAGGAGGTGGTGGAGGCTGGAAGGGCTATTCGTGAAGCAAAGGAGAAGACTGTTGGGGTCATTAATGGGACTGTGAATGAAATGAAGGAGATTTTGGAAGGTGGAAATGAGACAGGATCAAAGGGATTGAGCATGCCAGTGGTTGCAGGGTCTGCTGGAGCCATCGTTGCCGCAGCGGGTGTCTTCTTTCTGTTGTATGGAAGGCAGAGGTGAATCGATACTATGCGTCAATTGAGAAAACAATGCTGAGCGGGGGAGAAGGCTCAAGGTTAGGGCTTATTGCTTAAGAGCATGTTACAATTTTGTCAGAAGTACTGGAGGCTTTTTTGTTGGCTTTGTTTTCTTACTAGCCTATAAATGTCTTGTTAGCTCTAATTTTTGATGCTTTCTTGTTTGGTTGACTTGCTAAGGTTCTGGACAAATTACATAAATATATATTTTGGAGCATTACTGTGTCTGTTATCTCTATGATATTTGCTATGACTGTTTGCTCCAGTCCAATTTGAATTGCTTGACCTTTATCATATTACTTTAACTTCTCTGAATCACATTTGTGGATTTGATATGTTGTACATCTTCCGTTGAAGTTGGTTAGATTGCCTTGTTTGGTAGGCGACTAGGGGTTTAGTAACACTTATTCAGTAATCAGAAATATTTGAGCAGTAATCCTTCAGTAATTACAAGCTTTGATTACTTTTAGTTGTAATGGAGGGCCTTTCTCCCTCTTTCATGTTGTATTTGATTACTATGAAGGTTAAATTGGGGTTCATCCTTCATAAGGTAAAAATTTGGTTACAGGATTAGTTACATCAAATTAGTACAAACTGCGGATTTGCACATGGTAACCTGTTTGCTCTTGGTACATTGCTGTTGAACATCCCTTAGTCGATAGTGTAGATGATTCAAATCCCTTATCCAGTTGCATCCATTTTGTTACTCACATTGTTTCTTTCGGATTATGTTGATTGTTGTCTTTTGTATCTCATGCACTTACTTATTTCTTCAAATTTAATCGACTTTAAAGTTATTCATTGTAGAACAATGATTTGGTCTTTTAAGTTGCTGAAATCCAGTAAAAGTTTTGGTGAACTTTTACCATGCTCTAGATATTCCAATGGTTTCCTCTACTTGTGGCAACCAATGCGCTTTGGAGGATCGCAGAACTGTTTCAGGACTAGGTTGAAAATTTGTTTGTAATTCAGTTTTTAAATCGAAACCCATTTGGAGTGACCTCCAAGAGTGTATACATTTGCCAATAAACTATCCGGTACAATATGTACCAACAAACCAAAGGGAGTTTAACTATTCAGCACAAATGTAGGAAGAAAAAGCCTCTGAAGTACATACAAGCATCAAAGTAAATGGAGAAAAAACTACTGAGAAAGAATGTTTCTCAAGCAGGATATGGAAAAGAAAGGCCGGCCACCGGTATAAGTAAATTTTCACACGCAAAACCAAATATGCGAAATTCTGAATCCTCAACTCCCTGTAGACTTAGCCCTGCAAGCTTCATCATCCGTAGTTCAGTTCCACTCATCGCTGCACCATTAGAAATTTGGAATAAAAGCAAAGTCAGGTCAGAGATTTACAGACAAGGCTGGTTATCACTATGTGCGTGATGATCTGTAATAGAATGGTGTGACAGTGACCCATTCATATATATGATGGAGTAACTGCTAAGCCACCTTTGAAGCCATGTTGAGCATTATTCCAATACAGAACCAGAAAGTGTGTTATGACAGCACGTTACAGCACATTGAGACTTTGATTTGGTCAGTTCACCCAAAATTAAGTAAAAGTTTGTATGTAAACTAATCGACCAAAAGTGAAAATGATTTGCTCCCAATCCTTAAAGCTGATCTTGATAGATTGTAAAGGCTTATTGGAAGGTATACTGCAATTTAGGAGGCAGTTTTTCGTTAGGAGCTACCCTTGTCAGTTCTTAGAGTTCTCTCATTTTCGTTTTCGTTTTCGTGTTGCAGGGAATCCATAACTACCTAAGAAATCATACTGAATGTGTCTTGTTCTTCCTATTAATATCAGTAAAGAGACCTCTCATCTACAAGTCCTTGGCATTTAAAGTTTACCAGTATAAGCCATTGATTTCAGACACTAACCTAACTAGCTTATAATTCACTAAAGAAACCAAGTAATGATAACCATACACCAAACTAGCAGGTCAGATTTATATCACAAATCTGAATTCTGTTAGGGAAATGAAGTACATAGTTATTAGATTCAAAAAGAAGTTGCCGGACTTTTATATGAAAATTAGTGTAAATTTCTAAGGAACAGGTTTTAGTTTCTGGGAGATTACCGTGAATCATCTATCAGATCGGCGCAGAACTTCAAAAAGTCCACAACAGCTCCTCCATGAAGTAGGTTGCAGGGGGCTTCTTGTCACAGATACAATAGACTGAAACCAAAACAAACATGAATGTTAGGATCAAGGGCAGAAAATTAGGAAAATATAATTGAGATACAAAGAACAAAGTGATCTTTCTTGAATAACATTACCGGCTTTTCTGCAGTTTCTGGTAATTCACGCTTGCCGTACCCTTCTCCAGCATCAGTTGATTCAACTGGAGGAGGAACTGGAACCTCAGGCGACGGTTTCAATGTCTCATCATCAACACTTCCACTGGCTGCCTTATAATCAGCACCTGATGACTCCCCTGTACTAATCTCTTCAACAACTGGCAACTTTACTTCTTCAATTCCCTTTGAAACTTCCTCTGCAACAACCGGAACAACCTCCTCCTCCTCCGAACAAGGCACTTCAGTTTCTTCAATTCCTTTCGAAACCACATTTGTTACCTCCTCACTGATCAAAGACGGCAATGCTGATTCCTCAACCCCGTTAGAGACCAACTCTGTTCGAGTCTTCTCCTCAATCTCCTCTGAAACATCATTTTCTACAACTGGAGAAGGTCCATCTGTCTCATCCACAGATGGCACATACTGCTCCTCCTTCACTTCCTTCACTTCTGGTTCAACATCATCAACAACAGAAGTTTCCTTCTCCACAACAGAGACCGGAACAACCTCTTCTTTCTCTTCCACTACTCCTGATTCCACAATTTCAGGACCCTCCTCAGCAGCTTCAGCCGCCTCTTCATGGCCCTTTTTTGCATACTCTACCGAGTAGTCATCAGTAGCTATATCCCTCACAGCTTCAACAACTTCACCCTCTTGAACTTTCTCAGTCTCTAACTTTCCGTTTCCGTTTGATGAATCCGCCATTTGGTGATGATTTGCAGAAAGTCTGCTCCTCTCTTGTTCCTCTTCAGGGACTAAGTTTGGATGGCAAGAATGGTCTTGACAAGGCACAGAAGCAGTCTCACAACCACTTAATTCTTCCTCACAACAAAACCTCACGTCTGAATTAGTTTCCTCAAACCTTTCTGATTAAGAAAAGAAAAGGAAAGCTTTTAGACAGATGGATCGCAGATAAGTCAAACGAGTGCAACCCTATTTGCCAACTAAGCCAGTGACAACGAATTAGAATCTAAGAAAAATTTGAGAAATGGATCACGTAATTATACCTGGGATTTTGATTTGAATGGTAGGTAGAGAGTGGGGGATGATGAGTTGTTCTGTGGAATGCTTCGGCTTCTTCTTTGATGGTTTTTTCTTTGGACGTGAAGGCATTACTGCTGACTGTTGGTTATGAATTATGAGCTTTAATAACAATGAAGAAGAAGAAGAAGAAGAAGAATGGTGGATGGAGTAAAGAAGGTGGTTTTCGGTTTCAAAATTCAAGTCTGTGTCACACACTGGTACATGAGTTGTGACTAGTGGGATTCACTTTGTTTACGTTTTTGAAATTGAAACGGCGAGGGAGGGAAATGATAAACGTGACAGTGCAGAGAAGGTTATGGAGGATGGGCCATTTTGGAAGTTAAAAGGGGCGGGGAATTATGGTAAAGTACTAAAGTACAACCAAGAGCCTCATCATTTCATTACTGTAAAATTGTGGTGTTCTTTTGGTAAAGCATAAAAGGAAGCGTTTTTGTTTTTGGAACAAGACCATTAGCATTCCTTGTGAACCTTTTAATTGATGCGCTCTAAATGTTTTCTCACAGACGGATATTTTCTTTACCAGTTATGAGAATTTGGGAACCTTTTAATTGATGCGCTCTAATTGTTTTCTTTCATAGACAAATATTTTTTTTTACAGTTATGAGAATTTAAAAAATTATATATAATGAGAAATTAAGAATTTGAAGTGATGAGAAATCAAGAACTTGCCAGTTATGAAAAATTAAGAAATTAAGAAATGACTAGTTATGAGATATTGAGAAATTACCATTTATGAGAAATTGTCAGTTATGAGAAATTGATAACTTGAGAAATTTGAGAAGTTAAGATATCGTCAGTCATGAGAAATTGATAATTTGTCAGTTATGAAAAATTGCAAGTGATGAGAAATTGATTGTTACGATAACTTGAGAAATTGAGAACTTGTCACAATGAAAATCGTATGTGAAATGGTGCTCGAGGCCCAAACCAAACCATAGCCGAACAAATAGCCCAAACCCAAATCACTCCATTTTCACTCTGAAAACCCTAAACCCTCCCCTCTTTTTCTAACATCGACCTCTTCTCTCTCACTCTGCCCTTAAACCCTACTCCCTCCATGGCGGCCGCGCTCACCCAACCTCCTTCCACCACGAAAGTAACCGCCCGAAACGCCGTCACCGCCCTCCTGAAATGGCGTAACACCAAATCAGAGTCCCAAAAAGCCGACCTCCTGGAGTCCGACGACGAGGTCCTCTACGTGGTGGTGACCCTGAAGAAAATCCCAGCCAAGGGCCGCGTCAACGCCTACAAGATCCCCCTCCCAACTCCCCTCCACTCCCCGCTGACCGAGTTCTGCCTCATCTACGACGACCGCCCCAAGTCCAAGCTCACCAAGCCCCAAATCCAGGCAAAGATCAAGGCCGATAACCTCCCCGTCGTCAAGATACTCAAATACACCAAGCTCAAGTCCGATTACAAGGCTTTCGAGGCCAAACGAAAGCTGCTGAACTCGTATGACATGTTTCTGGCTGACAAGCAGATTGTGCCGCTGCTGCCCAGGCTGCTGGGGAAGCATTTCTTCAAGAGGAAGAGGATTCCGGTGCCGGTGGACTTGCTCAAGAAGAACTGGAAGGAGCAGATTCAGAGGATTTGCGGCTCGGCGATGTTGTTCTTGAGTACCGGGACTTGCTGTGTGGTGAGGGTGGCCAGGACTTCCATGAGTGAGGAGGAGATTGCGGAGAATGTGGTTGATGCGATACACGGGATTGTGGAGATTGTGCCGGGGAATTGGGGTGGGGTGAGGTCTTTGCATTTGAAGCTGTTGGATTCCATTTCACTGCCGGTTTATCAGACTGTGCCGGATGAGGTGGTGAAGAAGGTTGAGGAGAGTGACAAGGCTGTGGAAGAAGCGAAGGAGGATGTCAAGGCGGCCGGTAAGGAATCAAAGAAGAAAAAGGCGGGGAAGAAGGGGATGATACAGGAAGTGAGGTATTTGGATAGCAATGCTGGTGTGGTGGTTGATGAGGAGAAATCTGGTAAGGTTAATGGGGATGAGCAAGTGGGTGGCAGTGAGTTAAAGGGGAAGAGGAAGAAGGTTGTGGACGAGCCTTTTGGTAAAGCTAGTGAGAATGATCAAGTCGATAGTGGTGAGGTAAGAAAGTCGAAGAGGATCAAGGAGAAGGATGTCGGTGAGTCTAAGAGGTCCAAGGAACAGAAGGAGAAGAAAGCTAAGCTGGTAGATGAAGACCTGGAAATTGCTGAGAAGCCTACGAGGAAGGCAGCCAATCCTAAGCCGGGTAAGGTGAAAGGTGGAGATGGTTTGAGAGAGTTGAAAAAGTCGCTTAAGGAGAAAGTTGACGCTGCATTGAATATGGAGAAACCGAAGGAGAAGAAGGCTAAGCTGGTAGATGAAGACCTGGAAATTGCTGAGAAGCCTACGAGGAAGGCAGCCAATCCTAAGCCGCGTAAGGTGAAAGGTGGAGATGGTTTGAGAGAGTTGAAAAAGTCGCTTAAGGAGAAAGTTGACGCTGCATTGAATATGGAGAAACCTGTTGAGAAACAGTTGAAGAAGTCAGTTAAGGTTAAGGATGATGATTTTGTCGTTGGCAAGCATAAGAATGATGTGTTGTCAGCGAAAGACAAGAAAAAAGATGTTACAAAGAAGAAAGGGGACGAGCTGTCTGGCGAAGGCAGAGAGGCTGTAGGAAAGAAGGAGAAGAGGAAGAGTGAGCCTGTGAAGTTGAAGAGTGATGAAGCAAAGCCCAAGACAGCCAAGAGAAGTAAGAAAGGAGCCGAGTAGTTCTGCATAGCAGGCCACAGGCGGTGGACGCTCTTTGCTGTGAGATTTCAATATATTGTACTAGCAGTATATGGCTGTCCATTTGAGTCTGTCTGGCATAAATTTTGATTGTTCGGTTTTTCATTGTGTTGTTATTGAAGTTATGGTATGTGTTGGTTGAATTGACATTTATTCATATCTAAACTATGGAGATCATACAGATGATTCGATAACATTGTGGTTTTCTGCATTTCTATAATTTTGAATTTGAATTTACATTCTGTCACTTTGATCGTGTTTTTGGTGAATTTCATCTCCAATTCTTAATGGATAATTTTGGAGCCAAAATGGTTGAAATTTAATTGTCATCTAAGGTGAAAGTTGATATCTTTATCAGAGATCATCAGCAGTAACCAGTTTGTTTTATAGTTTGGATCGTCAAATCAATCTTTGTACAGCAGCAACTTTGTTCTGGACTTCAAGTTTAGCTAGGCAGTTAATCTGTATCAGCAATTACCATACAATTGGAGACATCCACTGTAGGGTAAGAAAATAAAAAGCTCTAGGTGTGACTGTCCTTTTCCTCCACCAACAGACACTCGTGAGTATCACTCTTCTCAATCTCTCTGCAATTTTACTTTTATGAGAATGAGAGAGTGAGACTGTTAGGATTGTAAATGCGTGTAAAATTCTGGAAATTCTGGGGTTGATGATTCTATATGTGAATTGGTTATTGTTTTCAGGCCCTTACGTGAGGATAACAATAATGAGAAGAAGGATGACTTTGCGGCTCTCAGAGGTCGAACTGCCATTGGCACTGATTTATGTTCCAGGCATTTTATGACGATTGAAACAGGTGTGTTATTCTTCTTTTCTCTTTTTTGCTGTATTATTAGCTTTACAGCTTGAGATTTTCAAATCTGAGAAATATATTCATGCCAAAAGTAGTTTGGCAAATCAATGATGAACCTGAGCAAAGCACGGAGTATCTATTATTATGGTGTTTGGTGTTAACCATTCTGTAAAGTTTACTCTCCAAATTCAAACTCTGATGCATGAGATACCCATCAGTCCATCACTCATACACCGAGCATATGTTCATTCGTATAAGCATTAGTTTGACTAGAAGGACTACTATGCTTTGTGCAGATCTGGGAGCACCATGGGAGACATCCAGCTGCAGTAATTGTTGACGCCAATGAGGAACATGAAGCACTGGACAGAGGCTGAAGTTGAATTGAGTCGATAGGTCAGTCTTTATATGTTTCTTTGTGTAAACAATGCTTGAGGTTAGGAAGACAAGGGAATTTACTTTTACTTCATTCTTATTTTTTTCCATATGAGATTGAAAAATAGATTAGTAGTGAAATTGCTGACTTGTTAGACGAATGATCCATCCCAGGGCTTTGGTTTATTGTGATATATGATCATTCACTTTCATTTTTCTCTGGTCAGTTCTATATGATTGCCATCTGTGGAGTGCATTTACTCCAACCAAAAGTTACTTGGTGATCAGGACAGAAGAAAGGGTAGAATTTGTGAAAAAAATATAGATATTCTCTCTTGATTAGATTGTTTGTTTTAGGACTTTCTCAAGTACTGTTGAGTAGAAGGAAAACTGGATTTTCAACAAGCTAAAAGGTGTGGAACAATAGATTTTGTGAACTGAGCATTTTTCTTTTTGTCTCTCTCGCTCTTTGCTGTGTCAGGTGTCTGTCTAAATATTTGTGGAAATCTAGATATTAACTGCCTATCAACTTGTGATCATATTAATAATATATATATATATATATATATATATATATATATATTTTCTTTCCATATCACCATCACTTATTGCTTGGATTGTCTAGATGATCCCTGAAGATCATGCTCTCACTGTGCTTTATTCTGGTGCCATTGAATTACAAGCTTTACAAATCATCCGCCTAAGTATACTATGGTCTGATTATCATGCCACCTTGTACAAACATTTGATTGCACCTTTGTATTATGATGTCGTTGTTGGATTCCTTGCTATTAAGATAGTTACAGGTTAGGGTCTTATCACTAGCAGTGTTCCACAAGCCACAAGTTATTGTCATAGGTCTCATGGTAACCGGCTGATGATGTTCTACTAATATCAAGTCATAGCTCATTAGTTCTCATCGGGGGGAATAACAAGTAATTGCTATCTTATGGATGGTGAAATAACAAGTACCAATTTTTACTTTCTTGTCACATCAGATAACCTTGATACTGGATTCCACTTCAAAACTGCCACCATTAACATGGCTTTTAGAATTGAACAAATGGACTTTTTTTCTTTCTTTTATTTCGAGATAACAAGTATTTGCTATCTCATGGATGGTGAAATAACAAGTATCAATTTTTGCTTTCTTGTCACATCAGATAACCTTGATACTGGAATCCACTTCAAAACTGTTACCATCATTAACATGGCTTGTAGAATTGAACAAATGGACTTTTTTTTTCTTTTTTTTCGAGATAAGCTTCGATGTATTCTAAAATTGAACAAATGGACTTTTGTCTTTTTATTTCCATAAACTTCAGTCTACTCTGACCCATGCGTTTATTTCCTCTAGTGTCTGTGCACTGGTACTCTCCACGACGGGCAGTGTCCTTTCATTTTATATTGCTACCAAGTGCTTCTCTTTGTTCAGTCACACACGAAGATTTTGATTGGTCATTGTGCGTGTGGCTTGTAATCGTGGTTAAACTGTCTTGCTTTGTGTGTGTGTTTCATATTATTGTTTCATATAATCGGCGTATAATCAAGAAGAATGATTTGAAAGATTGGTAATTCAAGTATAAAGAGGTTGCTAGCTACTGACATATTGAAGAAATTGGTATTTTAGACTTTTCGGGTTGCTTGTGCTAAAAGTCATATTTTAACCGTGAATCAGAATTTGAACAGCTTTTGAGCAGAACGTCTGTTTGGGACGCATGACGCATAATACATTTTCGAAATAAGATCTGCGAGTTTTACAAGACTCACTTAAGTGAGCTCTGACAGATTTAAGCCAAATAACATCGTTTTAATAATCTGATTCGGGATTTAGTGTTTTTAGATTTTATGATTTATTTTGGATTTGATTTTCTTTTATGTTTTGGGCTTTTGGGCTTGGTATTATTTGCTCTAGGGTTTGCTTCTCATTATATAAGCATCCTTAAATAGTTGTAGCCTGAATCGTATTAAAACGTTATTATTTGGCTTAAATTTGCCAGGCTTGTAGAACTCGCCGATCTCAATCCGAAAAGGTATTATACGTCTCAAACGAACGTTTTACTCAAAAGCTGCTCCAATTTTGATTCACGGTTAAACTCTGACTTTTAACACGGACAACCCGAAAAGTCCAAAATATCAATTTCTTCAATATGCCAGCAACGAGCAACCTCTTTATACTTTGAATTACCAATCTTTCATTCATTCTTCTAGATTCTACGCCGCTTCTTTATTTTTACTTTCTTCAACCCAATTCCAGGTCATTCTTGTCCTACATCACAACTTATTATCAGAACCTCTTGCATTAGTGCATAGCTTACCAACAAGTCTCCCAATGTCCACACAACTGAAGAGATTTTCTTGACTAAGCTCCATCCTCAACCTCCATCAATGTGATTAAGCAGAAGGTTTTATATGACTTAGCTAATAAGTACATATAATATATATATATATATATATATATATATATATCCTATATGGATTGTGAGCACAAACGAAACAAACCTTAGGGGTGAAGATTTGGGATGGCAATAATATCAAGCGGGTAAGCCAGGGTACCCACAAGTATTCGATCATAACGGAGGAGTTATACGGGTATAAATGGGTAATGACTGGAGATCCTCAGTATTCGGATTCTTAAATAGGATACGGGGCGGGTATGATATTTTGATATTCGTCCCCATCTCCATCTATTTAGGCTGGATAAATTATTATATATATATATATATATATATATATTTCTAATACATATAATTTATAAATATATATTTATGTAAAAATATTTTGTAATACTTTTTTCTTTCTCATTCTCTTAATGAATATTTATAGAAACTTCATTTTTAATGGAGACTTATATTTGTTTTTATCATAATTTTCTGTTTCATATTTAAAAATAATAATTTAATACATTATTGTTAACGGGAATCGAGAAAGATATGTGACCGTAATCCCTAATAGGTACGGGTACGGAGAATCCTTATTATCTAATTTACGAGAATGTGAACATGTATGAGGATGAAAAACACTAAAGGATATGAGTATAATATTTTGATCATCTAACACTACCTTACCCATTACCATCCCTAAAAAATTATCTAGTCTTGGAAGTCCATCAACAACCCATTTAGCAACAAACAGATACCTAAACCTAATTGAAAGTCGAAACAACAAATCATACACAGGTGTAGTTTGCAAGTATTAGGGCACTTCCAATGGTAGACACAAATGCAGGTGCTATCTCATTTTTGAGACCCAAATGTGTTTTGGGCTCTCCAACAATACTTTTGAGCGAGGTTGGTTCTAAAAAAAATAAGACCCGGTTCTATTTTTGGACTCATATATGGAGCCACTTTTAAAACTAAAACAAAATAGGACTGTGGGTCTCGTAATTAATTAAATCAAAGATCATGACACACTGATGGAGGAAATTGAGGGTAACGTAGTAGGAGAGAGTGAGATGCAAACACATTAAGAAGGTTTTGGAAAAAAAATGGACCTGTAGCGTCAATTGTATGCCATTGCTGGAAGACTTTGTCTCCTTTTGACCGTTGGTAAATGGCAACGATAACAAAAATCAATGGCCCAAATTCATTTGATTTTCAAACAGACGCACAGATGTAGGTGTAAAATACTTATATAAAATTCACCAACAGTTACAAAAATAAACTTGTCCGTTGGAACAGTAACTATTGTCAAAATTCTATAAATACCAAACCATTCTCTCATAATTCTTCACATCGTTCATCCTCCCTCTCTTTCCATAATCAATCATTAGTTACAAATCTTCTTGTTCTTCAATTACTTTTTTTGTTAGAGAAAAAGGGAAAAAGAAAGGAGTCATGGAGGCACCCCGAAAATGTTGTTCTTTGTCGCGCTTGGATCAATGTTGGTGGTGATGGTGCCGTCGGAAAGGACCAAACCTCCGATCTATTGTGGAATCGTATTTCACAAGAGTACAATGCCAACAAACCAGTGGAATGCACAATTAGAACCACTTCTAGTTGTCTTTCTCGTTGGAAGAAAATAAGTGCATCATGTATGAAGTGGCGTCAAGCTCTCAACAAGGCCGAAGCTTGTCACCAAAGCGGAGAAAATCAACTTGATGAGGTAATTATAGTTCATATTATACTTAAATAACATTTATTCTTCACTTGCTTCATATAATTGTGAGCTTGTCATATATTTTTGATTGTTATTTATCATTATAGTGCCTATATATTTTCTTAATGTTTATGTTAAAATTGTATATAGCTAAGGAGTGCTAAGGAGGCATATTACGACTTGGAAGCGAAAACTTTCCCATATGAGCATTGTTGGTCACTTTTGAAAGACACTCAAAAATTTGGAAAACGCCAACGATGTCAAATATAAATATGGGTACCTTGAGCTTTCCTACACCCATAAACTTAGATGGAGATGAAACACCCATGAATGAAGCCGAGACAACTCCAAGCCCTTCAACAACGCAAGCACGTCCTCTTGGAAAAAAGGCTAAAAAATTATCCAAGACAATGGAAAGCAACAAAGTTCGGAGGCTCTACAATTACAAATGCAAAAATTCGTAGAGCAAAGTGAACGTGAGTATCAACAAAGGTACTTTTTGAGGAAGCCAAAGAGATTGAGCAACGCACCTAAGATGCTCAAACAATGATGGTTGATCCATCTACATTCGACACCCTAAGAAAGAGGGGTTATTAGGAAAGGAAGCAACAAAGTATAATCGATAAGGGGAAAGGTACCTCAAGTATCTCGATATGCCCTCAAAATCCTACACACCCTCAAGATCCCATCACCTCCCACGGTGACAACACAAACTTGGTTGCATATGATGCACTTCATGAGACAAATTGGATGGAATGAATATTGCTTATGATCAACTACTAGAATAAGAAATTTAGTTATCATTTAATTTTATAATTTAGATTTTAATTGGTTTGTTGTTAATTATTAGTTGTACTATTTTGTTTGTATTAACTTTTCATCACTAGATTTCTAACATCCTTATAACGACGCAAGAATTTACTTAGTTGTTGAGGATTGCGATGAACATCAGTGTCCATTACCTTTCTAGCGTATATTTGTGCTTTCGATCTTAGGCTAAGTCGGAATATCATTCATGTCAAATGGCTCCGCTGCATCTTCTTCATATTCATCTTTCACAATCATATTATGCAAGATGATGCATGTCATCATAATGTATTGAAGGTTCTCTTTACTCCACCGCGAGCTGGCCCTCTTATAATTGCCCAACAAGCTTGGAGAATTCCAAATGCTCTCTCCATGTCCTTTCTATATGCCTCTTGCATCTTTGTGAAATGCTCTGTTTTTGTCGTTTTTAGATTTCTTATTTCTTTTACAAATGCCGCCCATTTAGGATAAATACCATCGACAAGGTTGCTCATATTGTCGTCCACCTACGTGATACTGCACTTGAGGAGCTTGACCAAGACAAACATCATTAAACAAAGGTGAACAACCAAGGACATTAAGATCATTAAGGGAACTTGGAAGTCTGAAAAAGGCATGCCAAATTCAAGTGTCGTAGAAAGCCACCATCTCTAAGATGATTGCCGGTTTTCCTTTGTAGCCAATATACTGTCCTGACCATCCAGCGGTGCAGTTTTTCCACTGCCAGTGCATACAATCTAGGCTTCCAATCATCCCTGGGAATCCCCTTTCTTCAGCTTTGTCAAGCAATCGTCGCAGATCTGCTGGTGTTGGTCGACGGAGGTAATGCTCATGGTACACGTTCCATATTGCTCTAGTAAAGTGCTCCAAAATCTCTATAACAGTTGATTCTGTTATATCGAGGAACTCATCAAAGACGTCAGCTGTAATGCCATATGCAAGCATCCTCATGGCGCATGTCAGCTTTTGTTTTGTGGAAAAGCCGACTCTCCCGGTAGCATCTCTCTTTTGAACAAAGTATGGGTCGTGGTTGGCCACTTCACGCATCACCTTATCAAATACCCAAGGTTGCATTCTAAATCGCCTACGAAAAATGTTTGGTTCATACCTGCATGGATCAGTGAAGTACTGAGCTTTGAGACGTTGATCCATTATCTCTCGATCTCTAGATACATACTTACGGCCTTTTGAAGAACCGCCTCATTGTGATTTCTCATCTTCTTAAGCTTGGATGTGTGTGGCAGTAGCAGCCATCAACATGGATCTTCGGTTGTTCCTGGTGACCGCATCTTCTTAATCTTTCAACAACCACTATGTTAATTTGTTCATGACAAATTAACTAACCAAATCAAAAGAAAAATACTATGTGATTTATGAGAGAGTTGCTTGTGATTGTGAGAGATGAAGGTGACAATGACTCCGTATTTATGGACACTTTAAAAGGATATTATCAGATAAGATAAAACACGTGACAGAAATATATAAACCGTAATTTGGACAACCACTCATAGTATGACACGTGGCAACAAAATCACATCCGAAATCAGGATAAAAAGTTTATTTTTTACAAAATATCTTCTCAATGATTCTACAATTTGTCTTATATACCGACACATTTGACAAATAGAAAAAATTTAATTTTTTTATTATATAATATTTACTATTTAATAATTTTATTTTTAATTCATAATTAAGTTAATATTTTGTTAATTAAAGTAGCATATTTATTTTTAATTCATAATTAAGTTAATATTTTGTGTTCAAATTTGTTAATTAAAGTAGCATGTTTGTAAATTCGTATGCATTAACATTAAATATATTATATTTCATTCAATAATAGTAAAAATAAGACGTATATAGCACCAAGATGATGTTTGAATAAGGTGCTAAATATAAGATAGTAAATTATATGAGAACCAAAAACCAATGATGATTTCAAACCTACTAACCTGTTCTGGACTGAAAGCAAGCCGTCATGAAAAGACAATTTGGCGGGAGGGGCATAACAGGGTTCACACCCCTTCTCGTGTTTCGTGCAAATCCTAAAACCCTTCTTAAACCCAAACTCACAGCTCTGAAACAGACAAGGTGAGAAAAGAGTAAGCTTTTAAGCCCTGGAAAAAGCTGAAAGAGGCAAAACAACCTTAATGGATCCTGAAACTCTAACCCGATCTCCTCCTTCTCATGGCTCGTGTTGCATTCCCATCTTCAGGTAAACCCTTCTTTTTACATCTTCATTTCCTTTTGGGTTTTGTCTGCTTTTTCCATTTAGATTTACTATCCCAGTAGAAAATTCCTGGACCTGAATCTCTTAACACTGGTAATCATGGCCTCAGATTGAGTGATGGGTTGGGTCTCATTCTTAGGTCCTAATTGATGGTTTCCCTTTGCCTTTTGGCATTTTACACATGTTGTAATGGGAGAATCAAAGATTCATGTTTCCTTGTGCTGTTAAGATTTACATGTTCTGCAAGTTTCTCTCTTGTTCCATATGGTGATATGGGTTAATGGGTATGCGATTAAGTGATTTTGATTAGAATGCTGCACTGAATTCTTGGTGCTTGATATGTTTTGTTATAGTAGAGAGGGAGTCATAGATACACTTCAAATTGATAATATGCTGCACTATGTTTTGTCATAGCCTGATGAATGCATAGAAAGTATATCCGAGCTTGATGTATGAATTACTTGATAAGAGGACCTATTTCATTATTCTTATTAAACCTTGCCTGATCAGCAAAGGGGATGAGAATGATAGAGATGTCTGCAATACCTGATCGGTGTCTTTATTCCCCTACTGTTTTCCTAAGGGTGGTTTGTGGTAGTTGGTTGAGTAGTAGTTTAGGATCAGGAACTTTATAATAGGCTGAGATCTGTGGGAGGTTTTGAAAGCAAAATTTTAAGTTGAAGCTCTCAATCTGGAGAGGCTTGTTTCCTTGATGTGGTCGTTGAATAGTCTGGTTAAATTTTAAGAAGAAGGCGAGAAAATATGAGTCTGGAAAACCTCTTTTAAGCACACACACACGCACTAAATGTCTTTTTGAAGATTTATATTTTACTCTTGACCTGATGAATTTGCGAACACGTGGTCAGTGAGAAGTTTCTGTCTTTGATATAACTGTTGTAAGAGGTTGGCAATGGAACTTTATTTAGAACCATGTTCCTCCCATTTATTGTGAATGTGTGAAAAGTATGGAATATCATATCTGCATAGCTTTATGAGCCTTTATCAGATGACTACATGTCTGATGTATGAAAATTTGTGTATTTTCATAAATCACTTTGGTGTTTGTGTTCAAGTGCATGATGCTTTGTGAAAGGAATGGTCCAGAGTGTTTTTGGCCATAAATTTAGTGTTATCCAATGTTCCTCTAATATAAACTAGTGAATTCAAGATGTCAACAAATCTGATATAGGGATGCCTGACAAAGAAATTTGCTTGTTATGTTTAGAGGCGCATGGTGCCTTACTGTGAAATGAATGAACCTTAGTGGCTTTTGGATTACTTCAGTATCGGAAATGTTTCATTCTTTCCCTCTTAATTGAAAACATATGGATTTTTCAGTGTTATATGTTGTGCTGGGGTTCTATGTTAAATTTGAGTGGTCATTTCTTCCATTGTCGGTGATTGAATCTTTTCTCTTAACTTATCAGTTGTTTTGTGTTCAATTCTAGAAATAGCAGGGCTGTTTGTTTCATGGACTTGAAGTGGTTCAATTTTCATACAAGAATGAAGCCCATATGCTCTACATCACTGCTGGAGTGCATAAAATGATAACTAGTATGCGAAGGGAATGAAGCTATTGGTCCGTTGAGCATTTCAACATTGTTTCAGTTTGAAGTTTCTTGCAGTAGGATTGACTGATCTTGAAATATGTTGTTAGATGGTAACACTCTTGTACTACAACCCTAATGTAGAACTCTAGCCATTCTGTTTTCTTATTATGAGATTGTTTCCACTGCAATGCATCTGAAGCATTTTCGTTTCCTTTCGGGTCTTTGGAATTTTGGATTGTAACTGCTTCAAACCAACAGAAAAAGAAAATGGCATTCTGATTTCTTTTTGTTGTGAGATGTTTTGTATATTATTGAGTAGAACTTGAACCCCCTCCCCCCCCTTTTCTACAAGTTTCAACTTGTTAAAAAAGAGTGTCTGAGCATTGTTGTCGGTCAAACTTGATGTTAGATAGTCCCATAAGAAACAAACTAGGATGCCAAAGACTGTATTCACTGTAACGGATTAAGACAAAACAGAAAGGAAGGAAAATATACAGACTGGGTTTGTCAGGCATTTATATTGAAGCTACAGGAAGAATAACCTGTTCAGGCAATTAATATTTCGGGGAGACTACAACTACTTGACCAGAAGGAGTGCGAGTTATAGAGAAGAGAGACCATAATGTTATGTAAATAGTGGTCCTCCTCCTCTGTTTCCTAACTGTTTGCAGGTCTGATAGGAAACAGTTCTTACATAAATGAGCGAGAAAGACAGGAGTGTGGATTTGAAAGACGGAGAGCTGTTGAAGTTGAGGTTAAAGCTTTCATACAGAAACAAGAAGACCTTGAAAAATTAGCTGTGGACTGTGCAGGTAAAAGCCTGAATCATCAAAGGATGGTATAACTTGTTTCAGAGCTTAGTTAGAGAGGGGTGTGCATGTGGTCCTTTATCTTCCTAATGTACAGTAACCGGCTGGGTGGCTAGGTACCCCTTCACTGGTGAGTTTAGAAAATGTTCTGAGAATGTTGATTATGACTCAAATCGATCTGGGTGTCGATTGCTAGTTTGCTACCAGACATTGAGTCTCTTTAATTCAATGAATGCATGAGATGCTATGCTTTCAAGATTCAAATGCTAAGTGTCTTGATTTTTGGAAAATAAGATATTCATACACATTGCTGTTGTAACATGGATGAATACTTTGAGTCTTTGACAACCAAGGAATTACAATTATGCAACACCTATCAATCATCAAGGACTTTATAATGAGGTATAACCGAGTATTTTCAAATTAATAGTTAAATGACATGTATATTAGAATTTGGTGATATCAATTAAACTTTAAATCAATCTTCCAATCATTATAAGGTCTTTATTGAAACTTCTCTCTTGTTATAAATGATTTCACATGTAATTTTTTTTGAATAATTGCATTTGAAAATGTACAGAGGTTTTAGGCGCTAGATCCAAGCACTAATGCACCTAAAAACACCAGACTTGTATGCAATACTTATCAATCATCGTTATTAAGGACCTGAGAATAAGGACTAACTGAGTTTTTTTAATTGGGGCTAGCAGCAGCCCTCAAGCCTTAACCATTAACGAAACCGTATAATACAAGAAGGGGTGGATTGAATAACCATCATGAAATAATAGCAGGAGTTAACAATCATATGCATCATAACAAACACTATTTAGCAAGGAGTGAAGACGCAAAATGAGGAAACTCCATGTCTATGTGCTTCAAAGCCTCCTCGTCAACAGTGTGTATAAGAGTATCTTCGTAATGCAATACCCTATCAGCGTGTCATCTCATAGCTTTAGCCGTGTGTGAAGACATGTACAACCGCTCCAATCTATCCCTCAACAGAAAATACCCAAGTACCTTCACAGGTTTCATATTGCCTGCACGAGTCAGCTTATACCTGTCAGTGTGACACACCGAAAGTGCGTCAAGGCCACCAAGGTCATTCCCTTCTGGATTTTTACCCCAGAAAAGAACGCAATCATATCTGCATCCATGAAGTTTGATGGAAATCCCAAGATCTTTTAGGATACATTGGACATTATGATGAGTAGTAGGGAGACGATGACCGTGCGGCATCATCAAAGCAATGTACTGTAGATAATCATCAACAACCTTCACATTCGATTTTGTCTCAACTTTAATCTTTATTATGTCCATCACATTTTCAAGAACGGTCTTCTGACAACCGGGGTATACATGAGTCTGTTGGAAAGCAGCATTTTGTTGTACATGTCAATTCCAACAGTGTTGACAACTCTAGAGAAGGGCTGCACCGGCTCAACAAATGGGAACCCTTCAACGGCTGCAGGCATATATTGTCCTTGAGCGCATACATCGCTCTCATAAGGTAATATATCATTGATGAAGGTCGTTGTTGGATCGTTGGATGTACTGTCCGTCTCAGAAAATTGCTCATGATCATGCGGACCATCTGATGATGTTTCACCGTGATAAATCTAGCATGTGTACTTCTCTCAAAACCTGTTATTCTTCAGGTGCTGTCATACTTTGTCAATCGCAAATCAATGCATATCGCTGCGACACTGACATTTCGTGCACGAGCAATAGAAAATTGTATTCTCGTCAGCATTAACCAGCGCATATTCCAGAAAACCAATTAATGACTCATTTACCATATCTTTTGTCTCATTTTAGAAGAGAAATCTAACTCTTATCCATATTCTGAATATATATATATATATGTTTAACTCTAATTAATTAAATTTCATATATAAAATATCAATTCATTTAATATTCTACTATAACTAAATAATAACAAATTAATTAACACATGTATATATATATATATATACTTTATAATTACATAACAATATTATATATCAACATCAACACAAAATCATCATCAACTCATATCATCAACACAATATTATAAATTAATTAATATATAAACTTATTAACAACAACTTCATATATATTATCAAATTATCATCCAAATCGATCAACACACACACACACACATATATATCCAACGTACTCAAAATCAACTCAATCATACTCAAATAAAACTCTAAATCAACTCAAATAAAACTTAAAATTAACATATATACACATATACGTACCTATATATAGCTCATCAAACTAATTATGGACATGTAGATTTCGACAACACCCAACAATTTTGACAGCTTTTTCTCCCGTTTTTTTTCTTCGAATGAGCCGCTCTCCAGATCTGCAAATATAAGGCACTTTAGCCAACGAAATTATATATTTCGTCGGCTAAAGTTCACAAACTAAAGCCGACGAAAAAAATGAATTTATCCGACAAAAATTTAATTTCGTCAGCTAAAATTGACTGTAGCTGACAAATTTTTTAATTAGCTAACAAATGATTTTTCGTAGGTTAAAGTAGACTTTAGCCGACGAAATTTGTCTTCGTCGACCTGTTTTTTTCGTCGGCTAAAGCCCTTCTTCTGACAGTGCATGTGCTTTGAGCTTTCATGGCTTACAATACTAACAACAATACCCTCTAAGATCTCGCCCTGCTCCTTCACATGATCTTCTGAACCTGCATGTTAACCGATAATTTAGTTCTGCATCTCATTAATGGTGCTAACACGAAAACAAAACACACCAAATGAGTCGTAGTATAGTGATGCATGTGAGGCCAACAATAATGTTGTTGGTTGTGTACTTGTGTGAGTCCTTAGTCTTTACTGGGTTTTTAGTTTGCAGTAGTAATCTGAGAATGAATGTTTGAATTAGATGTGAAGTGCACAAATGCACATACTAGTGGAAAGTTGAAGAATTGAAGTCAGTGAGATGGAGCTACATCATTGCTTGCTTTGAGCTTTTGAAGTCATGGAGATGGAGGCATGCTTTGTAATTTTACATTTTCATATGCTTATTAGTTGTTTATTTTACTTGCTAGTTGCTTTGAAATTTGTATTTTTGGACTTGTTGAGTGGTTGTTATGACATATAAGTAGTTTTTTTTGAAAAGAAAAATAAATTACATTAAGAAGCCTCTTGGGCAACCAACGTTTACAATATCAAATAGTAAGGCATTCGAAGCCTCACAAGACACCCTATCATTCTAATACAAAGGTGAACTACAATAATGCCCAAGATTGACAATTGCATCGGCAACAAAGTTAGCTTCCCTGAAGACATGCCTAAAAGTAATGAAATCAAAACTAGTAGCAAAAGTTCTAATGTCTTGCACTAGTTTGATCAATCTCCAAGGAGGCTCAAAGCAGTCATTCACTGAGTCTATCACAAGCTTGGAGTCTCCTTCAACCACAATGTTGGTGAAGCCTTTCTCCTTTGCTTTGATTATGACATATGTTTGATTGATGGTTGCAGCCACTGTCATTTCATTTACAAGTTGATTTTTGCAATTGTGAGAGATGAGAATGAAGTCTATGCTTTTTTGAAACATGTGTTGCTATGTAAAGTCTGTTATGTATTGATCATTTATGCAGATTTTAAAATTCTGAGTTTGACGGAATTTGAGCCCGAAAAACCGGAAGGACCGGGTTGATCATTTCGGATTTTAACTGATCCTTTGTTTTATAACAGGGCCGGGTATAGAACAACTGGTCCGATCCCGGGCCTTCAAAATACTATGCAAGTTCATGCCTATTGTTTAGTTTTGATGATATTTGGAGGATGATATTTTAGTCTGCGTTTCCTATCTAATATATTAGAAAAAAACAAAGAAATAGGAAGATGTGGCTCCAGGGTTCCCCATAGACTGTTGGGCTTTGCCACATCGTCGAGAATCCATAAGAACGCACATCCCTAAAATAAGAAGAGATGCAGTCAACCTCATCCTCACCTCCGCTGCCCAAATGCCCTTACGCTCTCCCCAACCATTCTCCTCACTTGTTCCACCCTCACCCTCCCAAAAACCCCAACTCCCTCTCCTTCCCCCTTAAGCCCCAACCCCACTGCGCCCTCTCCCAAACCCACCACCCTTCCCGCACAGACCTCCCCAAACCCACCCACGATTCCGACCCATATCACTACCACACACTCTTCCTCCAATTCAGCTCCTCCGGCAACAAAGACCCGGAAAGTTCGTTAGAGGATCAAACAGAGGAGGTTCACGGGGCAATTGTGTCGAACATGTGGTGGGCGGACTTGAAGGCCGCAATGGGGCAGAGATTGAACTTCGGGGCGGTACTCTTTTCGGCTAGGGTGCTCGCCAAAGACCAGCACTTGGCTCTGCCTCACGTTTCCGTGCCGGATATACGGCACATTGATTGGGTTGAGCTTCACAGCAGAGGGTTCAAGGGCGTTGTGTTTGATAAGGACAACACTCTCACTGTGCCTTACTCTTTGACGCTTTGGGCTCCTCTTGAGTCGTCACTGGAGCAGTGTAAATCGGTTTTCGGGGCTGATATTGCTGTCTTCAGTAACTCCGCTGGTAAGTTTTGTCTGCATTAAGTTTTTTTTGTTTATTGCTGGATTTGTTTTCGAGTTGATTTGAGATTGGTTTTGGTTGTTAGGGCTGTGTGAATATGACCATGATGGTTCGAAAGCTAGGGAGCTTGAAAGTGCTATTGGAATTAAAGTCATAAGGCATAGTAAGTGCTTTGTTTGTTCAATTGCAAGCACATTTTTTTAACTTTTGGCGTTTATGTATGTTAAACGTTGTGTTAGAGACAGTTGGTTATACAGCAATTGATGTGAATAAGTTTGTGCTATGCTGCAGGATTGAAGAAACCAGCTGGGACAGCTGAAGAGATCGAGAAACATTTTGGTTGTGAGTCGTCACATCTGATTATGGTAAAGACAAGAATTCATAGATGTGGTGTATTGTTTGTTGTGATCTTTGTCTGGATTAATGAACACTGATGTGGGCTTTTTTTTTGTATTTTGGTAGGTGGGTGATCGTCCATTGACTGATATTGTCTATGGTAATCACAATGGCTTTCTAACTATCTTATCCGGACCCTTGAGTCTCGCTGAGGAGCCATTCATCGTTAGACAGGTTGGTTATCTTTCATGCTCTCTAGAGATTGCTATTGTCATTTTCTCTCAAACAACATCAAAGATGACATACAGACCTGATTAAGCTGTTAGTGTAAATGGTTCTTCTTTACCCAAATTGGTTAAAGTCAATCCACTATAACTCTATAACTATGTTTGTCAAATGCCTAGTTATTGGTGTCAGTAATTGTAGCTGTCCCATCTTTCCATGGTTTTATTCTTGTGGTTTTGGAAAGTTTAGATTCTTCTTACACTCTTGTCGAGCAAGGTGGAAAAACCAAAGTTCTGGCAAACTGAGAATAAAACCCCAAGTGAAAGAGTAAGGAGGAAGTAGATTAAGCTTGAGCTTACGGAATGTCTCCTTTTAAAACCTTGACCATTTGAGTTTTCGTTTTTGCACTAGTATTCCCAAAGAACTAAGTAGGGGGATTTAGTTTTACACCTCAGTTTCTGCGATTTTCATTCGACTCATAATCAACTACAAACTAAAAGGCCACCAAACTGGATTAAACTCACAATCATGTGTGACCCATCTTAAATTGACCACCCTCTTAGTTGAGTTTTTTTTCTATTAGGCATTGGCAAGCTGAGAAAGGATGTTAGAAAGGAATGAATGATTTTAGTGGTTGCAAATTTTTATTTGTTGCAGTTACAATCCTGATTTGCTCTATCTGTCGCTAATACTTTACTGGTGGTAATTGCAGGTGAGGAAACTAGAAACAGCCCTTGTGAATAGTTGGTCTAGGGCAGGGTTAAAACCCATTAGCCATAGGTTGTTGCCTGATGGTATTCAGTGTGTGAAGCATCCACCACCCCTGTAAGAACTACTGTTGAATGTTAAAATTTCTTGGAGGTAGCTGTGCCTTTTGTTGGTTTGGCCATTTTATATTTCAAATTAAAGCAATGAGATAAATTTGATCACTGTTCCTTGGTAATCAACACAATCTGGCTTCTTAGAGCAAGTCAAACAGTTTCTTTATATTTTCTGTAGAATAGAGAAGCAAAACTCAAAATCTCTAGTTTTTTAGCTTCAACTCCAACATTTTCTCTATTTTAAAGAATTCATTATTTATCATAACAATAAAATATTATATAACATCATTAATTACAACAATAAAATAAGTATTAAAAGTAAAGAAAAAAATTGTTTAGAAAATCATAATTGGTTCTCTCTCAATTGAAGAATGTGAAACATTTAATGTCTCATTCTCTAAATTCTTTTAGAGAATATGTAAATATAGGGAATTGACTACTCTTTCATCTTTATCTCTATTTTAGGGAATGAGATAGGGAATCTGTTGGAGTGTAAGAGCAAGTCCAGCAGTTTCTGCAAATGTCTTGGTTTTCTCAATTTTAGAGATATTGGTGTTTTTTCTGATCCAACAGTTTCTCTATATCATTCCCTAAAATGGGGATGAAGATGAAAGAGAAGATTTTGTTCTTTATATTTACAGATTCTCTAAAAAAATTTAGATAATGAAACATTAAATGTTTCACATCCTTCAAGACTCATATTAGAGAGAAAATAAAAATCTACTTTTCTAAAAAAACAATTTCTTATTAATTTTACTTATTTTATAGTTGTAATTAATGAAGATAAATAATATTTTATGGTTGTAATAAATATCAAAGTCTGTAAAATAGAGAAACTGTTGGAAACGAAGTGGAAAATTATAGAGATTTTGAGTTTTGCTTCCCTATTGTACAAAATAATATAGGAAATATGTTGGACTTGCTCTAAAAAATGCCAAAATTCCCTAAAATTAAGAAAAATGAGGGATTTGCAGAATCTGTTTGGACTTGCCCTTAGAAGGGAAAAGAAAAACAAAAGAATTATATAAATAGAGGGAAGATAAAGTCATAAAAAAATTGTAGGTTACATAATGCATGCAGCCCATTTCACTCTTCACTTTGTTGGAGCTTTGTTAATAATTGTTAGAGCTTGATTCATAATATGTTAACTTGCATCTGTATGCTAATTGGCCACCCATATACATTAGTTATGGAGCCATGCCATGCTTCATTTTCATCCAGGCAAAGAATTGACTACCCTCACTGTATGAATCGGTTAAGTAGAGGGATCCCATCTAAAACAAGTAGTGTTGAGATACATTTCAACATGGAATTATTTAGTGACCTCATTATCCTTGTAAGAAAAATGAAAGTTGTTACTATTGGCCCAAATTATTGTACGTTGATCGTGTGGATTTCTGATGATGACTAACCCTAAACTTAGATTATGAAAAGAGCGTTCTTGGTCCTCTGATAAGGCAGAAAACAAATTATTGATATTGAGGGACAAGGACCTCTTAAGAAACTGGTTTGATTTACATAAGAGCAGAAAAATTAGTGTTGTGGCATGGATAGGGATTTGCTCATTTGAAATCAACATATATCCATCAAGGTCCTAGCTACATGTATATTTCTGCCGTATTTGCCTTTGAGCTCTCACAAGTTTTGCCTTCGTATGCGGATCTCTATCCCAACACCATTGTTATTATTATCTCATCATGAATGCAAAATCTCAGATGCATATGCACCAGTGGACTAGCTAATATCTAGCTTGCATGGATTAAATAATATTCACTAGTAGAGAAACAAACAGCTGTTTTTTGGCAGTGGAAGGCAGTCTTCATGAATAAGAATTTACAAGACCCAGAAACCGGGTAAACACTAAAGAAAACAAACAAGATAAACACAGAAACAAACAGCTTGGTATAGCAGAGAAATACAGATGAGCTCGGTCATTCCTTTATAGATAGTATGAATAGTTAATGTTGAAAATTTTCCTCCTCAAATCAGCACCTGTGACCTTCATCCTCCTGTGTATCCATCTTTTTGTTGTAACTAAATATCCTCAGAGATGATAGTCATGTTCTCTTTGGCAGATAAACTGCTCTATAATAGTATCATTTCACGTCGAATGTTCATCCTTGTTGTCATGTCCCTTGTCTCAATTTTTTGTTTCAAATTTGCAAGTTCTGCATCTTTTACAGCTCCACCATCAGTAGCAACAGAGGGACTAGAAGCAGAGACCTTGCCAACCAAAACCAAGCTCTTTTGTCTTCATGGGTTGGAAATAGCCCTTGCAACTGGACTGGTATTGCTTGCAATGAATTCGGAAGTGTCACGAACGTTAGCCTTTCTCGCACTGGTTTAAGAGGTACTCGCTATGCTTTCAGCTTTTGATCCTTTCCTTCTCTCCTCAGCCTTGATCTCAGCCAAAACTTGTTATACGGAAGCATTCCTTCAAGCTTATGTAATCTTTCTAAGCTCATCCACCTTGATTTGGCTACAAATCATTTGTTTGGAAGAATCCCATCTGAGATAGGACTTCTGACAAGTCGTAACATACTTTATCTGGTTGACAATCACATAAATGAATCGATCCCAAATGAAATCCGATCACTAAGGTCACTCACAAAGCTGGGTTTGAGTGAAAACAACCTGACTGGTCCAATCCCTGCCTCCATATGGAGCTTGTGCAACTTGACTTCACTGTATCTGTGGAGGAATCAACTTTCTGGAACAGTCCCTCAAGAGGTAGGGAACCTTAGATCCCTTACTCAGCTCCACCTGCAATTTAACAACCTAACCGGTCCAATCCCAGCATCCATAGTGAACCTGACCAATTTGACTATCCTAGCACTTCTGAGTAATAACTTTTATGAATCCATCCCTTCATCTTTAGGAAACTTGACCATGCTCACCTTGTTAGATATCCAGCAGAATCAACTGAGTGGCCACATCCCACCCAAATTAGGCAAGCTCACATTGCTATTCAAGTTAGGGCTGTTCTTGAACAATCTCAACGCTATTCCTGCAGAGCTAAAATACCTTACAAACTTGCAGAACTTAGGCGTTTCTAGCAACATGTTATCAGGCTATCTTCCTCAGGAAATTTGCAATGGAGTAATAGTATATTTCACAGCAAATGACAATTAATTCATTGGCTCCATCCTGAAAAGTTTCTAGAGCTGCTCCAGCTTAGAGTGAGGATTGATAGAAACATGTTAACAGGAAATATAACTGAAGATCTTGGAGTTTATCCACATTTGAACTATATTGATTTGAGTTATAACAGTTTCTATGGGGAAATTTCTCAAAAGTGGGTGCAGTGCCAAAGTCTGCAAAGCTTGAAAATCTCTAATAACAGGATTTCCGGAGGAATTCCTCCACAACTTGGGAAATTGCTTCCGCTTCGAGTGCTCGACCTCTCCAATTATCTAGTAGGGAATGTTCCTAAAGAACTGGGGAGATTAGTATCACTATTTGTCCTCAACCTAGGTGGTAATAAACTTTCATGAAGTATTCCTTTAGAAATCGGGAGACTTCCAATCTTGAACAACTCGACTTAGCAGCAAACAGTCTCACTGGAACAATTCCTGAGCAATTAAGTGGGTGCTCAAAGTTGTTGTACTTGAATTTGAGCATAAATAGATTCACAGAGAAACTGCCTTCAGAGGTTGGCCGATTACAGTATCTTCAGGTTCTAGATTTGAGTCATAACTTGTTGAGAGGAGAGATACAACCACAGTTTGCAGAAATGGGAAACTTGGAAGCATTGAATCTCTCTCACGATGAGCTCTCTGGTTCCTTGCCATCCGCTTTTGATGATATGCTAAGTTTGACGGTTGTTGACATCCTACAATCAGTTGGAGGGTCCTCTTCCCAATAATAAAGCATTCACGTAGGCTCCCGTTGAGGCTTTAGGGAATAAAAAAGGCTTGTGTGGTAATGCTACAGGTCTGAAGGCATGCTCATCTCCAATAAGAAAGCGGGAAAAGCTTGATGTGAACATCATTTTGATCACTGTCCCTATTTTTGGAACACTGTTTCTTGTTTTCATTGTGGTTGGGATTTTCTACACTCGTCGCCATTACCAGACATCAAGTGAAAAACAGCAAGTGCCAGGAGAAGTACAAACTGAGAATCTCTTTATTAGTATGGAGCTATGATGGGAAGTTGGTATACGAGGAGTTCATTGAATCTACAGAGGAATTTGGCTCTCAATATTGTGTAGGAGCAGGGGGACATGCAAGCGTTTATAAAGCTGAGCTGCAAACAGGCCAGATTGTTGCAGTGAAGAAAATTAACACGCTACAAGATGGTAGTGGGGTAACAAATCTCAAGGAGTTAGAGAGTGAGATCCATGCACTCTCAGGTGGTTTTTGCAGGCATCCATGCCACTCATTCTTGGTTTACCAGTTTCTGGAAGGGGGAGCTTAGAAAAGCAACTGCACAATGACAAAGTAGTTATGTTTGAATGGATTACAAGGGTACATCTTGTCAAGAGTGTGGCATATGCTTTATCCTATATGCACCATGATTGCTTGCCTCCAATTGTCCATCGAGACATATCAAACAAGAACATTTTGCTAGATTTAGAATACAACGCTCACATCTCTGATTTTGGCACAGCTAATATTTTGAAGCCCAACTCTTCCAACTGGACTTCATTAGCAGGCACATATGGATACACTGCTGTAGGTAACTATTTACTGTTGGTTTTTGTTGAGATATCTATCTCATATCGAGAAAGTAGGGTCTTACATGTTGACTAATAAGAGTTTGAACAACTCTCTCTATTGCCAATTGGTTTTGGAGTTGAACTTCAAACTACTTTATCATCGTATCAGAGCGGGTTACCCACGTTCACATTTGTTAACGTTATCGGTCACACGCATTTCACGTCATCCTTAATGTTGTCCACGTGTTAGGCTTGAGGGGTCACCACACGTGCGGGGGCGTGTTGAGATATCTATCTCACATCGGGAAAATGAGACATTCCCTGTGGGCTAATAAAGGTTTGAGCTTCTCTCTTTATTGCCAATTGGTTTTGAAGTTGAACCACATACTACTTTATTACGGTAACATAGTGGGTTACCCACACGTGTGAAGCCCAAAAGCCATACGAACTCCATGACCACCCAAGTTGTTGTCCATGTGTTAGGATTGAAGATTCTCCACACGTGCGGGGACATGTTGAGATATCTATCCCACATCGGGAATATAAGATCTTGTCTGTGAGCTTATAAGGGTTTGAGCTACTCTCTCCCATTGACAATTGCTTTTGGAATTGAATCTCAAACTACTTTATTATGGTAATATTTACGTTCAGCAAGACCATTTTGTTACTGTGTATATTGACAAGAAAATCTCTGTTGAATAATGTGAGAAGAAGTTACAATAATCTCTGTTGTATATTTACCCAAGGAGTTACAATAATGTGAGAATGCATAATTGACATATTCTGTCACATTATCACTCTAAAGAAACTGAATGGTGTAATGTAAGATATTTTGAATCATGACAACCAAAGTTTGAAAGTGGGTGAAAAACTCATTTTTGTGATGCATTAGGTAAATCCAAGTATATCGTAAAAATTCATCAGAAAAAAGAACCTAATATTTGAAACCACTAGCAGAAAAAACGGGTGATTACCAAACATCGTTATGAATAATATGAAAAGAAGTAGTAGTCTTATGCTTAGAACTATAAGGCAACTAATGAGATTTGCTAAGAGCACAATCACGACAAAAAGAATGAAAAGACAATTTGGTACCTATAACAGAACCTAGACGAGTTAAGACGTTGGAGGATGGATGACCCAGACAGTTGTGTCTGATGGAGGAATGTATAGAAGCAAGAGCTTGAGGAAGAGTGGAGACAATGCTTAATTAAGGGGGTACATACCATCTTTACAAGGGTCCTGAAATAAGAGACGACTAGAATGTAAACAATATATTTGATAAAAATCAGGAGCAAAAAAACAAGATTGTCCTTAATGAAACGGGCAACAGAGAGAAGATTTTTACAAATTGACGAAATACGAAAGACATTTTGTTAAAAGAAATTGGAAGAGCCCAATGACATGTCAAGGTTACTAGTGTGGGAAACAGACATAGAGTCCCCATTTCTCATGTAGACATTGTGAGGGCTACCATAAGGTTGCAGATTATTGACAGACATAGCCGTCATATGGTGGGCTGCACCTATGTCCGGGTAGCAAGTTGGATCAACAACAGAATGAACTCCAGCAAATGGGACAACAATACATTGGCCGGATAGCTGATGTGGGTATTGAGAGAGCCCACACTGATTGGAGAAATAATTAGGACACTAGTAAGGCTGGTATACGCTAAATTGTTGCTGCTGCGGGAAAAATGAATGGTGTTGCTGCAAGGAAGAGGATTGATGCACATTGTGGTTGTAGTTCCAGCCGGCATGAAGGTGTCTGTGATCACAGTGGTTGGAAGAGGGATAATGGATCATTAGTGGAGCCATGAGAAAGATTATATAGGTAGGACTGACAAGAATTGAGTTTTTTTGTATGAGCAACTGGTCAACAGATCAAGGAGGGAGAGTTTTGGGGTTAAGTAGGAACAATGAAGATACAAGAAGAAGAAGATCGATCCACACTTGTGATTCCACTTCCTGTTTTCTTCCTAATTCTTTATATTATGTCGCTTAAGTGTTTCTTAAGGACGAAAAACTTTACCGTAACTTTGCCTTCAGAGTTCGCCGATTTAGAACATCTTATGAGACGAAAAAATTTTGTCACCCAAATTCCGTCATCCAAGACTCCTCTTGATGACAACAATACTGATGACTTTGAAAATTAAGACGGCGGAAGCGCCAGCTTATGCGACAAACAGTATCAGTCTATTTAGTACTTACGACGGAAATATAACTTAAGCGATAGTTAGTTTCGGTGCTTAAGCCCAACGCCTATTCTCTTGAAGACAAAAAAACTGGAGACTTTGAAAATTAAGGTGATGGAAGTGTCTGCTTAGGCGACGAACAATATATGTCGCTTACGTTGTCGCGTAAGCCACGAAGACTAAGGTTTTTGTCGCTTAAGTCCCGCTCAAAATTTTAATCGAAAATTTTAAAATTTTCAATACAATTTCAACATTCCCAATTCTCTTATATCCTTCCCCTATCATTCCCCATCCTTTGCCGCCCATTGCAGTCGGTGAGCTTCTGGCGATTTTCAGCCCAGTTAGTAGTGGAGCAGCGCCAACAGTCGTCGAACACCACCACCCTCTCCTCCTTCCTCGGCTCTCACCATCATCCTCTTGCTCTTCCTAGGCCCTTACCTCATATCCGTACTAAAACCGACGTCGTCGTATCTCTGCCGTATTTGAAATCAAAACCTTCTAGTGAGATTTCTCTGGTTTTCGACCACCTTTTCCTCTGTGTGTGGTAAGATTCTTAGTCTCCTCGAAGAGTTCTACAAGCTTGTATGATTAGTTTCTTCGATCGGTGATGTTTTGAAAATTCTGGGTTAGACAATGATTTCCTGATTTTCGGCTACCGACAACGACCTATTACGGCGTCTGGGCTTCGCGTTGTTGGTTCAGGTGTGGGATGAGACTATAGGTTGAGTTATTGAAAGAATAATGGGTTAAGGTGGTGTTGATGTTGAAGAAAAAAGAGTGGTCGAAGTCGGCCATTTTTTTTTGTGAAAAGCTAAACACTTAAGCAATAGAACCCTTTGATCGCTTAAGTCCATTCGTTTTGTCGCATTAGTGCTTGTGCAGCGAATATATTTCGTCGCATAACAATATGACTTAAGCGACAGATTTTACCATTTCTTTCACTTAGGCCTTAAGCGACGGATTTTACCATTTCTGTCGCTTAGGCCTTAAGCGACGGACATTCCGTCGGTTAAGCATTTATGCGACGGTTTACTTCTGTCGCTTAAGAGTGTTTTTCTATTAGTGTAATTATATTAACTAATTACATGATATAGCCATTAACTACTAGTCATTAATTGTATATTTAATTAATTATATAACATTTAATTATGAGATGAGATTGAAATTATCCAATAGGAAATTGACAATTGTCATAATTTTGGTCATTCATCAAACAATCCACATGTATACTTGGGGTATATTGTATTTGGATTTTTAAAGATTTTTTTAAATGACAGACTTTTCTAAAAGTCTATGCAATCTTTGAAAAGTTCATAGATTTTTACTGATTTCTTAAAATCATCGACTTTTAATCACAAACTGTTACAGATTTATGAAATACACAGATTTCATATGAATGACTTCCGTAGATTTCTCAATATTAAGTTATGTAGTTTTCTCTATACTTGAAGGGAAACCAAAAAAACAAAACAAAGATGCAATGACAAACATATAGAGATACTGATTATAAGTTTATATTTCATCTATCTAATTTCATGGGTATAATATTTGATTCAGATATATAAGCATAGGTACGGAAAAAATACATTACGTTAGCAAAACACATACTTGTACGTCGCAAACCAATGACTACTAAACATATACATACTTGTTTTAAAGTGGGACATTGGATGTGCACACGTTACATTCTTGTACCTATATATAATATATGATCAAATAATTCTAGTATTAAAATTAGTTGAAATTATTTATTGAGGGTTCCAAGCATCAATTGTGAGATAAAAAAATGGTTAACAGTCAACAAACATTGAAAATATTATGTAGAATATAACGTTGATTATACAAAATATTATTAAGAAGATAGAAAAAAGTAAGAAAGAAAGATGATAGAGGACTAACTCATTCACATACAAAGAGAAAGATATGGAGGACTAACTCATTCACATGCAATAAGAAGATAGAGGACCAACTCATTCATATGCAAAGTGAAAATCCATTGCAGCTTTTCAAAATCTTTGCTCTGGTGGATGACAAAATATTAGAGTTTGTTGTGTATACTTTACACTACAAAGTCTATGGTAATCCATGGATTTCTAATTTCATAAGTATGAATGATATTTTAAATACATCTAAACTTCTATTTATTTTTAAAAATCTTAATTGAATGCCCCTAAATTTTGATAGATTTCATAATGACTTTTAAAAATCTAGTTAAATGCATCGGACTTTGATGAATTGTTAAAAGCCTGTATTGAATACATCTAGATTTTCAAATTTGATGGACTAAAAATCTTCCACCAATTCTATATATAATACACCCAAATATTTGGGACCACTTTTGGTTTGGCCCCCTAGTCAAAGAGACAGAGCAATGTTCGGCCCTTTTATGGCCCTTAGGTCCTCTTCTGAATTCTTAGTGGACCAAAATAGGGCCAAAATTTAGGATATGGCCCTATATCTTCTGTTACTGAAGATGACCTTATCTGCTGCTTTTTGTCAATTTCATCGACATCAACATTCAATAACAAAAGGTGCAACCGAAGGATGTCTTGGACCAACGCGGCAACGCCTCTTGCCTCCAAACAATCAAGTTGCTGAGGAAGTGATCTCAGTTGCAAGCCTTGCATTCGCATTCTCGCAAACGAGTCCACATGCATCAAGTTTCCCAGGAGTTGTTGTTTTGAATGACTCAGATTTGCTAGACAGTGCTTAACTATAAATATGTACATGATTGCTTCTTATGATGTGAGTTTGTGTTAACTCTTCACTGCAGTAAAGTTTTCTCTCTCGGGAATACAATTTTGGTCGAGTTGGAAGAAAAATTGGTTGTGAATTTCAAAACAACTTTGGAGTAATTTTAATTGGCATTCCACATGAAGGAAATGGAAGAGGATCCATGGATATAGGCTCATCAGGATATAGTAATGACCAGTCATAACGTGTCACGATGAAATGAACAAAAATGAGGATGTTCAGCTTAGCAAGTTGGTACCCTGCACAAATTCTTGGCCCTCCTCCGAATGCCAGAAAGGCATATGGTGGAACGGTCTCCTCAAACCGGCTTGGATTGAAACTCGAAGGATCTTCAAAGTACTCTGAATTGTAATGTGTTCCATATGTTGTCCACAATACCTTCACAATATTAAGCACCAAAACTTACTCCGAAACTGTGAGTAAAACAACTAATAAAATAGATAGTAATGTCTATAGCAGAACGCTGTTGTACCTTCCATCCCTTTGGAATAGTGAATCCTTCATATTCAATATCAGCAATGGCTTTCCTGAAAGAGCCAAAGATGGGAGGGAAAAGGCGCATGCTTTCGCGAGCAACCTGCCAGGTGTACTTCATCTTCTTTGTGTCATCCAATGTCAGATTTTGATCACCAAGTGTTTTGCTTCTCATTACCTCAGCATGTTCTTATAGGAAATGAAATGCAACTCAATGATACTAACTCCTTTTCTTAATAAGATAAACTGATGACCTTGGACTGAATTAATTAAAGTGTATAGGTTACCTTCAAGCAGGACACTGTGGCAATCTGGATGCTGAGCCAACATTTTGAATGTCATGGCAATGGCAAACGAAGTAGTATCATGAGCTGCAAACACCAGCAAAACCACATTATCAACAACCTCCTCTTCAGTAAGTTCTCCCTTAATCATCCCAGTCACTAATCGAGACAGCAACATCCCTCCCTGCTCTTCTTCTTGTATCTTGCCTTCTTCCATTTGCATCTTCTTCTCTCTTACTATTTTCACCAGCATTTGCTCAATCTCCTTCCTCGCTTTCTTTGCTCGCCAAAACCTGGACCCTGGAAAGTTGATTGGTGCTGCAAAAACCCCTTTCAGAACCCTCTCAAATGTTTCCAACATATCTGCCTTCACACTGATCCCCAACAAGCACTCGAACATTATTGAAAAAGTCAAGACTTTCATTGCACGATACAGGCTTATCTCATCTTGATCTTTCCAATTTGTGTCCAAATGCAACTTCATTATGTTACATATTTTAGGCACCAAAGTCTCAAGCCCTGCCTGGCCAAGGCTAGAGCCTATAAGCCCGCGAAGGCAGCGGTGCCTCTCCCCTTGCTTTTCCATGATGGAGTCCTTCCCCATGAGCTGAACTGACGCTGAAGGCCACGAGCTTATCACCAGCTTGAACTCATTGGAAAGCAGGAACCTATTAGCATTGACTCCATTCACAATCACAGTTGGTGATCCCATCAAATGTGTTGTGAAGATTTTTCCATACTTAGCAATCCTCGGTTGGACAAAATCATCAAACAAACTGTTCTTCTGTTGAGCTTTGTAGAACTCCATTGTTTGGCCTATCCAGGGAAGCCCCATTTCTCCAGGTGGTAGCTTTCCCTTGCTTTGGCCAAAGCGTTTCTTGTGCTTCAAGAAAAGGATGGTGAGGACAAATGTTGCAGCTAATAAACAGAACAAACAAAGTGGAGTGCACCTCATTTCAGTAACCATCTTGATGTTGTTTGCTGCTGCTATCACATAGAATGACAGAAAATTATTTAGAATTTGTACTTTTGATTGTTGAGATATCAGGTGAGCAACTGTGGCTTTTATAGAAGGCAAAACCTTCAAAGTCAAACCCCCTGATGATATTCGACAAAGTCAACCATATAAAAATGAATTCCTGACCGTCCCAGAATCTCTATTATTTACAAATCAACCGCCAAGACATCTTATTTACTTTGATTCAAAGTGAAGTTTCATCTGCTGATCGAAACATTGACCAGAGAGAACCTGAATGTGCTCTGGTGTTGAGGATCATAACCAAAGAATGACCTCAGGAGATTGTTTGCATGTAGAATAAGCATGTATAGAATCTCAGGCTCTGCCGACCAATCGATCTTGTTGAATATATAATCACTAAAAGTATCCCAGAAAATCTGGTAAGGCTGCTGAGATAATTACATAGAGGACATTAGCACATGATGATATCTTTAGCATGTTACTGATTTCAACGACGTTGATATTTGATAAGATAGGACTTCGAACTATGGCATTTATATGGTTGTCTTACTATTACAATATGATGAAAGCAATGACATCTGCAAGATATTGAATTTCTACCAGTCATGTTAGGGAGCAAATTTGGGGATCTATGTGAAACATTCATCATATAAAGACTTGCGAACCTTTAGGAAGATGTGTTGGATGGATGTTTTCTGTAGTTAATTAGTCCCTTTATGGGGTGAGGAGCAAATGGCAGATTCAAGGAATGCTTGACATTCTATTGTTATATCAAAATATTCATGTGATTTGCTATTTACTATGAGATCATGGGAGTAATATGTTTGTTAAAGTACTCGAAAGTGTTTAGACCATCTTTTACCATAAGTTAAATTCGTAGTCAAATTTAGTCTAAAAAACAATAATATTTTATGGAATCTTGTTTTAGTTTACCAAACTTTTCCACCATAAGCTAAATTTTTAGCTAAACCAATACCAATTTGGCTTAAAATTGACTCTCACCATAAGCTAAAACCATTTTTTTTCTTTTTGTCATGTATTTCTTTTTTGAGTTAATAATTAACCATGAAAGTTTTTTATATAAATATACTCGATACGGGACTCATATGGAAGATCTCGTCGAGATCTTTACGATGATTATTAGTACAAGTTTTTTAATTTAGATGATAGTGTACATTAGAAGGATAAATCTAAAGTTGAATAAAATATAATTAATTTTTGCCTACCAAATTCATAAGCCAAATTTGACTTATCAAATAGCTCAAGTTAAATTTTTCTCATTAGGAATGATAATATAGCTTATAGTGAGAGTAACTATAGGCCAAATTTAACTTTTTAGTCTATGGTGAGATATGGTCTTAGACAAGAACAAAGAGGTGATGAAAGAGTAAAGAGGGGCAAAAAAGCAAACACAGAGTTCAACAAATTACTTTCTAAAACCAAGGTAAAAAATATGTAAGTGCAATCAGTGTGTTATTTTCTAATGTGTGGACCACTGTTCGAAAAAAACGGGTGCCTAGACGGAAAAACCAAGCAAAAAAACTTAATTTTTGTGTTGGGTCGACACATTAGATGGTGCCAATTAGTCAGTCATTAATAGTGTTCATGTGCTAAGAATTTTAAAATGTTATGGAACCCCATGTCGACCTCGTGCTACTCCAAAAGTGGTTGAACTTAATTGGTTTCCTTCTTCTCTTGGTTGGGTGAAGATAAATTCTAATAGCTCTTGGAAACATGCAGAGGGAGTGGGTGGTTATGATGCTATGTTTAGAAATTACAATGGTCATTTTCTTGGTGCTTTTACCTCTAATCTTGAAATTCCTAGTTCAATTTCAGCAGAGATATTGACTGTTATTAAAGCTATTGAGCTTGTTTTGGTTTGAGATTGGAAACATGTCTGGTTAGAAGTTGACTCATCTTTGGTACTTGATTATATTAGCAGACCTTCTCTTGTGCCTTGGCCTCTTTGTATTCGATGAATGAATTGCTTATACCAAATCTCTTTGATGAACTTCAAGGTTACCCATATTTTTCGTGAAGGGAATAAAATAGCTGATGCTGTGGCGAATCACGGTATGTCTTGTTCTGAATTGGTGTGGTGGGATGAGTCTCCACCTTTCATATTATCGTATTATAATAATGATGTTTGAGTTATGCCTCAATTTCGTATTAGCTAGTCTGTCATTTTTGAGAAATTTTGGTTATGTTCCCCCACCTTTGTCTCTTTTTATTTATTTATAAAATAGAGTGATAGACGATATTTTCGTCTATCCTCGATCATTAAGAGGTAAAAAAATATTAAACGTGGCGCTTAGCGATTAGGCTGCAATAAAGCCGGATTAGATGCTGGTATTTTCGTATTTTTTTTTAAAAAAAAATTAAAGGTCAAAGTTTTTATTTATTTATTTTAATTTAAAGGTCTAAATGTTTAATTTCCGTAATTAGATAACTTGATGATGATGCTGAAGAGTCCGAAGATGATACCGAAGATGAAAGAAATGATAACATGTTTGAAATCGACAATTTGGAGTGATCATTTGACTTGAAAAAATTATTTTTTATGTGCTTTTATTTGGATTTGAATTTTTGAGCTATTGTTTGGTGACATTATTTTGAGACAATGTGTTTTGAATCTTTTGTTGACATTTTTTTTATAATTTATATTATAATATATACCATATAAATATATAAAAATAAGAAAAAAATTTCTATTTCCTACAAAATTTGGCACCTTACTTCCCATTCTAACATTTTTTTTAAATATTGACCATTTGAACTTTCAAATCAAAAGAGAATTTGTGCCCATTAGGTCTAAACTCTTAAGAACCTATATTATTTTAGTACTATTATACCCTTCACCCCTTAAATATGGTTAGAGAGACAAAATGCAAGAGAAGGAAGGGTTGACCAAAACCTCATTGACTTCGGTCACTAATCGTCGGATTCGGGTCACCGGTCGTCGGACTCTGATAGTCGGTTGCCAGACTCCGGTGACTGGAATCTTGTGGCGGGAATTACTGACCCTAGTAAACATTCAATTTCAAATTTACTACCCTTAGTAAACATACTTATGTTCCCAAAAACCAGACTCAAAACACCAAAACCAAATTTACTAGGAGTAGTAAACTTACTTCTGGAATGACTGAGAAGAAAACTACAGATGTGGAATAGCTGAGAAGTTTGATGACTTAATATTAATTTACTAACACTAGTAAACATGTTTTAACCAACAAAATTTAACCAACTGAAAACATCAATTTTAACCAACAGAATTTACTGAGGTTACTGCGCTCGGCTATCGATCTCTACAGAGAGAGAGAGAGAGAGAGAGAGAGAAGATGAAGTCGATGAGGACGTGGTCGACGAAGGCTTCCAAAATGGCGATGTAGCGATATCTTCGACCATGTGGACGGCTCCATAGTCAGCAAAGTCGATGAGCCAGTTTCGCGATGCTGCCTTGCACATCCGATCTATGAATTGTGAAACCATGGATTCAATAGTCGGACATCTCCTTCCTCAACACCAAGCGCTGCATCATATGAATATAAGGAAGCAGATTTCGTTGGGCTCGAATTGTGCACCTTCGATCAAGATCTGGCGTCACTGGCACCTCGAAATCCATGTGCACCAGATCAGTGTGGTGGAGAGCTCAGCCTAGGGTTTTGTGGTGGACGAGGAGGAGATCGGTGTAGCAAGCGAAGGTGAGGACGTGGTCGCTGAAGATGGTGGAGGCATGAGTGATATCGCCGGTGACGAGCGAGAGAATTGTGATTTGAGATGAGAGTCTGAGGAGGGTGAGAGAGGTTGTTGAATAAGAATAGGGGTAATGATGTCTTTTTCTTTGAATATGTTAAAATAGGCAGTAAAAACTCTTGTTGTATCTAATAGACACTTTTTAAGTATTTGTATGAAATGGTCATTAGCCCAAAAATAATCTGCCTAATTAACACATAATCACAGATTGAACTCCGCCTAAAATGTTAGGCGCTAGACAGTAGCTACTCCGCGTAATCCCACCTAACGCCTTTTTGAACCTTGGTGTGGACCGATACTACATAAGTGAATTATCTTTCCACCAAATAAATTGGGCAAATGCAAATAAATTAACAGAAGTAAGCACTCAGATATGCATAGTGTGATGGTATCAAATATCAGTGTATCCCGCCATTTCAGAAAAAAAAAACCAGTATATCCTAGTTTCTGCAAAATGCAGAGGCATATACACTTGTAACGTGTTTTCTGGAAAAGAGATGAAGCCAAGCATTCTGTTCGAGGGGTATCATCAGTAGTAGTAAATGTTGCAGCAGGTTATTATTAACTACGATTATAAAGGGGTTTCAGCCTTTTGGACCTTTACACACAAACTTTGCTTTCTAATTTCACCTCTATGACAAAAATAGAATTATAGGGAGCTGTGTTATGGCATTTATAAGATCTGCAGCTGACCAGACTCTCTCTTAGAAAAAACTAGCACTTTGTTATACTGCAGAATTTTTTTTTTTGAGAATGCGTCATACTGCAGAACTGGAGCTTGAGCTGAGTATGAATTTGTTTCCGTTCTAAATGTGAGTCGTTAGATTTGTTCTAATCGTGGAGCATATCACAAACAATGACTAATCTAACGGCTCTCACGTATGGAAATTCAATACTACAGAGTACTATGCATACCACTTTGCACTTTTCCTGAAAGATCGAATTTGATGGATTAATGATTTCAACTACCACCAATATATGATTTCAAATGAAATGAAAGCTCTCACATGGAGAGCAATGCTAGCTCATAGATGCCTGCTAGTATCTACTGCGTATGATATAGGCTTCACCATCCCTCACAGCAAATTTTCACTCCATTAGCCTAATTCCTTAACTGTGACAACTCAGAATGTCACTGTGGACATGTAATGGCTAAGCTGTCTCTTGCACAGCTATAAACTTGGGTTGGAATTAGATATAGTCAAAGACAAGTTTGAATTGAAAGGACTCCATGACAACTTTTCTAAAACAATGTCCACATTTGCTGTCCCTTACTCCCCAGCATTTTTTTGTGCGATCTCCACCTACTTCTCTGTCAAACTCATTCAAGTTTGAGACAGAAACCCAATTCATATATCAGCAACCCTTTGGCCCATCTCTCTCTCTATCAGGTGTTGGGGTCTAGCTAATTTATTTGTGACAGCTTTATGTATGTTCATAAATTCATACTAATTCTACACGATGTACAGCATTAGTCGTTGGCTTAAGTATTTTCCTAGCTTGGGGTATGCCTATTGGTATTTAGGGACTGGCATGGGTGAACTGAAAGGCAGAAAAAAGGTCTTCTGCATTTGGTTTCCATTCGACATAGATTCATATAGAGGCACAAAAATGGTGAATTCACATGATATGTGAGACAATGTACTACAGTGTGTTTTACTTTCCCATCTAAACATGAACATCAAGGATATTGGGGCTGGGAGAAGATGAAAACCCTCGTTTGATAACATGGTCCAATATAGATTAGACATCTTTAAGAGTTAGGCTCCAGTAAGCTTTGAGATCAACATCTGGCATTCCACATCGTGCATTGATGCATTTCCAAAATTTTAGGTTACAATAAATAATCATAATAAAGTAAATCTAATATAATTATATCTATTTCCAGATCTACAGATTGAATAGGGTCCAACGAACCCATGTTTGAATTTCAGACCAGAGGCAAGGACATAGGAATTGGTTAGGTGGATTAAATTGGTTTAAGTAATCCCTTCTAGGGTTTCAGTTAGCTAACATAGCAATATAGTATGTGTTTTATATTACCATTCCAGAGAAAAATGAAATTTATTGTAGTGCCGACAGTGACCCTGCTAATAGAATCATGCACGGTCGTCTACGGTATTCAAATATATCACATATTTTTATTTTATATTATTTATAATCTAATATAACGATAATCTACTAAACTGGTTAACAGGTTACCCAATCAAATATTTACATATGTCATTTAAAAAATAAAATTTGCCATAACAACAACGTGTTATTTGTTGATAAGTAAAATTGTTTAAAAACATATAACCATTATTGTTAAATAATAAATTACAAAAAATAGAACTAAAATTACAACTTAATATCACTCGTATTGTGATTATTGTAATTGAGTGGTTAATGATGTAAATACCATAGTTAGATAACTTTTATCTAATGGAAGACCTTTTTATCAAATGGAGAACAAATTTACTATTTTGAGAACTTACATAACTTTTGGTCTAATTTAAATTTTACCACGTTCACAACACAAATGTTGTCATAATTGTAAAATTTTTTATAACCTTATAAATGTTATTGTAGTTTTTAAGTAATTACTACAAATAGAACAAAAGTTACCAATTTTATATCAAACGTAGTAGATTGTGGGTAAAATGATAGTCAATATAGTAATCATAATATTAATGATGAAAACAAATAATTTACCACTTTGACAACAAAAGTGTTGTCACACTATAGTAAGATTGTCTAAAAACTAGTATCTGGTTTAAGTAGAGTAATTGATACAATTTAGACAAAAATTACCGTTTTAACATTAATTATTGTGGTTATGGTAAATGACTTAGTCACGCGAGTAAGTATTTCATTAATGATCAAAACATAAATATTTATTATTCTAACAACAAATTTGTTGTCACACTTTTTTTACTGTTCAAAAACTAGTAAATTGGGTATAATTGAGTATATACGACAATTTGAACGAAATTTACTACTTTAACATTAATTGTTGTGGTAGTGATAAGTGATATAGTCACTTAAGTAAACATTTCATCAACGACAACAACATAAATATTTATCACCCTAACAACAAATTTGTTGTCACACTTGTTTTACTATTGAAAAACTAGTAAACTGGTTATACTTTATACGACAATTTGAACGAGATTTACTACTTTAACATCAATTGTTGTGGTTGTAGTAAGTAACGTAGTCACATAAGTAAACATTTCATTAACGATAAAAACATAAATATTTTACCACTCTCACAACAAATTTGTTGTCACACTTGTTTAACTGTTCAAAAACTAGTAAATTAGATAAGGTAGAGAGACACTTGAGAGCTATCATTCAGTCTGCTTTGAATAACCATTTTACTATTATAATAGTAATTGAATTACTTTGAATCAAGAAAGAGGGAAAACATTACTATTATAATTCATATGATGAAATTGAATTAGTTACTAATCCCACTAATACAATTTTCACAGATCCAACCAAAGACCAGCAAATATTATATGCCAAGAACCCCATGATTTTCCCCATGCAGACCACATGAAGCAATCAACTTCTCAAGTAATTCAACGCATATGATACAGCCTAATTTTTCTTTTTATGTGTGAGAGAGAAAGAGTTCTGAATTGTGTTCATGGTGATCTGTGTTTCTAGCGAAGCGACTCAGAATACTGGACCAGAGAGAAAGAGAGAGAGCACCAAGGAGTAAATAGGAAAAATAAATCCAACTGCAACATCAACTACCTACAATACTCCTTCCTTCACCTGCTAATATTTACTCCTCTCCCTATCTACCCTTTATATATTCACCCTTGTTCCTCCGGTCTGTTCCCAACCTTTCTTGAAGCAGAGAACAGAAATGGGTGCTATGATGAGGAACAAAGCATCTTCTTTGTTCATATGGGCTTTGGTTGCTGGTATGCTCTTCCAGAACCTGGTCCTCCCTGTCGTGTCCACCACCCTTGAGGACCAGAAGAACTACTACACTCCAGACCCCGGCACTGGAACTCCCCCACCTTCAGGCCACGGTGGAAGCACTACTCCCGGAGGTACCATATTCCTCTCTCATCCTCACACATACACATTGTATCTGTTCCTTTGTTTTCATTTCTATCCATGCATGCTATAATATATCTCCACTCATATACAATTCTTTTGCTTCATGAAAAGCAGGTTCTTATGGAAGTCCTCCTTCCCACCACCATACCCCATCTCATTCCAACCCTCCCTCTCATGGAAGCTACAACCCTTCACCATCACCACCTACCAACTGTGGTACACCACCATCAAGACCATCAACTCCAACCCCATCAAGACCCTCAACTCCTTCAACCCCATCAACTCCAACCTACGGAACTCCACCTTCAACCCCATCAAGCCCCCCTGTCATCGTAACTCCTCCAACTCCAATCATCGGAACTCCACCAATCGACCCCGGGACTCCAGGAGTTCCTACACCTCCCTATCTTCCTTCCCCTCCCTTCACATGCACGTAAGTACTCTCATCAACTACATCACTACTCAGTACTCCCTCATAAGAATTATACTATCTCTAAGTTTGAGAAACTAACAGCCATGTTTTGCGTTGTTGCAGCTACTGGAGGAACCACCCCACAGTGATTTGGGGTCTTGTGGGCTGGTGGGCAACTTTGGGACATACTTTTGGTCTGACTAGCCTTCCAGGGTTCGGATCAAGCACCATGAACTTGCACCAAGCGCTTTCCAACACTCGCACCGATGGACTTGGGGAACTCTACAGAGAAGGAACAGCTGCCTTGCTCAACTCAATGGTGGACGACAGGTTCCATTTCACTACCACGCAAGTCAGGGACAGCTTCGTCAGAGGACTGAGTTCCAACAAGGCCGCAACAAACCAAGCTCGTCTCTTCAGGCTGGCCAATGAGGGCAAACTCAAGCCCAGAGCTTGATTCACCATCACATTTGCTTTCAGTTCACAGCTTATGAGTACTACTACTACTACCACCTTACCTCTTAGACTACTTCAGAGTGTGGTTTATCCTAGAATTTGTTATGTCCTTGGTGTGAATGGTGTCTAATTCTATTTGCTGCGTTTAACAGCATGATATCCAGTTTACATTTTAATTATGAATGCTATGTTTATGTTTGTCTTCGTTAATTTCATATCAATTTGAGGTTCATTTTGGTTCTCATATCTCATGCATGCAAATGCCAAGCATAATATATATAAATTTCCGCAATAATACTAGACAGCAACATGACTACGTACCAACGTTAAGACAACAAATGATGTTTATCATTTGAGATTTTTCTACTATACATATGTATGGAAATATGGCATACATCAAGCCATGATCCATTCAATCTTCATACAATTCAAGATCAGACTGTTCGATGTATGTCATAGATATATGTGTATAGGAGCCAAGCTCATTTGTGTAGATAGTGTTGGAAATAAAACAAGCTAATGACATAGATCATGACTAATAAATGAAATCTGGATAACAGGTCTATCAGCTAGCCTCATTCAAACGGTATGCTCAAGATTTAATTTTCTCACTAGTACTAGAAGTTATAAAGAGAAAGTAAATGCATACCTACCAAGGACAAGAAAAGAAAGAAAATAGGTCAAGAGAGGGGACATGGTATTAATTAATTTCACTCTCCAAATGCTTATAAATCCATTAGCTCTTTGCATGTAAAAGTTATAAAATTTATCCAACTCACCAGTATTTTCATAATAACCCTAATTTCCTACTTGCAACAATTTTAGATTTTAGGCTTGATTGTCATTAGTCCTATTGATTGAAAAACCTCTTCAAATATTTCATGATACAAAGATGGCCACTGCTCATCAGAGGTCTTTGATACTTCATGATATAGAAGGCTACAATGAAGTACAACTTTGGTGAGATGCCATTGATTATTACATTCTGCATATGTGGCTGAACTAGATAAATTACATAAAAGGCGAAATAGGTAAGGGCGTCAAGTTATTTTCGTTCGAGTAACAATAGCATGTAATGGGAAGGTGGCCTGGGTTTTAGAGATTTGGAGGTGTTCAACCTTCGTTATTGGCAAAGAGTTTTGGCGTCTCATGCAGTCTCCTAAATTGTTAGGTGGCTGCATAGCGTAAAATACTTTCCTGGAGAAGCTGAATGTAGTGGTGCCTCATTGATTTGGAGAAGCTTGGTGTGGGGAAAGGAGATTCTAGACTTAGGAATGTGTTGAAGAGTTGATACAGGGGAGTCGATCAATTAGAAGAAAGAACGATGGCTTCCTCAACCTTCAACGTTTAAAGTCGTCTCCCCTATTACCCTTTCTGCAAATGCAAAAGTAGCTGTTGCAACGGATGAAAGAAAGAACACAGATTTACGTGGTTCACTAACGATATGTTAGCTACGTCCACGGCAGAAGAGAACAGTTTTATTATCTTGAGGAAACACAACCACCGAGTACTTAATACAATTAGGTTTTGGACGTTTATATACTAAACTCTAAACCCTATATACTAAACTCAATAGGAAACCATAACCCAGCATAACAGGGACTCTAAACCCTATATACTAAACCCAATAGGAAACCATAACCCAGCATACCAGGGACTCGTGGGCCTTGGGGGCGTTGTCCCCGATGACACTGATTGAACAGTCTCACTCGCGCGACTGTCGCTCGCGGGAGAAAAATCCTTCGCGCGACTTTCGCTTGCGGGAATAATTTCGCTCGCGCCCCCGAACCCCCAAACCAGGGCGCGTTGCCCCTGGACCCCAACTCGCTGACCGGGCAGCGAGATCCCCGAATAGCTGGTACCTCCAGATGGCTGGTTCAAGGCATACATTAACAAATCTCCACCTTGACTTGAATCCTCCCCGAATAGTTGGTACATCCAGATGGCTGGTTCAAGTCATATATTAACAAATCTCCACCTTGACTTGAATCCTCTCACAAATAACAGATGTACCAGATGCATCACAATAGTGCCAGATGTACCAGATGACTCCTCTGCCTCAGATGTAATAACAGATGTACCAGATGCACCATAATAGTGCCAGATGTACCAGATGCCTCCTCTGCCTCAGATGTAATAACAGATGTACCAGATGCACCACAATAGTGCCAGATGCACAATAACTCCTCTACCAGATAACAGCTGTACTAGATGCACCACAATAGTGCCAAATATACAAATAACTTCTCTACCAGATAACAGATGTATCAGATGCACCACGATAGTGCCAGATGTACAAATAACTCCTCTACCTCAGATGTTATAACAGATGTACCAGATGCACCATAATAGTGCCAGATGTACAAATAACTCCTCTGCCTCAGATGTAATAACAGATGTACCAGATGCACCATAATAATGCCAGATGTACCTCTACATCTACCTCTACTTCTCCATCTGCAACTCCATGACCCGATTCTCCCACCCGACCCAACCTGCGAACGGCATGCCCGACCCGACGCAGTTAATCCCCATACCGCGTCTCAGGAACACGACATTCTCCAGAGGGTTCTCCATGATCCGATTTGGAGAGTAGTACGCCGCCGTTTCGTAGTCGAGGCTGTACCGACCGTTATTCCGGCGACGCTCGCGCTTGGTCCGCTTCAGGACGACGAGGAAGAAGCAGTTGGTCTCGCGGGAGACGACGCTGAAGTTGATCTTGCTGGTGACGGGGATTCGCCGGCGGGACTCCGGCGGGACTCCGGCGAAGAGATGAACACAGAGAACTGGTTCGTCGAGATTCCGATCTTCTGGCTCAGAACCTCCTGGAAACGCTTGTACTCCATCGCCGGGTAAACCACGATGTTTTCGATTTCCGACTCGCTCTTGCCGTAGCAGAACACCACCGGGAAAGAGATGGCCCCAATGGCCTCCATCATCTCTGGCATGATCATCATCATGATGACGTCAGATCGACGAGAGGTAGAGAGAAAGAGAGAACGATTTGATGAACCTTCTTCCATTCGCAGACTGAACAGACGTCGCTTTAGAAGCAACTTGTTGGTTAAAGACTTCGTCATGTATAGACTCTTAAGCTTCAACCACAGACCAGCTGCAGTTTCCTCCTCTGCGACCTCGGTGATTATATCATCTGCAAGACACAACAAAATTGTCGAGTGTGCCTTCTCCTCCAGACTGGCCATTTCAGCGATTTCTGAATCCCCCGGCTTCTTCACAAGCGGCGCCCACATCCCTTGTTGTTTTAACAAAGCTCGCATCTTGATCTGCCATAAACTGAAACTGTTTCTCCCCGTGAATTTATCGATCTTCACGGTCAAGCAAGACATCTTTCTTCCCAGAATTCAAACCCCTCCTGGGCTCTGATACCAGTTTGTTGTAACGAGTGCAAGAAAGAACACAGATTTACGTGGTTCACTAACGATATGTTAGCTACGTCCACGGCAGAAGAGAACAGTTTTATTATCTTGAGGAAACACAACCACCGAGTACTTAATACAATTAGGTTTAGGACGTTTATATACTAAACTCTAAACCCTATATACTAAACCCAATAGGAAACCATAACCCAGCATAACAGGGACTCGTGGGCCTTGGGGGCGTTGTCCCCGATGACACTGATTGAACAGTCTCACTCGCGCGACTGTCGCTCGCGGGGGCAGTTTCGGTCGCGGGAGAAAGATCTTTCGCGCGACTTTCGCTTGCGGGAATAATTTCGCTCGCGCCCCCGAACCCCCAAACCAGGGCGCGTTGCCCCTGGACCCCAACTCGCTGACCGGGCAGCGAGATCCCCGAATAGCTGGTACCTCCAGATGGCTGGTTCAAGGCATACATTAACAGTAGCTGACCTCATAACAGAGACACAAGAAAGGGAAGTAGATATTATTGATGCTCATGTCTTAGACATCAAAGCAAAAGATGATTCTGTCTATTCCTTTGCCAAGTGGAGGTATGGACAGATGATCTAGCACTGCAACAAGAACGGGAGGTTCACAGTTAACTTGGTTGATGAACAGTACGAGGTAAGAAGACATGGTACGCTTGCTTCCGGCTGTAACTCGGATGGTATTTCAAAGGTCTGGAGAGTGGAAACTATAGGGCATGAATCTTCCATACAAATATAAGCAACTCTCTGGAGGGCCTTGTGTAACGAATTTGAGGAGAAGGACGGTTTGTGTAAGTGAGAGATGTGAAGGCTGTGGGTGCAATGATGAAGGGGCCTAACATGAGAGTTTGGAAGTTTAATTTCTTGGTTGAGGTTTGTAAGAGTTGGAGAGAGCCTGAGCTGCAGCTTTGCTCATGTGGCTACTGTGGCTCATGAAAATATAATAAGATCCATGGGAAATCACCGGTGGAGGCAGATTTATTGATGGAGAAGTCTGCTAGCTGGTGGGAGCTTGAGAAGGTGTAGGCGTGAAGAGGGCGGTGCGCTAATGCCGAATCTGGAGAAGGAATGTAGAGCAGTCGAATTGAGCAGAGGACTTGAAGGTGGGCGAAACCATGGCTGGTCATGTTAAGGTTAATGCTGATGGCGTGCTTGAGGGAGGCAGAGGAGATTTGGTATGGGGCAGTTTGTAGGGATGATAATGGAATGTGTTTGGGGGTGTTGGCTGTGCCGGGTGTGGGATGAGCAAATACTTTAATCTGTGAGCTTCTTGCATTGTAATGGACTGTAGTTTTGTGTGTAGATTTTTCGCATCTGGAGATTGAGGTTGATGCACAGAAGCGCAGCCTTGAACTCCAGTGAAGATGATTTGAGCCTAGATGGTGCAAGTGGATGAGGTAAGAGTTCTAAGTCGTTTCTAGTCTTGGGGTTATACTTTAAGAGAATGGAGTTGTACTCCAAGAGATTGAAATAAGGCTGCACATAGTGCATGTAGTAAGAGTGGCACTTGCTCTGGATTTTACGACCTTTTGTGTGGAGGATGGTTCCAGACTGGTTGCTGCGGATGATTGTTGAAGAGTCCGGTTATTAAGTCTAGATGTTGAGCTGTTTCAGTGTTTTCAAATTGGAGATTGTTATGTCCTGTACTGTCTGATCATTTTCTTACCGTCAGATGTATGTACTGTTCACTTTATTTTGTTTTCTTCAGTTCTTTTTGTTTTTTATTAGTACATGAAATACTCTCTTATTGTTACTCTTCCTACTCATTTGTTGTGGTCATAATATGCTCCTTGATGTTTCCTATGAATGAAAAAACAAAAGCATGTAATCGAGCCAAAGAAACACCAACCGCCAATATCAAAGTATCAAACAATGACCATGTATACAAGCAGCGATATAGCCCATCCTCAAAATTCAACCAAAAGAGCAGACAGCAAATGGGTCAATAAGCTCGACTTGAGGCTAAAAAGATGAGAGAAAAAATACCACATGTTAAGAAGAAGAGCCCCAAAATGCCTGAAGGCACGGCTAAGAATACCACCTTGCTTCAAGTGTCAAGGGAGATAGGAGAGCAACATTGTCCGTTAGCTTCTACAAACAAAACTATTAAGGGTTGTAGTCAAGCTAGCATCCGGGCTGAAATATACTTCCTAATACTTTCAGATAGATATACAAGAAATAAAGGGAATGACTTTAAGTGGGATACAATTATATGCTCAGTCGCATTTTGCTAACAGTAAATAGAACCGTGAAATAAGAATTCAGTATTGATGTCAATTTTCCACTGGCAAATTGATTATGATTCAGAGCCGGATTACTATAAGCTGAAAACTAAATGTGCCATTCTTAATCTGACAAGGCAAAAGAGCAACATCATATTGAACAAGAAACCACTTTTTATAATTCTTACTTCCACATCGTGTAAGGAGAAAAATTCACTTGCATATGATATTGCTCTTTTCTCAAGGCCAGTAAAACTTTACCTAAAGTATGCTACCTTACAAGCTTGTTCAGCTAAGGCAATGCACATTTTCGTCAAGCTAGACTTCATCACTGATTGGTCCAATAAAAAACTTGTTGGAAAAATAATAGAAATAAAAAAAATTTTGTAATCATTTTGATAGTTAAAAGTGAAGGAAAATAGTCATCAAAAGTAATATATGTAATAGTTGATCTTTCAACTTCCTTGTCTTTTGGTTTTTGTAACAACATGAATCAATGACATGGTAGTGGGTTAATGAAATGTTGTAACTTTATTCATGGCATTCAAGTTTTCGTCTAATCCCACCAATATAAATAGGTGACTTCATTCCTCATTCTAAACACACCAACTCAAAGCATCTCTCCTTATTTAAGCTCTCCCTCCCTCTCTCTCTCTCTTTCTAAGTTGTGTTCTGGTGATAGACGAATATACTTCAAGTTCGTTCAGTATCATTAGTAGCAGTGCAGCTTCAAGGGACAAGCAGTCGTTGTATTTCGGGAGACAAGTGTCATCAAAACTTTGCACCGAAGAGGAGACATAATTTGTCTTAAGGAAAGTGTGTGAGACACACAACTCGACTTCCTTCAACATCCTCCTATCCTTGAATTCGAGTTTGTAACATTGGTGTTCATCACCATGTTTGTATTATGAGTTTTTAGTTATAATTGTTTATTTAATTATAATGAATTTATGTTATTATATATTTGACATATTTTCTAACAATCTTAAGACAAATTAATATTGCTTTGGTTTATGAATCTTTCCAACTAGGCGTACTCAGTTTGGCATGATGTCTAGGCTAGAACCATTGAGGCAATGTTCTTAAGAGAGCTACGCTCCACTAAAGCTTCATCTTCTTACCTGGTCGTGTCTGACTGGAATTACCGAACGGATTGAGGAGTAGCCAAATTAATATTGATGTTGCCTTTATTTTGTGTTACCAATTGTGAATATTGTTGATATGAATCAATATTAACTTGTATTGTTAACATTTTCAGAAAAAATAGAATTTAATTCTGAGAAGTCTGTTGACGAGAGTAGCTCTTCAACCCAAGTGTCAATCATTCTTATTGCTGTTGTTGCTCATGTACCTGTGTCGGTGTCTCATGGTGAGAAACCTGAGAAGTTCAATGGGTTGCACTTCAAGAGGTGGCAAAAAGATGATGTTTTATTTGACCACTCAGAATCTGGCAAGGTTCCTGACTGAGAAAACTCCTGAGCTCAAAGAAGATGAGCAAGATGATGAAGCAAAAATTGCAGTTGTGAATGCAAGGAATAGTCGCGACTATCTATGCATAAACTATATCATGAATTGCTTGGCTGACTCTTTGTACAATGTGTACATTAGCATGGGAACAGCTAAAGAGCTATGGGAATCCCTTGAGAACAAATATAAAACTGAGGATGCCGGTGCCAAGAAATTTATTGTGAGCCGCTTCCTTGATTATAAGATGGTGGATTCCAAAACTGTGATGAGTCAATTCTCAGAAATCCAGTTGATCTTGCATGAGATTCACGCTAAAGGGTGAGGCTTGGAGAAAGCTTTCAAGTGGCATGTGTTACTGAGAAATTGTCACCAGCTTGGAAAGACTTCAAGAATTATTTGAAGCACAAGCAAAAGGAAATGAGCTTGGAAGATCTGGATATCAGGCTTCGCATTGAAGAAGACAACCGAGGATCTAAAAAAAGACATGGGTTAGTGGCTACTCTGCTAAGACAATTGTTGTGGCACATAGTCAAAATTCTAAGACCAAGAAGTTCAAAAATCAAGAGTCCAAGCTCGGACCAAGAGGGGGCATTTTTAAGAAACCTAGATTTGAAGGCAAGTGCTTCAATTGTGACAAGACTAGTCATAGAGCTGTTGACTGCAACAAGCCAAAGAAGAAGAAGAATAAGGAGCTAACATGATTGAAAAAGTCATAAGTGATGTCTCTGACATGAATCTCTCTACTGTGGTGTCTGGGGTGAACATGGTGGGCTCAAACCCAAAGGAATGGTGGTTCGACATTGGAGAAACTCGCCATATATGTGCTGATAAGAAGATGTTCTCCAAATTTGAATCCAACACTGATGGGGGGATATTGTACATGGGGAACTCGGCCACATCTGTCGTTGACAACAATGGCAAGGCGGTTCTAAAGATGACCTCTAGAAAGGAGCTAACTTTGAACAATGTTGTGTATGTTCCTGATATCTGGAAAAACCTTATCTCTGGTGCACTGCTGAACACGCATGGTTTTCCGCATTGTGATCGAGTCTGACAAAGTTGTTTTGTCTAAGGGTGGAATGTATGTGGGTAAAGGTTATATGAGTGGTGGAATGTTCAAATTGAATGTAATGACTATTGTTAAAAATATGAATGAAGCTAGTACTTCAACTTATATGCTTGAGTCTTCCAATTTATGACATGGTAGACTATGACAAGTTAATTATGGTACTTTGCAAAGGCTAATTAACATGGAACACTTACCAAAATTGCAAGTTGATGTGAAACATAAGTGTGAGACTTGTGTAGAGGCAAAACTAACGAGATCATCTTTCAAAAGAGTTGAAAGAAGCAATGAACCTCTTGATTTAATCCATAACGATGTATGTGCTTTAAAACCAACACAGTCAAGAGATGGTAACCAATATTTCATTACCTTTATCGATGACAGCACGAAATACTGCTATGCGTATTTGTTGAAGAGCAAAGATGAGGCAATAGAGAAGCTTGTTCTCTATAAGAGTGAGGTGGAAAACCAACACGATAAGAAAATAAAAGTATTGAGAAGTGATCGAGGAGGTGAATATGAATCACCATTTTCTGAATTTTGTGCTCAACATGGGATTATTCATGAAAGAACCGCACCTTACTCTCCACAATCAAACGGTGTTGCTGAACAAAAGAACTGTACATTGATTGAAATGATGAATGCAATGCTACAAAGTTCTGGTTTACCACCTAACATGTGGGGAGAGGCCATTTTATCGGCTAACTACCTTTTACATAAGGTTCCCAAAAAGAAACAAGAGAAAACTTCATATGAACTATGGAAAGAAAAAAAGTCATCCTATGATTACTTGTGAGTGTGGGGATGTTTGTCTAAGGTGTTAGTCCCTAAACCTAAAAAAGTGAAAAATGGACCTAGAATAGTTGATTGCATTTTCATTAGATATGCGCATAACAGTACGACTTATCGCTTCCTTGTGCACAAATCAGAAATTTCTAATATACATGAGGGCACGGTAATGGAATCGATAAATGCATCACTTTGAAAATGTGTTTCCATGTAAGTCTAGAGGGGAATCGAGTTCTTCGAAACGGACACGTGAGACTGGTACTGGTACAAGTCAACATCAAAACACTAAGTCTGAGGTTGAACCCAGACGAAGTAAGAGAGCAAGGATAGAAAAATTATTTGGATCAGATTTTTTGACATATATGCTTGAAGGTGAACCTCGTACCTTTAAAAAAGCGGTGAACTTCACTGATAGTCCTTTGTAGAAATAAGCTATCAAGAGTGAAATTGACTCTATTTTGCAAAATCACACTTGGGAACTGGTGGATCTTCCACTAGGTTGTAAACCTTTACATTTCAAATGGATTTTCAAAAGGAAATTAAAAGTAGAGACAAGACTTGTAATTAAAGGCTATAAGAAAAAAGAAAGTCTTGATTATTTCGACACTTATTCTCATATGACGAGAATAACATCTATCAGAATGATAATTGCAATTGCCGCGTTGCGAAATCTTGAAATTCATCAAATGGATGTAAAGACCACTTTTCTTAATGGAGATGTCGAAAAGGAAATTTATATGGAGCAACCTGAGGGTTTCTCTGCTCCTGGTCAAGAAAGAAAAGTGTGCAAATTGGTGAAATCATCGTATGGCTTAAAACAAGCCCCAAAGCAGTGGCATGAGAAATTTGGCAACTCTATGATCACCAATGGTTTCAAGATCAATGAATGTGATAAATGTGTTTCTGTCAAAGATACAGAAAATAGATATGTCATTCTGTGTTTATATGTTAATGGCATGCTTATCGTTGGAAACAATGAAAAGATGATCAAGTCCACTAAGGACATGTTAAATTTCAGATTTGATATGAAAGATATCGGTCATGCTGATGTCATATTGAGAATTAAAATCAAACGAACATCAAATGAGCTTGTATTGAGTCAATCTCATTATGTAGACAATATCCTTGGAAAATTCGATAAGAATAATTCTAGAGTTGTCAGAACTCCGGTGAATATGACTCTACATCTCCCAAAGAATAAAGGAGAGAGTGTATCTCAGTTAGAGTACTCTAGAGTCATTGGAAGTCTGATGTACCTAACAAGTTGTACAAGACCTGACATAGCTTATGTTGTGAAAAGGCTGAGCAGGTACACGAGTAATCATAGAGCTATGCATTGACAAACAATTGTGAGGGTATTAAAGTACTTAAGGTATACGAGAGACTAAGGGTTGCATTATACCAATTATCCAGCTGTTCTAGAAGGATACAGTGATGCAAATTAGATTTCTGACATGAAAGACTCAAAATCCACTAGTGGGTATGTATTCACATTAGGAGGTGCAGCAGTGTCCTGAAAATTCTCTAAACAGACAATTATAACCAGATCCACGATGGAGTCTGAATTTGTCGCATTAGACAAATGTGGAAAAGAAGCAGAATGGCTACGCCAATTCATAAAGGATATTCCAAGTTGGATAAAACTTGTGCCTGCAATATGCATATATTTTGATCGTCAATCTGCAATTGACAGGGCACTCTACACGATGTACAATGGTAAGTTAAGACATATTCGTCTAAGACATAATATCATTAAATAACTACTTTCTACTGGACTTATCTCTATTGTATAGCGCCCCGGGAGGGAAAACTACAGTGGCCACGATTTTAAGCCAATAAGAAGCCAACACGGGACGTGCCAACAACTTATTAACCTAAAGTCGTAGGCTTTTTAGTAAGTAAAATAAAATTTAAACTTTAGACTTTGAGTGGCACCACAAGAACTTTTTAAAACATTCATCAGAGTTTTTCTAATTTCGCGGAAGGTGGTCAAATTAAAGGGTCAATTAAAAACTTTAGCGACAACAATAAAAATACATAACAGGGTTAACAACTTAAGGAGACACCTTTATAATATTTATATCAAACACTCTGGAGAATGACTCGAAAGGTAGAGCAGGAAAAAAACGAGTACAACTTGGACCAAAATCGAGTAGGGAATGAGCCTCCACACACACAGCTCTCTCTATCTATCCCGTCACAGTACACAGTACCTACAAACAACCTGTTGTAGGGGTGAGCGTCGTCCTCACGTGCTCACATATAGGCCCACCAATGATAGGTTTGAAAACCATAAAACCATATATATATATAAACGTATAGATTTGAGCTCTTATTAAAATCATTTAGAAAATCCTTGGCACACAAAAATATCATTTCATATCTTTCGGAAAAAACAGTGCAGTATGCTAAAACAGGGGCCAGAGCGCTCAATGAACAATACAGCATGCAGGGCTTCACGAATCTCTGTGACCGAATCCTGGGTTTGTCTATACAGCAAACCGGGGCCAACTACCTATGCGTCTGAAGACGAATAGTAGCGAGAGCGTCCATTTACTGCTAATGCCCAACAAATCTCTCGTAACAGCACACCGCACTTACGTCTCGCTTGACTCTATACGAGACGAGCGTAAGTGGGATAATTAAAATAAACAGGGCATTGCCCTCCGGAGGTTCACGGTCATTGACACCGTGGGAGTGCTATATACTAGGTCTCGTCACTCTCAGGTCACGCACCGAAAATCAGGACAACGGTGCTCAACATATCACATCATCATATAAAAATCATTTACGTCTAGCCTCGAGTTTTTTTGGCTCAATCATAAATCATTTATCTTTTAATATAAAGAAAACTTTCCCGAGGCATCGACCATGAGCATACACAAAATCATGCACTTTCTCATATATACACAAAACCACTACCAAAGGGGATTTTGCTTCCCTACCTGGAATAACCGTTCCCTACGTAAGCTCCAAGTTTCTAAGAACTACCTTGGTGAACCGAGGACCGCGTAAGCTACCTCGTCCAATAATCACTACAGAATAGAGTAGCTTAGCAACCAAGATACAATAATAGTCAACAAACCTCAGCATTCCTAGTTTGACCAGGAATGACCACATTGACCAAGTTGACCAACCGATTTCCTTTTTTAACTCTTTAACCTTTTTAACTTGTCTTTCCGGTTATCGACTCTTTACTCAATTTACCAGAAGTCCGACTTAGCTTCCGAACTTTCCTTTACTATTTTAATGACGTTAGGGTGTCACATAATAATTCGTTGAATTACTATGGACACCCAACGTGTCACACTAACCAATTTATTTACCAAGAGTCGATTTACCGATTTACGTAAAACACCAAATTTACTTAACACGGTCAACTTGACATTTTCAGAATTCCAGTTATCATTTTCGATAACAATTTAACACTTTACCAAGTTTAACCAAATTGTGTCAAACTTCGTTGAACTTCAATTCTTTACTAAACCGTTTTTCTGAAAATTGGAACTTTTCCAAAATGGAAAGTTTCCCAAATTAGTAGGTTTCCAAACTTAGAAAGTTTCCTAAAATGGAAAGATCTCAAGTACGATTAGTTTCCTTTTTTATACGTTTCCTTATACGTAATTTCTGATTACGACTCTTTAACTCTATTAAACGGAAACAACACATTTTGAAGGGATTGAAAGACTGCCTCCTCGGCATTTCTGCCGGTTTCACTGCATCACTGGATTCCGGCAACTTGTCGGAATCTCCTGCTGGATTCCGATCAACTTGCCGGAATTTCAGCAGAGTTTCTCAGTTTTCTTCGTCACCAAGTTACGACAAACATGCAGGAAAACAACAAAAAATTATCTCAGAATCTCAACAATATCATCAAACAACACCAAACAGTTGACACAACAGCTAGAGGAGCAGGGGAAACGAGCCTTACCCTTGATCTGCTCCAAAGTCAAACCTAACAGCTTCCTCTTCTTGTCCTTAAATCATCAGAACTTTATCATCATCATCTCTTCTTCCTCTCCACCGAGACCAAGCCTCGGGTCTCCTCTACTGCTCCAAGTCTGAGATGCTGCCTCAGTCACCACCTCCACCTCTGCTCGCCGCTGGCTTGAGTACAGTGGCTTTGCACTGCTCAAACTCACCAACCAGGACCTCCTCTGCCTCAGCCCTCAGTCTTCAGCCTCGTCGGAGCTCCAACGTCCACCAGAACCTCAAGAACTCCTCGTCGAAGACGAGAACCCAAAAAAACTGTGAAAAGGGAGATTTTCGAATCAGGGCCCAATTTGTTCAAAACATGGATATGTATAATCTATGTCATGTTGTTTGTGTTATTCATATTTTAAATTTTGGTGAAACATTTTGTAGTTGACATTTCATGAAATGAGATGAAAATAAGGTTGCACACAGTTTAGCAAAAGAAAGCCTTGAAAATTGGTCAGCCTTTGTTTTGTTTAGAGTTGGGGCTTCTTTAGTTCCATTATTTTTTTTGAAGAAGTCAATCATGACTTGATATATTAAGGTCAAAACACGAAGACTAGAAGCAACAATTACATACTCTACCGTTATCATCTACATATAGATAAGTAGTTGTGAGGCATACCTCACTTAGTACATATAATAGACTACTCTTTAATAATCTCATTCACTTATTTTGTAAGCTAATTCCTATAGATGCATAGAAAAATAGACTAATGCTAGAATGGAAAAAAGAAAATTAAAGATAATAGGCTAATGCTTTGAAATAGCAAAAATTAAAAAAAAAACTCAGTAGGGCCAGATCCCATACGTTAAAGCCCAGAAAAACCCTAACAGAATTGGTGCCAATAGTGTAGCAGTCGCCGACATCACAACCTGCAACAACAAAACTATTGGCGCCGACATCGCATCCTCTTTCACCGTCGCCACAAGCTTTGTCATTGCCGCTGTTGACCTTAACATAAGTATCACCATCCAAAGATCCATGTGTTGTTTTCACACGCCCTGGCTTCATACTAACAACACCACACCAGCCTGATGTTGGATTGATTTCAGATCTAAGAGATAATCTGAAAAAGAAAAACCCATAGATACCTCTAGTAGAGTAAGGGGGATCCTTCTTTGCCGAATGTATATTTGGTGTGAAGAGACGAGAGACACCAATGATTGATTTGCTTGGTGTTGGCCATGAATAACTTGTTGCTCAAAGACAACGAAAGGCAGAGGGGAGTGATCTACATGGTGATGGGGATAGACACCATTAATATAGACCCAAGCCATGACGGCTAGGGTTTGATAGAGGGGAAGGGAGGGAGAGAGCCATGAGAGCTCGTCTTTAGCTCCATTATTAGTGCGAGTTTACACTTTTAGTATCAAGTCTAGCGTGGTCAAAAATCTTACGCGTAAACCACCACCATGTTAGTTTATTTGTGAAGATTTTGTCCATTAGGTCTCAACTGTTGTATTCATTTTTTTTAATCGAAGAAATGAAACTGGATTTCACTCATAGACAAAAAGCCAGAATGACGTCATACAAGAGCCCTGAAAAAGAAGACAATCAAGCACCATTACTTTAAAATCTTACGCTCATGTCAACATGAGCCTAGTAGAGATAAAAATATCACTATACCATAGAAAAAAGATTAACTCTAACCTAACAATTACGCTGGATCTCTAGAAATTTTAGATAAATAAAATGCACACAAGTGCTTAGTATCCTAACTGGATTTATTGGCGACATAAAGCCGCTTAGAACTAGCAAAACTAATTTAACTAGACATAGGAGATGTAATGGGTCAAGAATGAAAGTCCACCACCTAGTCCATTCGGCTGATTCAGTGATGATCCATCTCGCCCATCGACTGCCGCCATGCCAATCTCGTCAAGCTTTGACTGTCCAATCTGTGGTGCTTCAGCCTCGCTCGCGTCGAATCTAGATTACTGATCAACAACCTAGACTTTGCAATTACTCTACCATAGCACATGCATCACACAGATTACAAACCAACTCCACCCAAGAAACATAGCCTCGTTCGCAATCCAAGCACAATACTACCAGGAAAGATTTCAGATCAAAACCTTTATCGCCGGATCTGAACAACATGGTGTATCAATTAAAACAAAGATGACATCATAACCTTATCAATCCACTTGGAAAAGCATGATTGAATCCTTCTTGAAACACCAAAACACCTATTTGGACAACCCGTCCGGCAACATATCTGAGATCAACGAGACCGGAGGCTATACACTGATCTGGATGCAGTCGGACAAGCTGTTTTGTAGCCTAGGGCCGCCGATGGCTTTAGGGTGTTGTGGGAGAGTTTGGAGAGGTTTTAGGGTTTTTTTCCCACAAACGTTTGTGTTTCCAACTGTTGTATTCATTTCACTACGAAGGAAGTCTTGCTTTTATGACCTGTTGCTCGTTTGTTTTAAAGTTTTGTGACTCCGGATGTAATGTTTTGTCCTCCATTCACCATACCAAGCATACCAGAGGAAATCTTCCGTGAGGCACTCGCATCCATGCGACTCACCATTCAGGGAATAACACGTGTTATATTTCTCCACCTCAGCCGTACTGAGAAAAAAAAAGAATTCGGATTTCGTCTCTCCGATCAAACCAAGTCGTGCAAATGGTCATCACCACAAACCAAATCGTGTACCACATGAAAGCAAATCTTCATCTAGCCTTGTAGAAACCCACCTTTAAATATTCGATCACCACAAACCTGCAACCCTATCGCTCCCGTTGTCGGCTCGTTGTTGATCCAAACCTCCCACTGCAAAGCCGCTGTTCCAGATGGTGGGGGACACCGACGTCGTCGGCAGAGGAGTTCTGGTCGGCAAGGTGGAGGAGACCGATCATTTGCTTCAACTTATATACACACAGGGACCAATAGACCTTACTCTGTTTGCTGTATAACTCTAAAAGGTGTATGAAGGCAGAGGCTAATCGATCGAGCATGACTATCAAATAAAATGAATCATGTGGACTTAGGGTCCTTTTCAGCTGTATAAATTCCTTTCGTTCTCTCCAGCCAAAAGAAAAGCACAGCATTCATGAGCAGAACACAGACATACATGCATATTCCACGCGATCGACTTCAAACCTGTCATTATATGAATCACATAATAAGAAACATGCAACCCAGTTGATCAAGGACGATCGTGATTGATTTAATCAGGAAAAAGAAATGCTACAGCATATAATAATAGATGCTCTTGTTGGGTTCGATCGATGTGTAGAGAACGTGTAGTATATTACTAACCAAAAATTCATTCCCAATAATAATTCTTTCATGTCTAGAAATACATCAATACCTAGAGGAAACAGTTTGCCCTATAAAAGGAAAATGCTAAAATGGGCTTTGTTATTTGCATTAGATTTATGAAACTATAATCATCACTGGTAATCACAAGTAACGTATACAATTACACATCCAAATTTTACTTCATTCCAGTCAGATGTACAACTAAAAAGAATCTGTACAGAATCTTGTTATACATGTTATGGTAACTTCTTGTTTGAGACCCAACAGAATCTGGTTAATCTCATTTACATATGCTAATTAAACTAAGAAAACATGCTTACACATCTTGGTTAATAGCATATAAAAGTTTTTTCCTTTCTTGGGATCAATCTCTTTTTTTAAAAAAATATTGAGAATTATATATAAGCTCAAGTCAGAAAAGACTATTACATACCCTCCTTCCACCGACTAAATATGGATAAGAAGTTTGTGAGTTGTGACACAAATGTCACAACGATACATAAGAGATAAGTCTAATAATTAACACGTTAAGACGGTCTACTTATTGAGAGCCTATAAACTAACCATGACGAGCAAAATTATAGACAACGTTTAAATAACAAAAAACTTAAATGTTCTCCTTGCCCTTCACACAAAGGCACAGAGGTGGAGCAACAACAAAGAAGAAAGCATCAACTGGTGCGACCTTTCCAACAACAGCATTCTTAGCAGGACTTGCAGTTGGATTCTTGTTCTTGGACCCAAACTTGCGTCCCCTTTTCTTGAGAGTTTGGCCTCCCCATAATGTTATAAGTGTGCCTCTACAAGATTGAGGCATCAACAATGCCACCCAGCATAACAGTACTGACTTCATAGCTTTGCCATCTCCGACCAGTAGTCCCAGTCCATCAGCCACAGGAGTCCGCTCATACGCCGGGATTGCAGGTTTCTCAATCAATGAACTTATCAACCTTGCATTCCTAAGTCTAGTAGTTGAATCAGACAAAATTCAGCTACCTTCATCAACAATTCCAAGCTTTCATGGTTTGCAAGGCCCTCTTCCCTTGCTAGCTTGATCCGGCCTCGACATCGACGAATTCGACTAGGTCATTCATGTGATCCCCCAAATATGTGTTTTGGATTAGGTTAGACCCCTGATCCACTTGACTCGTATCATCCAATGAGTTTTGAATAAAATTGAAAATGGAGATGAGAGTTTTAGCAGTAGCCTGGGTGGCCACACAAAATCGGCGACGTATCACTATCTGAAGACGACATATATGGGTGATCAAAGATAGCAGCCATGATTGAGAAGAAAGTTTTTGGGTTTGAGGATCGATCGCATGCTAGGGTTTCAAACTGTAAAATCTCACTTGGGATCAATCTCATTAAAACTCAAGGAAAACAAAAACAAAAGAGTTGACGTCATTTAACTTTAATGACATTATTGCTTAAAATCATCATTTTTTCAAACAACAAACACCAAATAGAAAAATCATAGAACATATATAGTACCAATTTTTAACCTAACTTTCTTTCCAACAAGACTTTTGGAGCATTCCATTTATTCCCTCAAATCTCATCTTCAAGTCATCGTGCTTTGAATGATGTAGGTATACAAAAAAACCAATTACAAGATTTGCACGTAACATATTGTTCGCTGACACATTATTATTCTCGAATACTTTCTTTCACAAGGAAATACAAGTTCATAGATCATTTACAACCACCTCATGTGAATGTAAGTTAAGATTTCTAATCTTTTAGGCCTTTTTTGAGAATTAATCTTTTAGGCCTTGTTCGGTAAGCATTTACGAAACAGTTTTTCAAAAATAGTTTTGTAAAATGCAAACGACAAATTGAATTTTATATTTCTATAATCTAAGAATGAGTATGGGATATTAATTTGGAAAGCTGTTTTACAAGAATCATGATTCCTTTGATTATTTACTTCGATCAAAATCAGGCAAGCAACAGTGATTTTCTGGGCATGTATACTTTCATCAGGCAAGAATGCAAGAGTGATTTTTCGGGCATTTGCATATTTTCACAGCAAGAGTGATTTCCTTTATGCTTCGCATTTCTTTGAAAACGACGAAAACGATCATAAGTTGTTTTCAGAAGCTCTGAGTTGTATTTTGAAAAAGGGTGTTGCTAAATGTACCCAGTTGATTTCTAGATACACCCCCACTTTTTCACCCAACTTTCCTATTTTATTCTCCCTTTAAATAAATCCAGCAAACCTAATTTAAACACAACAAACTTTAAACCAGCAACTACACACATACCGTAAACAATTACTACACACATGGTTATGGACTACAGCAACTTGAAGAAGGAGAAATAGAAGTTCAGAGGATGGGATTAAGATTTCATATATGTGAAACCATATAATTGAAAACTAAATAACCATATAATTGAACTCATATGTGAGATTCTGAGTATTATAATGGTTGTTGGATTTGTAAAATACTCTGATAGTATTAGAATCAAGGATAAATCTAATAAATATTTAATTGCTGAATCTATTTAAAGCTTTGCTGGATCATTTAAAGCCATCTTTTGAAAATTGTTTTCCGTGTATTAGTCGAATTTCTGTTTTCAAAATACAAAAAACTGTTTTTAGATCCCGTACCGAAGAGGCCCACAACCTCTAAATTCTAGTTACCTATGGTAATTCAACACAATTCACCATAGTAAATCATCTCTGCTTACGGTAACAACACCCATTACATCACAATCCTATGATTGGATCTGTGTTTAAGATTAAAACCGTGTCAGGAAGGACAATCACTACGCGGCGAACGCTTATTGGTCCAGCAGTCCAATCACTGCAAGCTCTAGCCCCATCAAATATTCCCAACCATTTTTAAAATCCCAAATTTCAATTCTCTCTGATATTTATAAATACCCAACCCCAACTACCTTCCCTCCTCACACTCAAATCCCTTCTTTTCTAGTCTTTTCTCTTCTTCTCCTTCTCCATTGTCCTAAATTTTTTACCACCACAAAACCTACAAAGCCTGCAACCAATTTGGGCACCAAGATCCACTCCCACCCACAACTTGTATCTGGTAAAGTTTCTGTCTTTCAGTGATTTTTGAAGTTAAAGTTGTTTAATTTCCTTGATCTCAGTTGTGTATCAATGAATCGGTTACTCATTTATAGACCCAGATCTCCTGCTTGCCCATTAAAGCCTTTTATGGTCAATGTGGGGTTTGCGTTTATGGCTTTATGCTTAACGGTTTTACTTATGTGGAAAGTTTGAATTTTTTTTCAATTTTTGGGTAGAGGGTGTAAGATCTGGGTTAGTGATGTGCTGCATTGTTCGTAGATCCAGTAGATTTGGGTGTTTCGCATTTTGGGTTATTGTTGGTTTTGAGTGTATGAAGTTAAGAAAGAGTGAATTGTTTGGTTTCTATGAATGCTTGTGCTGTGAAAACTGGTCTGGCTGTATCTGTATAAAGTTGTGTAGCGTATTGCGTATTCTCTACCGTTATCTTAATTAGGTGCTCTGTCAATTTTCACTTTTTATCATTATTAGATATCTTTACAGGTTCTTCCTCGTCACACTGTCACATTGTACATGAATACCAGGATGAGTATCTGGTGGGATAGATTTTGTTTCTTCAAATGTGAAAATTCTGATTCGACAGAGAAATCAATGTTTTGCTGGGCTTTTCTTAGATTAAAGTTTAGATTGACGATCACAAAGAAGCCAGCTTTACTTTTCTCGTGGGAATATGCCATCTTAGCTTTGATTAGAAATTGAAATGTCTTTGACTAAGGTCTCCAAAATCTTCACCATTAGTTTCAACTCTTAGTAAGAGGTTTGTTTTCCCCATGAATTTCTGCTTTTTCATTTTGAATTTCAGTTCTTTCTGTTGACTGTGTGTATCATAACATCATTTAATAAGTTAGATATCATTCTATCAATTACATTATAGTTCCTTCTAAATCTGAGCTATTAGTTACAACTTACAGCGCATGAAAGTAAATTGTTTATTTTCTTCCCGTGAATTTCAGTCTATTTATTTATTTATTTATTTTGAATTCTAGTTTCTCCTGTTTACTGTTTCTATAGTTTGATGCTTAGGGAGCTACATATTACCCCACTTATATGTCAGATTCCAAAGTCTGATCTATTAGTTGGAAACTTGCGATGCATGAACTCATATTAACAGGTTAACAGAACCATGAATTCCTGTTTTTTTTTAATTTATTTCAGTTCCTCAGTGCTGATCATCGTTTAGTCATATTATGGTGTAAACATTACCTTTATCATGCATTTTTAGCGTTCTTCCTTGTTGAAATTTGGACTCATTGTCTATATTTATATGCTGGATTCTACAGAACTATTTCAGATATGGCTACCACGTATAAACCGAAGAACATCCTCATTACAGGAGCTGCTGGTTTCATTGCATCCCATGTTTGCAATCGGCTTATCAGGAACTACTCTGAATACAAGATTGTCGTACTTGACAAGCTTGATTACTGTTCAAATTTGAAGAACCTTCTTCCCTCAAGGTCATCCCCAAACTTCAAATTTATCAAGGGGGACATTGGAAGTGCTGACCTTGTCAACTTCATCCTTCTCACCGAGTCCATTGATACAATAATGCACTTTGCAGCCCAGACCCATGTCGACAACTCATTTGGTAACAGCTTTGAGTTTACTAAAAACAACATCTATGGCACACATGTTCTTCTGGAAGCATGCAAAGTCACTGGTCAAATTAAAAGGTTCATCCATGTTAGCACAGATGAAGTTTATGGGGAGACAGATGAGGATGCTGTGGTGGGAAATCATGAGGCTTCTCAGCTTCTTCCCACAAACCCCTACTCTGCTACTAAAGCTGGAGCTGAGATGCTTGTTATGGCATATGGGCGTTCATATGGGCTGCCTGTCATAACTACCAGGGGAAACAATGTCTATGGCCCCAATCAGTTTCCTGAAAAGATGATTCCAAAGTTCATTCTCTTGGCTATGAAAGGGAAGACTCTTCCGATTCATGGCGATGGATCAAATGTCAGAAGTTATCTCTATTGTGAGGATGTAGCCGAGGCATTTGAAGTCATTCTACATAAGGGTGAGGTAGGCCATGTCTACAACATTGGGACCAAAAAAGAGAGGAGGGTGATTGATGTCGCTAGGCAAATTTGCCAACTCTTCTCGTTGAACCCTGATACATATATAAACTTTGTTGAGAATAGACCTTTCAATGATCAGAGATATTTCTTGGATGACCAAAAGCTGAAAAACTTGGGATGGTCAGAAAGTACTGCATGGGAGGATGGTTTGAGGAAGACGATGGAATGGTACATCAAGAATCCTCATTGGTGGGGAGATGTCTCTGGAGCACTGCTCCCTCATCCAAGAATGCTCATGGTTCCAGGAATTGAAAGAAACTTTGATGGGCCTGATACAAGCAATTCTGATTCTCCTTTGCCAGCAACTGAGTCTAGACTTAACAAAGTGGTTGTTCCAGCTCCTAGGGGACTTCCCTCTACTCAGAAGCCATCTCTGAGGTTCCTGATTTATGGGAGAACAGGGTGGATTGGAGGCCTTCTTGGGCAGATTTGTGAGAAGCAAGGGATACTGTTTGAGTATGGACGAGGGCGACTCCAGGAACGTTCCCAGCTCTTGGCTGATATCCAGAGGGTCAAGCCAACTCATGTTTTCAATGCTGCTGGAGTGACCGGCAGACCCAATGTGGATTGGTGTGAATCTCATAAACCGGAAACAATTCGGACCAATGTTGTGGGTACATTGACCTTGGCTGATGTCTGCAGAGAGCACAATCTCCTGATGATGAATTATGCGACTGGTTGTATCTTCGAGTATGATGCTGCTCATCCAATAAGATCAGGCATTGGGTTCAAGGAGGAAGATACACCAAATTTCACTGGCTCATTCTATTCCAAAACCAAAGCCATGGTATGTATCTATCTATTGTTATCTTCTGATAAGGTTTCAGCATAGCTACAAACGAACATCTCACTTTCCATCTTTGGTTGCAGGTGGAAGAGCTTTTGAAAGAATATGACAATGTCTGCACTCTTAGAGTCAGAATGCCTATATCATCTGATCTGAGCAATCCGCGTAACTTCATCACTAAGATCTCAAAGTACAACAAAGTGGTTGATATTCCAAACAGCATGACTATCTTGGATGAGCTTCTACCAATTTCAGTTGAGATGGCCAAGAGGAACTTGAAGGGTATTTGGAACTTCACAAACCCTGGTGTTGTGAGTCACAATGAGATCCTGGAGATGTACAAGAAGTACATCGACCCCAGTTTCAAGTGGGTTAATTTTACATTGGAAGAACAAGCCAAGGTAATTGTGGCAGCAAGAAGTAATAATGAGATGGATGCATCTAAGTTGAAGAAAGAGTTCCCTGATCTATTATCAATCAAGGAGTCACTGATTAAGTACGTCTTTGAGCCTAACAAGAAATCATCTGCTGGTGGAGCAGCAAATTAAGAGTGTTTGATGAACCTCTACACCTCATTACCATTTCATAATTTATGCATATCTTTATTCTTGTCCCAGTTATTAGGGCACGAATTACTGCATGTTATCATTTTAGTCGTTGTCCTTGTGCCATCCTATAAGGGCAATTCATTTCTGTGATATGATAACTAGGATCATTTCATGAGTTTGGGAGTATTGGTTTTAGCCTGGCTATTGTGAGATAAGGAGCTTCCAAATTGCTTCATATATCTAGAAGGTCTACCTTAATATTGTAATTTTTTATATGCAATTAAAATAACATTTAATTTTGATATCTATATATTATAGAAGATGTTATTATGATACTATCTTTACTGTTTTGATTGCCACCGTGTCTCTGTAAGTTGTTGTGATTGAGCTGTTAAAACAGAGAAGAAACCATTTTTGTCTGCCTTAAGAGCATCTTCAATGAAGATGTGAGATGTCATTTAGTTTTGTCAAATTCAAAATTTGACTAGTGACATGCCACATTTGAAATGACAAATCTCATGAGATATCAAATTTAAAATCTATGAATCAAACGCAACTAAAAACAACATATTGATCAAGAATTTTCATATACAAGCACATTCTGCTCTATATTGCATAAAGTATTTATATCATCGAAGAAACCATAACTCGCTCAACAAACATATTGCTTTAGACATGAACAAAGTGATAACAACACTGATTGTTAAAAATATGAACAATATCTCTGTGCTCTGAATGTAACATTACAATACACATAATTACAATCAAAATGAAACAGCTCATTTGACCAATAACCTAGTTTCCTTGATCTGTATCATTGTGCTCTGAATAATACATTACAATACACACAACTATACATCATGATAGATATATGATAGTCTTCATACTTCTAGTTATCACTTTGCAAAATCTTCATTTGCAGTTTGGATATTTAGTGAATTCAAACTAGAGTTCAGAGTTTAGGATTTTAAAGTTAGAATTCAGAGTTTATGGAAAGAGTTTAGGATTTAGATTCTTAAAAACCAAAAATCTCAAAATGGTCTTTGACAAAATAGGTAAAATGTATTTTTATGCTGAAAATTTATATGTACGTATAATTTTAAATAGAATGTAACACCACTAAACAATGTCATATGGTTCTACCGTGAAAAAATTCTCGGGTAAGTGGGTATTGGGAACCGATTAAGGAATTGTTTGTGTTGAGATTGAGATATTTTCGGTGAATTTGAGTTTGAGTTTGGTAGGAGTGAAAAACAGATCCAAAATCGTCATCGAAAAAAAGAAAAGAAAAACATATCTGAAATTAAGAGAGAGCTGGTGGCCGTTTGTTGAGGATTGAGACTGAAAACCAATTACTGTTGGTTTAGTTTTTGGGATTTTGGAGTCCTCCTGGCGCAAGGTTAGTGTTTGCAAATTCCAAAATTGAAATTGTGTATACGTAGTAGAATGAACCCCTATCTATCCAAAGAACTCAACCGATATCCTATCAAAGTGTTTAACAAAATGATACTTTTCATCTTAATTTACATACGTCAGTTCTATTTACAACGAAATTCAAACACTTAAATGCACATGATCGATTAGCTGATCTAAAACAAGAAAGTAATATCCAAGTTTATGCTAATTTTAAGTTTGCCACTGTGCGAATTGTTCCACCACTTTTTGATCAGTATTTCTCTGCATTTAAATTTGACATTGAGATCTTCTCTTCAGAGACGGTTAGATGGACACAATCCGTTGTAGACAGACAGTCCATGTTACATTTGTTTGGATAGTTTAGATCGCAGTGGAGGGCATTGCTTATAATGGAATGGTGTGTTGGAGTTCTCATCATGATAGCTTCGTTATCTGTTTGGATCCCTATTACTACTCTTCTAACTAGCGCCATGATTATCCAGCTTGTTTTCACTCAATTGATGCGCCACTTATACCTATTGAAAAATATAAGTGTGTCCCAACGAGGACGTCTGCGATTCTGTCACTTGAGGAATGATGTACTTGCTCCCAGCGTATGTGTTTGGGAGTTGAAAGATGATGAGGGAGTTCAAAAATGGTGCAGCTTGACAGGCAACATTTCTCTAATTGAGTTCCTCATAGCCAAAATTACTACTGTTGGTTAATTTTTTCTTTATGGTTGAGTGAACCGGTCTCTTTATGGTTGAGTAATTGGCGAAACTGGATTTCCAGGCAGTGTATGTTTTTCTTCGTTCCTTGATCTTTTGGGATCTCCGTGAGGATTCATTTGCTTGTGCATTTTGATGGACAACGAGAATGGTGCTGCTGGTGATCACGAGGAGGCTTCACAGTATGCCCTTTCTGTCACCCATGATGGAAGATGATGAACAAGATGGGGAAGTTGAAGAAGATGACAATGAGGATGAGGAAGAGGGTACTCTCACTTTTAATGTTGGTGTTAATCCTTTGGATCTTGTGGAAGATGGTGCTTTTACAGACCAACTATATCAGAAATTTGTGGGAATGGATTATGAGGCTCTAGCTGAGAAAAAGCGAAAAGCACTTGTTGATAATCGGCCTGGAGGTTCAGTAAAGAAGGTCAGGCAGGATGATCTTTCTGGAGCAAGCATGGAGGAAATTATGGAGGCCATGAATTATGGTATGCAAAGGAGATCAAGGAAGCGTAAGAAAAAAGGGAGGCGGAAAGGATCAACAAACAAGCTTACCCCTGAAATTACTCGACTGCTTGGTGATGCTACTTATCATTATGCTCTTGGAAATTATGAAGAGGCCATACCCATCTTGTCTGATGTTATTACGAAAGTACCACATTTGCCTGATGCATATCACACGCTTGGACCTGTCCATCACGCTCTTGGTAATGAAAAGAAGGCCTTGAATTTTTACACAACTGCTGCACATTTAGCACCGAGAGATTCATCTCTATGGGAACTGCTTTTTGACTGGTTCAGTACACGAGGTCAAACTCCCAGAGCTATTTATTGCCTTTCAAGGGCGATAACAGCGGATCCTAAGAATATAAAACTGAAATATTGTCGTGCTTCTCTGTATGTTAAGGTTGGAGATTACCGAAGAGCTGCCGCATCGTATGAACATATAGTACAAACTTGTCCTGATGATGTTGAAGCACTCAAGACAGGGGCAAATATGTACAAGCAATGTGGTCAGCTTGAGCATTCAGTTCGTATTCTCGGGGAGTATATCAAGAGTCATCCAACTGAACCTGATTTGAGTGTCATTGATCTCTTAGCTTCCTTGCTTATGCAAAATAATGCACACAGTGATGCGCTTCAGCATATTGAGTGTGCACAGTTAGTATCTTGTTCTAATAAAGAGCCGCCTCTGGAAATGAAAGTGAAAGAAGGAATCTGCCATGCTTACCTTGGAAATTCGGAGAAGGCAGAAATGCTCTTCAGTGCTATTGAAAAAAAAAGTGCAGATTATTCTGAGTTGATTACTGAAGTTGCAGATTCATTCATGAGTCTAGAGCAATATAGTTCTGCATTGAAGTATTATTTGATGCTGAAAGGAACTGCAGCCTTTAATAATGGCTTTTTACATATAAAAATGGCTCGATGCTATCTATCCTTGACTGACAGAGTGCAAGCAATTTCGTGTTTCTACTTAGCTCTGAAGGCACTTGAAAACAATATTGATGCCCGATTGACACTAGCTTCTCTTCTTCTTGAAGAAGCCAGAGAAGAGGATGCCATTTTGCTCCATTTTGCTCCAAACTGATAAATGAGAACCATGTGGTGGTGCAATGGAAATGTGAAACTGAAGCTTTCCTATATTTACAGAGCTAAAGGGACGCACAAGGAATTTGTGGATTCAATATATTCTCTTGTACGTGAGGCATTATGTATCGAGGTACTTCAGCAAAAGGTGAGAGTGAAAAAGAGGCTCACAGTTAAGGAAGAAAAGAGAGCAAAGGCGATGGCTGCTGGAGCTGACTGGCAAAGTGATGATTCAGATGAAGATCCTCCAGAAGAAATACATAAAGAATCTCCCTTCCCGGATCTTCTCAAGGATAAAGATAATTATGACCTCATAATAGACTTGTGCAAGTCGCTGGCTTTCTTGCATAGATACTGCGAAGCATTGGAGATTATAAATCTTGCTTTGAAGGTGACTCGCAACATATCTTCTGTTGCTGGGGAACTCCGGTCTCTTGGAGCGCAAATAGCATACAACACTTATGATCTTGAGCATGGGCTTGACTGTGTAAAATACATTGCAGACCAGCATCCTTACAGCTATGCTGCCTGGAATTGCTATTACAGTCATTACCAGATTCGATGACTGGTATGCAAGGCATTTTAAGTTTCTACATGGTAAGCGGGACAAACTCAAAGACTGTGCGTCTCCCATGATCATTTCTGGGCATCACTTGACAAGGAAAAGCCGTCATCAAGATGCTGCCAGAGAATATCTTGAAGCTTATAAGTTATTGCCAGAGAATGCATTGATTAATCTATGTGTTGGTACCGCCTTAATCAACTTAGCACTGGGACTCAGACTTCAGAACAAGCACCTGTCTGTTGCACAAGGTTTAGCATTCCTCTACAACAATTTGCGATTTTGTGAGAACAGCCAGGAGGCTTTGTACAACTTAGCCAGGGCCTTCCACCACATTGGCCTTGTGACTCTGGCAGCTGTGTATTATCAACATGTTCTAGCAATTTGTCAGAAGGACTGCCCTCTCCCTAAACTTCCTCATGAGAACCAATCCGCTGAGAATCTATTACCGGGTTACAGTGACCTTCGGAGAGAAGCCGCTTTCAATTTACATCTTATCTATAAAAAGAGTGGAGCAGTGGATCTTGCTCGAATGGTCCTTAGAGATCACTGCACCTTCTGAGTATGCAATTTTAGAAAATTATAGTCCAGTCACTGTTTTTGAAATCTATATATATCAAGAAGTTTGAATTTTTTTTTAAAAAAAAAGAACTGAAGAATCTGTTGGTCTGTTGCAGAAGATAAGGATCTTCTCAGGTAGTTTGACTGTATTGAATGAGAATGCCGTCCTGCTCCATTTCACTGTTGGTGTGTACTATTACATGAGAATAGAGGTTGGTGAATTGTCATAGGTTCACCAACATAGCTTAAACCAGCTGAAATAGTACGAGTGTAATGGTTGTAGCTCACTATTCTCCACTTTTTCTATAATCCTTATTTCTTACAATATACTCCAATTTCGGGTTTAGATTTATGATAACGACTCAAAGAACAACATCCTGTTTGAAAAGCAAAAGAAAAAGAAAAACCATGCGACAAGAGATTGCACATCCTTCTGGTGCTGAGCATATGAAACCAGCTAGTAGATTGATGACTCTTCAATTGTATAGGGTGTTTAGTTGATTGATGACTATTCAATCCGTCGACTGTCACTACTAGTATTTTAGGGCTATAATTCTATAACGGCTCCATATTCTCTGCTTATATACAGAACTGCTGCTTCTGTAGTTACATGTTTGGCCAGTTAGTTGATAACTTTTCATCTGCAAACACCATGCTATCTGATGGAAGTGTGAGGGAGACATGGATCAAAAACTAGCAATTCTTCAATCCTTTGCATGCTAGTGAGTGTTAAGTCAATAAGGCACCAAGTACTTTGCTAATGAAGGAACAGATACGGGACAACATGCCGGTTTAGATACATAACAAGCGAGTCTTCATGGCTTGATACTTATCGTCCCTTACCTCCACCACTTGAGAAGACTGTCTCCACTGTAGAATCAGTCTATTTCCACGCTATAATAGGGTCTCGGCTTTCTGAGCAATTCATGTTAAATTGTGAAGTAACAATGTGTCAAGGGACTTCAATATGATCAGTGCGCTACCTTATGTTAGGATGTAGTTTGCTATCTGGGAGTGATCTCGTGTCCAGTGGCTACTCAGGAATGCCATACTTGATCAAGTGTAATGGTTCATAGACAAATGTGTAGATCCTCGTTGTAGCCTAAACCAGCTGAAGAAACGCGAGGGAAATGCTATACATGAGGAAATTACGAAAGCAATAGTGCGCAATACGATACTGTACATACATGCAATGTTCAAAACTAGCTTCTTCTTTTTTTCTTTTATGAACCTTGTCAAGACAAGAACAATAATTTTAAAACGAAGAAATTACATCAGAACGAGGGATTATAAATCTCTGTCAAAAAACAACAAAACCCTCAATTTCTTCCCCTGCCTTTTATTTTTAATCTAATCAAAATAAGCGCACTTAACTTTTTTCGATCTCGGGTCCTTACCTCGTGGATTTTAAACACTTGGACTAGTTTATCGGTTTTAAATTTGTTTAGAACGTTCACATATATACATAATAGTGCATGGATAGTTGGATCAAATTAGGCCTCATCATGGACCCGGTTAGGGCCGATCCAATCCTAAATTTTAAAGCTTAGGATATGACTCGGTTAAAGTCAACAAAATTTAGGACCGGATAAGGTAGGATCGAGGCTTGAATATATACCTAGCGGCCCATTTCGTTAGGACTAATAGGGTCGGGTAGGGCCGGCCCTTTAAATAGAGCTAAACAGGGAATGAGCTTGTTATTTTTTTCTCACAATTTAGCTTTAGAATTATATGTAATGAACCTTATTTTTTGTGTTATATTTAACATGCATGCATATACATTATACTTAATTTAAGACATCTATCTATAAACTAAGTAGTTATACTCATATATCTCACGAACTAATGTTCTAAATCATCAAAATATAATCGTTAATCAACAAAACAAAAGGAAATTAAATGAACAAAGCTAACAAATCAACTACAAAATAGAAGATTAGTTGTATTGTATCTAAAAAATAAAATAAAACATATTAATACAATACAAAAAATAAGAAATTATTAGGGCCTAAAGGGCGGGCTTTTAGGATCGGGCCAAGTTCAGCCCTAAAAGGCTCATTATGGTAGGATCGTAGGGTAGGGCCGGGTTTCATTTGCTCAACCCTTATTCTACCCTACTCGAGAAGGGCTAGAGCTGGCCCGCCCTAATAGAGGGCCGAGTAGGGCTTCGACCCTATAGGGTAGGATGGGTTTTAAGACGGGCTCGGATCGAAGGACCAAATGATGAGGCCTAGATCAAATAAATGACTGAAATTGCATATTAGATGTTCCAAATGGCGAATCCAGTATAAAAATGTCACCTAGGCTAAATGCAAGTCAAAAAAATTTGAGTACTCAAGTCATGGATTATCTTTGAACCAATCAAAATTAAACCTACAATTTTGTGCCCGATGAAGTGAAAGTGGATATTGTTTCAGCTTAGGTTGACATGAACCCAATGCAACATAAGCTTTTCGAACGGCTTCACGTTCATTTACAGGACACTTCCATATAAGACACCGTTTGCCCGGATCAATTTCAATGACATTAACATTACCATGTGGATAAAACTCATTCCTTTGAGACCCAAATAAAGGGGATTCCGATGATGGTTCTTCTGTTACTCTAATAGCAATTGGAGTGCTTACAGAAGCTTGTGAACTTGAACATGATGATGGTGGAGCACTCCTTTTAGTAAATCAAAAACTAATATCTTTTGATCTAGGCCTTTTGACACTTTATTCATCAGACATGCTGAAAAATAGAAGCAATTATGAATAATTAACATAGATAATTCAAGTAAATTACTCTTTTGCTAGTCTTAGGCTCTTTACTACAGCAGCTTTATCAATCAACATCATCTATCTTACAAGTTTTATGTATTTTTCTTTTATCAATCAGACAACACTCATTCACATTCACTCATCGAAACCTCTAACTGTCTAACATAATCACATATCACTAAATTTCCAATCCTACAAATTGAGTAATACATACTCAGATAAAAGTCATAAAACCTAAATCAAAAACTTAGCAATTCGGCCATACCTGGAGCTGGAAACTAGATAACTAGGGACTCGGGAGTACTGGAGTAGAGAAGGAAATCAAGGAATTAGATTGAGAACTCGAATGATGGATCCAACACTTTTATTTTCTCGATTTCAATTCCACTGTCCGCCATACAACATCAATAAAATTTCAAAAATTTAGAATTAGATTTGTAGCGAAATTAAAACCAAAAAGTACAAGATTACAGAAATAATTTCATGTTTTGTGTTCAGAGATTTAAATAATTTCGAAAAGAGCCGGGGGAACTTTGATGAAATTGAAGCTTTACCTTGAGAGACCGGCAACGGGGAATTGAAGACTAATGAAGAGTGAAAGATCGGGCGTTTGGCTGCGATGAAGATCGAGAACACGGTTGTCGTGGTTGCAGAGATGAAATCAGACCCTCAAAGGCTTTGATACTTGAGGAAGGCGTCTATATATATATATAGGAATCTGTTTTTTTTTCGCGGGCTTAGACTTCACATGGGCTCCAGCCCAGGCCGTTGAGCCCAGATTGGATCCACCCCTGGACTTAAGTAAAACCATTCAAGATAATTGAGTATAATTATCAATGAATAACACAAAGTATCGCATTTCAGAAAGAGTAGAATTTTTAGAAGGACTCCACACATCTGAATGAATTAATTCAAATGGAGAACTAATAAAATGAAAACTCAAATGATAACTAGATCTATGACTCTTAGCCAAAACACAAGTTTCATAATGCAAGCTAGAAACACTCACTCCGAAAAACAACGAAGGCATAGAATTTTTCATTATCCCAAAAGATGAATGTCTCAAACGTCTATGCCCCAACTAGAACTCACTCAACCGATCAGAACTCATTGTTAGGGCCAAATGTTGTGCCAGTGCGCGCTTGTGCTTGTCCTGCGTACATGCAATTTAAATGGAACAGTCTCCCCCTCATGTCTCCCTTGTCAATTATCATCTGAGTGCATAGACTCTGAAAAACAACATACATTGGATAAAAAGTAACAGAGCTTTTATTCTGTGAACTCAATTGAGATACTAATAATAGATGATGCGTCAATGATGGTTTATTAAGGACACCATGTAAAACAATGGATGATGTTACCCAGTGTTCTAAAACTCGACCTAGTCGGCCGAGTACTCGGCGAGTACTTGCTAGTCGGCGTCCTCCCGAGACAATTTTAAGAAAATCGGAGTACAAAGTCGGCCGGAAGAAAATCGATCGAGTAGTCGGCCCAACTCGGAAAAAATCGGCCCAACTCGGTAAAAAATCGGCCAAACTCAGCATTTTATTAACTATTTTTATTATTTTAGACATTATATTACCTTTTAAAAAATTATATTTAATTATATGTTTTAAAAATAAAAATAAATCCAAAAATTAAAAACCAAGTACTCCCCGACTACTCCTCTACTTGCTAGTCCCCGGCCGGCCGACCGACTAGCGACTAGCGACTAGCAACTTTTAGAACCTTGGTGTTACCTGGATAGACCCAATACCTAAAACCGGAAAAGATGCGCCATTTGCAGTAGATACATGAGAAATATGAGGAGATGATATAGACATAAAGAAAGACTTATTATAATGTTATATGATTGGATTCATCATAATTAATTATTCAAGTATCACTACCAGTAAAGTCAGAAACATATAAAACAACATTTATTTTACCTCGAGTCAATGATAAATTACCCTTAGAGAGACCGATTACATTATGAACAAACACTCCATGGACTTCAAACAATGCTGCTTCAGATGTAGCTCTTCCATATAGAAAATCACCCAAGCTCAAATCCATCATATTATATTCTATGATTATTATTTCCAATGCCCATTCAAACAAATCACAAACACAAAACAACCTTTCTTTTCTCTTTTTTTTTAAAGAAAATAACAAATCAATTAAATCAGTCCCAAGCTACAAACATGCAGCAAAATAACTAAATCCACTCTTCCACCAATCTTGACAAAAGCTCCAATAACAAAGCTCTCCACTTGACAATAACAACTCCGATCTCCAAAATAGTAAACAATCTCCAATTAAAGTCCTCAAAATCCAACATGCAAATAGTCCAATCAACAGATCAATAACCAATCTATCACCAAAACCATTGAGACTCAACATGCAAATACACCAACTAACAAAACCAAGCCAAACACCCAAAAGTACGCATGCTCTACCTTCTGCCAAATGGAGAACGCGAGCTGCAGCTCCCCTTTGCTCCACACGGACTCCAGATCAAGCTCCTAGGGTCGACAGGGTCACACGTTGTTGTTCCTTCACCAAAACCTCACCTTCTCCTCCTAGACTCGAGTTGCTCCAAGAATCCAAGCCCAAACAAAAGCAGAAACCCGAATCAGATCCTCAAGCTTCATCGTCGATCTTCTCCAGAGGTGACTGCATGCGAGATTGGAAGCTAGCCGAGGGTGGAGGACTGCCAGGCGAGTCGAGCGGCGCGGCGACGTGGCCAGAGGTGGCCGGACGGCGTCAGGAAGAGGCGCAGCGCTCAGCTCTCTATCTCGCGTCTCAACTATCTCTCTTTCATAATGAAAAAAAACGAGGAAAAAAAACAGAATTTTATTCGGGTCCAAGGTCTACCCGAAGCTGATTGACGGTCTGGTCGGAACTGAGCGACGGTGGTCGACTGAAGGAAAATGATGGCGGTCAACCAGAAGAGTGCAGGAACCCAAAAAAAACTAACAAGACCACCAAGAACTTGAACAAAAGAGCCAATTCAATTCAGAAGAACTTGATTAATCAACCAAAAGAGCACAGCGAAACAAAAGAAGCCTAAATTGGATCTTTGTTCTGATATCAAATCAGACAGATTAAAAAGAATTTAGGAATTTCCAATGTATCTTTATCTCTCTAAAAATAGGGTTACTATATAAAGATATGGTAACATATTAGAAAATTAACATCCGTAATATTAACACAACACTTCCATTCCAAGCACTATGTGTGAGGCTCACGCCAACAATAGTTACAATACTCACCTCTCTAGTCCTGCATTGGCATTTTGGTGGCTGTCTCTCTCCATATTTGTGCTGTGGTTATGTATGGGTGGTCATAAGAAGATTAATCAGATTGGAAGTGCGTCATTATTTCCTAGTTGAATTAAAAATTATATAAGAAACACACAGACCAGTTAAGGAGCAAAAAGCTTTCCTAATCATCCTAGACAAAAAGAAAAAAGATATTAGAAGCTCATGTTGCCTGCATTGAGATCCTACAGGGCAAGAGAGGCAGCAAGCTCGGTAGAAAAAGGAATAGTGGAATACAAATACTAGGAAATTTGCTGCCCCAAACCAAATCAAACTCACTTGTTTGATCTGATTTGTGTTATATGGTATGCATGATGTGCTCAGCAGCACTCAGTTAATGTCTTCTCTTTTGTCTACTATGAAATGTGGTAGTGTACAGTCCTCATAGTCCTCTTACTCGTACTAATGTCTTCTCTTATTATACCCCTCTACCTTTAGTTTTCATTGTTTGAACTGAGAGTTGGTACGTTTAAGAACAGGGTAATGACACACATACAATGATTATATGTTATCACTCCTTTTGAGTTTGTTCTAGTTTGTAGTGTTTATCAGGAAACATAACTAAAACACGTCCTCTTCTCATCCGCTTCTTAACATGCTAACTGTTGTAACGGACGGAAGAAAGAACACACAGATTTACGTGGTTCACTAACAATATGTTAGCTACGTCCACGGCAGAAGGAGAACAGTTTTATTGATTGAGGAAGAACCCAGAATACAGAGTGCGGAATACAGAGATACAGAGAGTGCGGCGCTAACAACCCACTACAAAGTATATTACACTAGATACAATTAGGTTTAGGACGTTTATATACTAAACGTCCGCGACCGAAACTGACCGTGAGCGAAACTGTCCCCGCGAGCGAGACTGAACCTGCGAACGAAACTGACCCCGCGAGCGACAGTCGCGCGAACGGCTGATGCGCGCGAACGGAACCCAGCATAACAGACAACAGGTTTCGTGGGCTGGTTCAAGGCATATATTAACAAATCTCCACCTTGACTTGAATCCTCTCACAAATCTCCACCTGAAGTACCAGATGCACCATAATAGTGCCAGATGTACGAATAACTCCTCTGCCTCAGATGTTACACAGATGTACCAGATGCACCACAATAGTGCCAGATGTACCAGATGGCTCCTCAGCCTCAGATGTTACACAGATGTACCAAATGCACCACAATAGTGCCAGATGTACCAGATGGCTCCTCAGCCTCAGATGTTACCCCCAAAGGGCAACTAACAGCTTGTAACATTTAGCAAGTCCAAACAGTGTTGGAACTTGCTGTGCGGAACCGGCTTGGTGAACATATCAGCGGGATTATCAGCAGTACCCACTTTCTTCACCTTAATTCTGCTCTCACTTCTCAGAAAATGATACCTGACATCAATGTGCTTAGTCCTCTCATGATGGACCTGATCCTTTGCTAAACATATTGCACTCAAACTGTCACAATATACTATAGCCTGATCATGATGCAAACCAAGACTGCTGACCAGTCCCTTCAACCATATTCCTTCCTTTGCAGCTGCTGTCAAAGCCATATACTCTGCTTCAGTAGTAGAGAAAGTCACTGTAGGCTGCAAAGTAGCTTTCCAACTAACAACAGAACCACCAAGGGTAAATACGTAACCGGTCATAGATCTCCTAGTATCAACATCTCCAGCATAATCGCTATCTGAATAGCCTGTTACTAAGCATTTTGTATCACCTCCATAAATGAGACCAACATCAAACGTACCTTTGAGGTACCGGAAAATTCTCTTCACAGCTTGCCAATGCTCCTTTCCGGGATCACCCATAAATCTGCTGACAACACTAACAGCATGTGCAAGATCAGGCCTAGTGCAGACCATAGCATACATCAAGCTTCCTACTGCACTTGCATAGGGAACTCGAGACATGTATTCCTTCTCCTCAGCAGATTTAGGTGCAAACGCAGCAGACAGATGAATATTTGCAGCACTTGGAGTATCTATAGATTTTGATGTAGACATACCAAACCTGGATAGAATTTTCTGGATGTAACATTTCTGTGATAAGAAAAGCTTCTTCTGACTTCTATCCCTGTAAATCTCCATTCCCAAAATCTTCCGAGCTGCTCCCAAATCCTTCATCTCAAACTCTGCACTGAGGAGACCCTTCAACTTCTGTATCTCAGACTTGTTTTCTGCAGCTATCAACATATCATCTACATACAGGACCAGATAAATGAGAGACCCATTTGTGACCTTGTTGTAGTAGACACAACAATCATACGGACTCCTGATGTAGCCTATCTCTATCATATAGCTATCAAACCTCTTGTACCACTGTCTGGGAGACTGCTTTAGTCCATACAAGGACTTCTTCAACTTGCAAACATAGTCTTCTTTTCCAGGAACTTGGAAACCATCTGGCTGAGTCATGTATACCTCTTCTTCCAACTCTCCATGTAGAAAAGCTGTCTTCACATCTAGTTGTTCAAGCTCCAGATTCTGATGTGCTACTATGGCTAGTAACACCCTGATAGAGGTATGTCTGACCACTGGCGAGAAAATCTCATTGTAGTCTACTCCCTCTTTCTGATGGAACCCTCTTGCAACTACTCTAGCTTTATACTTAATGCCCTCAGCAGGTGACATCTCTTCTTTCTTCTTGAAGACCCATTTACAAGTAATGATCTTTCTCCCCTGACCAGGTCGTTTGGTCAATTCCCAAGTCTGATTCCTCTGAAGTGATTCCATCGCATCTCCCATTGCAGCAAGCCATTGGGTTGACTCTGGACATGTAACTGCTTCCTTATAGGTGGATGACTCATGAGGATCCACCTCTTCAGCAACCTGTAGTGCATAAGCCACCATGTCCTCAAACCCATACCTAGTGGGAGCTTTCCCAAAATTTGCTCTCCTAGGTCGCTCATGAGTCAGAATATGCTGATTAACTACCGTTGGTTCTGTTTCTGAATGTAAGTGTTGATCTTCCTGTTGTGGTTCAAACTCATTTTCAATGACTTGTTGCTCCACCTGTCTCTCAACACTACAATTTTCTGATACTACAGTAGACTTCACAGTAGGGTTAAACATAGAATTTTCATCAAATACTACGTTTCTACTAAGTATAACCCTCTTTTCAGATGGAGACCAGATTCTGAAACCTTTAACCCCATCCCCATAGCCTACAAACACTCCCTTTTTAGCTCTTGGTTCTAACTTACCCTCACTTACATGATAATAAGCAGTACACCCAAAAACCCTCATATTGGAGTAATCAGCAGACTTACCAGACCACATCTCATAAGGTGTTTTGAGATGTATACCTGTGTGAGGTCCACGATTTATCAGATAACAAGCAGTACTCACCGCTTCTGCCCAGAACCTTCTTTCTAATCCAGCATTAGAGAGCATGCACCTAGCTCTCTCCAGAAGTGTCTGATTCATACGTTCTGCTACACCATTTTGCTGTGGTGTATCCCGGACTGTATGATGCCTTGCAATGCCTTCAGATTTGCAGAGCTCATCAAATTCAGCAGAACAGAATTTCAGACCATTATCAGTTCGCAGCCTCTTGATCTTCTTCCCTGTTTGATTTTCCACTAATGCCTTCCACTGCTTGAAGTTCTTGAAAGCGTCACTTTTATGCTTCATCACGAACACCCAAGTCATTCTTGAGTAGTCATCAATCATAGACACAAAATATCTGTGACCTCCCAAAGAATCAACACGAGAAGGACCCCAACAATCAGAATGGATATAATCAAGCGTGCCTTTAGTTCTATGAACTGCTTTAGGAAACTTTCTGCGATGTAGCTTCCCAAAGATACAGTGTTCACAGAAATCAAGATCCTTGACCTTGTGGCCACCAAGAAGATCATCTTTTGACAGAATTTGCATCTCCCTTTCACTCATATGACCGAGCCTCATGTGCCATAGCTTGGTCATATCATCCTTGTGAAACTCCGATGATGCAACAGCAGCAGAACCTGAAAGCGTAGAACCTTGCAGAAAATACAAAGTACCCCGCTTGACACCTTTCAGGACTACATTAGAACCCTTGTAGACATTTATGACTCCACGTGAGCCTTTATAACTGAACCCTTTGCTGTCTAGTAGACCCAAAGAAATCAGATTCTTCGTCATGCGTGGAGCATGCCTAACCTCATTCAATGTACAGAATTTACCATCATGTGTCCGTATTTTTATTGAGCCTATTCCAACCACCTTGCATGAATGACTGTCAGCCATAGAAATATTGCCTCCATCAATCTGCTCATAGGTTGAAAACCACTCTCTACGTGGACATATATGATAAGACGCCCCGGTATCTAAAATCCACACATCCCTATGATGTATGTGTGCATCTGCAACCAAAGCCAAATTGTCACACCCCGATCCTAGAATTATTTTACGGTTGGTTACTTTGGTCTTTTACCATTTAAAGTGACCGTTTAACCGTACAATGATCGCGAAGTTGACTTTTCGTTAAGTCAAGAATTTGGGAAAACTTCCTTCTTGAAAGTTGTAGAGGGCGTCGTTACGAGTTCATGGACACGTAGCACGCTCAAATCGGAGTTCGTATGAGAAAGTTATGAACAAAAGTATAAAGTTACTATGCGGTAAAACGGCTATATATAGGAGTTACCGGGGTGAAAAATCAGATTTTCACCCGGCTCTCTCTCCTCTCCCCCGACGGAAAACTGCGCCAAGCTTCCGGCCGCCCTAGCGCCGCCGTCCGGCCACCAACCGCCGGCGCACCGGTCCCAAAAGCTCGGCCTCCGAGTCTACTTCAATCCTAGGTAAGCTTTCCGACCTAACTCGCCGTAAATCGGGAGAAATTCCGATTTGTTCTTGGTGTGTACAGTAGATTTTCGGGATTGAATTTCTCCCTCCCTAGATCACCAATTGTTGAGTTCTTTATATGTTTAGGATGGGTTTTAGGTGTACTACAATCCCCTAGAATTTGGTAGCTTGATTTGAAGTGTGTAGGGAGAATTGAGGATTTGAAGTTTGGTAGTGTAATTTTCGGGGTCTACTGTTCATCGAGTTTTTGACCTAGTTAGAGGCCGAATTGGCCTTCGAGTTGAACTAGAAAGTTGTTCCAATTGATGAGACGAAGCTACTGGTAAAATTTGGTGGCGATCGGAGGTCGCCTGAATTTTAGCCGGAATTTCTGCCGGCGGCCGCCGTCGGCGGCGGAGCTGGCGGCGGTGCCGCCACTTTTTGGGCAGTTTTTCATGCCCATTAATTAGTACATATTGTGAGGAGTCTATGGTTAAAATTTGGTAATTTTTGGAGGTGTTTTGGTTAGGTTTTGGAATTGTTCTAGTTTAGTATTATTGGCGGATAATTAAATATTATTCCGACCATCGATTATTGCCGGTTAAGGTTTAAGGATTTATTTTAAGGACTCCTAAGGTATTGGTGAAGTGGTTGAATGGGTGTTCATAGTAATTCAACGAATTAATACGTGACACCCTAACATCAAGTTAAAGTAATAAAGGAAAGTTCGGAAGCTGAGTCGGACTTCCGGTAAATTGAGTTAAGAGTCGATAACCGGGAAAGAAAGTCAAAAAGGTTAAAATGTCATAAAAAGGAACTCGGTCAACTTGTGGTCAAACTAGGAAAAGACCAAGTCAACTGTGGTATGACTAATGTGATGATTTGTTGTACAGTCTCTGGTCGGACGTGAGACGGGCTCGACTACGCGGGTAGTTCGAGAGTTTCGCTCAAGGAGCTTTCCGAGCGGGAAGAAGGTCGAAATAGTACTGTGAGTGGACAGATTATTTTATTTTAAATGAATGCATGCCATAATTATTGATATAATTGCATGGTTTATATGTTTGTTTCGAGTATGATATGTTCCTCGGGTGCTCGGATTTTATATTTGGATTTATGTTTATATGTCGAGGAATAGATTTATTTACTTGTTTGGGAAGAGTATTTGAGTAAGTATTGTTGTGAATTTCCTTTATGGGTTGTCCAATGATTATGCTAGCTAGAGTAGCGTGAAGGCGCTACTAGAGCTCTTAGCTCCGACCCTAGCCTGAGAGGTCAGGCAAACTACGTAGTGCACTATGAGGGTTGTCCATCACCACTTACCTAGAGCTCTTAGCTCCGACCCTGGTCTGAGAGGACAGACACGCCTGAGATGTCAGGTGGATATTCTAAGGGTTGTCCATCATCGTTTACCTAGAGCTCTTAGCTCCGACCCTGGTCTGAGAGGACAGACACGCCTGAGATGTCAGGTGGATATTCTAAGGGTTGTCCATCACCACTTACCTAGAGCTCTTAGCTCCGACCCTGGTCTGAGAGGACAGACACGCCTGAGATGTCAGGTGGATATTCTAAGGGTTGTCCATCACCACTTACCTAGAGCTCTTAGCTCCGACCCTGGTCTGAGAGGACAGACACGCCTGAGATGTCAGGTGGATATATTAAGGGTTGTCCATTACCGTTTTATATAGCTAGCATAGCGTGAAGGCGCAACCCGAGCTCTTAGCTCCGACCCTAATCTGAGAGGCCCGACTTATTGTGTTTGTGAATATTACTCTTCCCATAATCCTTACTTGTTTATCTTATCATGCAATTGTGGAATATTTGGTGTTTGTGGGCATGCACAAACGATGTTTAAATCAAAACATTTTTGGGAGAGCATTAAAAGAAATAGAGTTTTATATTTGATTTTCGTCCACTCACTCTAACAGTTTTTCAATGTTTCTCCCCTGGGCCTTTCGTTTTTAAATGCCCAGTGTTGCAGGGTTCTTGAGAGGAGGTCGAGCGCGTACGAGAGTCGAGGCATAGTCGATCATTCCGTTGCTGCTCGAAAATTCTTTGGGGTAATCATCTCTGTAGACTGCTCTGACTAACCCGGTTTAGTTAGTTTGTAGGAAGGGTTGGCCATTTCAAGGGGGTTTCGGTAAGAAGTTCCCTTGAGGTGGTCCCCGCAGGATTTACTTCGGGTTAAAGGGGTTTAACCCGGGGTGGGTCCTGTCACAAATCCTCTTCAGAGTTGGTGTCAACCTCTGCTACAACAGCAGTACCTGATGCTTTCTCATGCTGCTGCTTCTTCTTTGGACATTCGTTTTTCCAATGTCCCTTTTCTTTACAGTAGTTACAGACATCATTGGATTTGGAACTCTTTGAAACTGGTTTCTTGAATTTCTTCTTCCCCGAGCTTCCCTGTCCCATCCTTCCACTGGCTACCAACCCAGCAGCCTGACTGTCTGAACTTGTACCGGTGGCCTTATGACGCATCTCTCTAGTATGAAGAGATGATCTGACCTCCTCCAGAGTTACAGTATCTCTCCCACCAATAAAAGAATCCACAAAATTCTCATACGACAAAGGTAGAGATACCAGCAGAATTAAGGCAGCATCCTCATCATCAACCTTAACATCAATATTACGCAACTCTAATAGAATTGTGTTTAACTGATCTAAGTGATCTCTTAGAGTCGTGCCTTCTTCCATTCGCAGACTGAACAGACGTCGCTTTAGAAGCAACTTGTTGGTTAAAGACTTCGTCATGTATAGACTCTCAAGCTTTAACCACAGACCAGCTGCAGTTTCCTCCTCTGCGACCTCGGTGATAATATCATCTGCAAGACACAACAAGATTGTCGAGTGTGCCTTCTCCTCCAGACTGGCCATCTCAGCGATTTCTGGATCCCCCGGTTTCTTCACCAGCGGCGCCCACATCCCTTGTTGTTTTAACAAGGCTAGCATCTTGATCTGCCATAAACTGAAACTGTTTCTCCCCGTGAATTTATCAATCTTCACGTTTAACCCAGACATCTTTCTTCCCAGATTTTGAACCCCTCCTGGGCTCTGATACCAGTTTGTTGTAACGGACGGAAGAAAGAACACACAGATTTACGTGGTTCACTAACAATATGTTAGCTACGTCCACGGCAGAAGGAGAACAGTTTTATTGATTGAGGAAGAACCCAGAATACAGAGTGCGGAATACAGAGATACAGAGAGTGCGGCGCTAACAACCCACTACAACGTATATTACACTAGATACAATTAGGTTTAGGACGTTTATATACTAAACGTCCGCGACCGAAACTGACCGTGAGCGAAACTGTCCCCGCGAGCGAGACTGACCCCGCGAACGAAACTGACCCCGCGAGCGACAGTCGCGCGAACGACTGATGAGCGCGCGAACGGCTGATGCGCGCGAACGGAACCCAGCATAACAGACAACAGGTTTCGTGGGCT